>CM068963.1:112648430-112661881 GCA_035128595.1 Eptatretus atami
GTGCAGGGAATCTATAAGGAACCTATTCATCCAAATTCCATTCAAATTTGTTTTAAAATATGCATTAAACATTTATAATGTAATCAAGTTTGTTATACATCAATATCATTGCTTGTTATAAAGTTCGACGAAAAGTATCAAAATCACTGCTAAAATAATGCTACTTTTTAAAGACATTTGCCTGGTAAAATGCTAATTTTTAAGATCCTCGTGGAGGATCTCTAAGTCTTACTCACGTTGTTGTTCTTCATCTTCTTCTTGTGGACTTTTTTTGTCACAGCCTACATTTTCATCGAAACTTCCTGAAATTGGCATATATATGTAAAAAAACCCTGCGCAGACAGTAACCATCTCCATTTTGAAAATTCCTCCTAGAAAAAAAGTTATGACGTCAAAAATCTCCGCTAATGGAAATTGCCTAAAAAATTTATCTCCGAAACTAGGCAAGCTTTTTGAATTCTGTTTGCGAGAATCGAACAGGGCATTAGCAGAGATGAATTACCGCACATATGATACATCTATGATGTCATATCAATTTTTATGACGTCATTCCATTTTTTGACATTTTTTTTCAAAACCCAGAGTTTTCATCGGATCTTCGTGAAACTTGCCATGTATATGCAGAAAGCCCGCGCAGGCAGTAACAATCTCCGATTTTGGAAATTCTTCCTAGGAAAAAAAGTTGACGTCATAATATCGCCGCTAATGGAAATCGCCTATACCATTATCTCCGAAACTCGCAAGCTGTTTGAATTTGTTTGCGGGAATCAAGCCGGCATTAGCGTCACAATGACGTCATATTCGTTTTTATGACGTCATCATTAAGAGGACGAGGATCTTAGCTCATTGAGCTTTATATATAAAAACTGTAATCTTGATGATTATTGTATGGATACTAATCAAAACAGGACTGTCCTTGATTGTAATGTATTAATTGACAGTGGTTATATTCAAATACATTGTATGTGGCATATATTGTAAATGAGTAGATATTTTTTAAAGTATCACAACATCATTGTTGAAAAATGTAATTTTGTCATATTTCCCATCAGTTGACTGTGGTATAATTTTAGTACGTTGAACTAGAGACATTACCAAAATGCATTGTGAAAAAATAAATTCTATTGCAATTATTTTGACCTTTTTCACTATTTTGACTGGCTTATTTGGAATTGGATACTGGTTAACCACTGATAACTGATTAAAGGTTGACTTTTAGTCACCAAATATCCTCACTATATTATCCAACTTCGAAACAGGCACAATCGGAGTGGGCCACTTTGAATTATTGATCCTCTCAACCAGGTAAGTTCAGAATCAATATTCTGCTTCAGAGCAAATGCCACTGTTCTGGCTTTCAAAATGTTGGACTTGCAGTCTACCTTGGCAGAGAATGTGGCCTTCATGCCAACAATCCAACCTGTAACCCCCAGCAAGTAAGTCGCCACAATCAGCTAACAATGCCGCCTCTGGGCAACTATGCACTTTGAGCTGCTTAATTTTCACCCATTTCAACTTCAGCTGTTCAAGCCAGTTCCTGCCAAATAAACTGGGACCACTCTGAGTAGCCACCTCTCGCAATGATTGTTGTTGACCTTGATGCCTCACTGTGACAACAGCCTCCCCTCCCAAGAGGACTGTTTCACCAGTGAACGTCTTGGTAGTACAGACAGAACGAAGCAATGGTGGTGCATTTTCCAGAGAATCAGACACCTTATGATTGATGACAGACCATGATGCTCCCGTACCTACCTCCGTGTCAACCTCAGTCCCTTCGATGGCAACTGTGCATGTAAAAGCTCCAGAACTGAATCTGCGATACAGTGCATCTTCAATCCCTTACTACAATTCATCTGGCAATCTGTCAACCAAATCCAGCTCTGCGAAACGGTTTTTTTTTAAACCTTGACTGCATATTGTTATCTCCACCAGCTGCGATGGACAGCGGTAATGATTTCGCCCCTGTCTTATCTGGTCTGTTTGTCTGTTGTGAAATCAAAGACTCGTGAGTATATGTTCTGGTTTGTGATTCTATCTGTTTATTTGTCTTTCTGTTTGTCTGTATGTCAATTGCCTAGAAGTCACAATTTTAAACCGATCTTCACAAAACTTCACAAAAAAGGTCATAAGCAAGAAGCCTATTTATTGAGGTCAAAAGGTCAACATAGGTCAATGATCAACAACTTTGTCGAGTTTCTAAAATCATCAATTTTAATCTGAATGACTTAAAATTTGAAGAGGATATGCATGTCATGTCACTGAATTCAACCACCCATTATTTTTGAGGTCAGCATGGGCCAAAAGGTCAACATAGGCCAAAGGTCAACAACTTTGGTGGAATTTCTAAAATCCTCAATTTTCATCCGATTGACTTGAAATTTGAAGATGATTAGCATATCAATTCACTGAATTCAACCACTGAATTATTTTTAAGGTCATATTTGTTGTAGAGATTTTTGCAAGTATTGTGCTATGCACGACGGTCTTGTTTGTTTGTTTGCAAGATATCTCAAAAAAGTTGTGGATGGATTCAGATGAAATTTGGTGGACAGTTGGGTATGTGACGAGGACGAATTGATTCGATTTTGGTGAAGATCCGAATCTGGATCTGGATCCGGGCGGAGGTATGTGCTCTAGTGAGTGCCCTTCTAGTTTTTACCTTATCTGGAATTTAAATTCCAGATAAAGTATTGTCATCGTGCACCGTCCATCTCTTATTTTGACTTCTCCGGGCAAACCGTTGGGCCGATCCGGCTGAAATTTGGCAGCAACATTCTCCTCCTGACTGGTAACAGGAATTGCAAAGCTCGTTCTGGTCAAATGACTTTAAGTAGGTCAAAATGACCGACTTAGTAAATTTATTTTAAAATCTGCTTTTCCAGACCCACCAGTCAGAATGCTACCAAATTTGGGTTACAACATCATGTTAAATTGTGGGGACCATGCTGATCATGTGACCAGAAGTGTGTCAAAATGGTGGTCCCGCAAATTCCTTCCAAAATCTTCTTCTTCTGATACACCAGTCAGAATGCTACCAAATTTGGGTGACATCATTCAGCCAGGGTAGGGATGTTAAATTGTGGAGGTCATGTCGATCAGGCTAGGTCAGGTGTGGGAACATGAGCCGGAGCAGCGCGTCACTGCATCCACTTTCACCCGGTACTCCAGGGGCCTCTGTTTGGCCATCCTCCAGGCAGATGCATGGCCCATCCCCATCTCCTTGAAATGCTGATCAACCTGCTGCAACATGATGTCCATCACTTGACCAGAAGTGTGTCAAAATGGTGGTCCCACAAATTCCTTCCAAAATCTTCTTCTTCTGATCCACCAGCCAGAATGCTACCAAATTTGGGTTGCAGCATTCGGCCAGGGTAGGGATGTTAAATTGCGGAGGTCATGTCGATCACATGACCGGAAGTGTGTCAAAATGGTCGACTTAGTCAACTTTTGGGAAAATCGCATCAATTCCTTGAAAAATCTTTTTCTCCAGAGGCACCAGTCAGAATGCTACCAAATTTGGGTTCCAACATTCGGACAGGGTCATGATGATAAATTGTGGATGTCATGTCGATCACATGACCGGAAGTGTGTCAAAATGGCGGATGTAGTTAATTTTTTGGAAAATTGCGTAAATTCCTTCAAAAACCTTCCTCTTCAGACCCCACCAGTCAGAATGCGACCACATTTTGGTGACAACATTAAGCCAGGGCCCAGATAAGCTACAGGTCCAGTGGTCCTTTTTATATATATGTTTTATTGGTCATATTGGTTGGAGTTTTGGATTTTTTTTCATCTTTCTCACTTTGACTCATAGTTTTGCCACATGGAGTTCATGATCTGTGGCAGAGTATTGCCAGATTGCACATTTCTACCAGCTCCTGCAACTTTCCATAAACCTCTTCCACTTTTTCTTCATCTGCTACAGAAGTTGAAGCATATACGTATCTGAATGATGGTGGTATTCAATGGATGTCTTCTGTCTTCTAAACCTCACTGATATAAATCTATCATTGTTGTATCTCGGTACTGAGCCTGCCGTCGTCTTGTCCCAAGTCACTGCCACTCCAATTCATTTACAGGTTTCGTGACCAGAACAGAACACTTTTAATCGTCAGATTGAAACTGCCCCAAACCAGTCCTTCTACGTTCATTTATCCCCAAAGTTTAAGTTATTGTGTCTGTCTGTGTCTGTGTCTGTGTCTGTGTCTCTCTCTCTCTCATCTTACTTTCCCCGTTTCACTGACCTTAAATTTCATATCCTACTTTTGTGAGCGTTTGAAAAGCTTGGAGTTCAACTTTCAATTCTGGCAAGCTCTGCAGTGACTGGATTTCCTTGTGGGTTTGATTCAGTCCTGTCATAACAGCCAGTCTGACTCATCAAAACACTTTGCTCTTCCCCAGTTGCCTTTTAGGTGGTTTCAAACCTAAGGGAACTCATCATCCAGCACCATATAGCTTTACCTCTTAGATTTCTGATCATGATTGTTTTCTTGGCACGTACGGAAGTGGTTTGCCATTGCCTTCTTCTGGGCAGTATCTATAAGAGACACATGATCCTAGTCATTGTTCTCCATGAGCGAATCCTTTGCCGAGCATCAAGACCATGCTGCCATTACTGGCAATATGTGCCAGCTGCCTGGACGGCATAGCTATCAGAGCATTACAGAGTGTTTGTGCTGCAGAAGCAGTTTCTTGGAAAGAGTTATACTGGGTGGTCTGCCATTGCCTTCTCAGCATTGTTTGTCCATTGTCTATACTCTTAAATGTTGAGCATCAAGCAAGGAAGCAGCACGTACCATTTTAAAAGTTTTTGGTATGACTCGGCCGGGGTTTAAACCACCGACCTCGCAGACTCAAAGTGGATGCTCATTCTATCCGATTTCCCAACTTGTTGAAAACATTCTCCACTTGCTGCTGAGTAATTTCATGAATTGCATTTCTGATCATAGCCCGAAGTTCATTCAAAGAATGTGGTTTTGATGAGTAAACAACACTTTCACATTGCCCCGTAAAAGATAGTCCAATGAGGACTGGTCTGGTAAACGAGACAGGCCAAGCAATTGGTCCACGTCGACTGAACCACTTGTCTCGGATATCAGTCAAGAACCATTGCATATTCAAATTATAGTGGCAGGGAGCGGAGTCTTGTTGGTACAAGTTGATATGTGAAAGATTCAATCATCATAGTTCAGGAACCAAATGTGGTAATTGTGGTGGTTGACTTAAACGCTGATGGTAGAAGAAGCCTCATCAGAAAATGTCAACTCGACAAGAAAACCCAGGGGAATTGTGGATTTAACAAGAGTAATAGCAACATTAATAACAAGAGCGAGAATAGCTTTGCAATACATGACCCCTACCGGTCCCAGTGAATGTTCTGGGGACAAAAATTTGTTTGCGTTTAATGCACGCTTGAGCTGATAGCGGAACCAAAATGAAGAAGAAGGCACCCTACAGCTCACCGTGTTTGGGTCTATTTGGCAAAATAAAAGGAAAAGCAATTTTCATCAACTGATATATTTTATAGACTAGAAACCATTAAAGCCAACGAAGATATCAAACCAGAGATAAAATATTAATTTGCTTTAATGCACGCTCGAGCAGATACCAGAATTAAAATGAAGAAGAATAACCTCTCTAACTTGTTTTGTTCGTTTTCGTTTCCAGGCTTTGCCTATTTCATATTAAAAATAGCCAGATGTACATACACGAAGCAAAAACATGTGTTTGGCATATGTGCATATATATATATATATATATATATATATATATATATATATATATATATATATATATATATATGTTGCGGTTATATACCCGGGATCATTCCAATTGAACTGAGCCACGGCCTAACACCCAGGCCTAAACCCTGAGGCCTCAGTGCTACTTCATGCAATTGAGGAGCAAGATTATATTGGGGTGGAGTCAGGCCAGCTGTCCAGCCAATGGGTGTAAAGAAATGGGGTGGAGTCATGGCAGCTGAACACTGACCCATGTATAAGTTGTGATATTTTCTAAGTCTAAAAAGGGCATAACTGTGTGAAAAATTGACTAAATGTCCTAAAACTCGAACTTATTCTGTAACTTTTCATAATAAAGCCATAAACCAAGTTTCAGTTGGATATGTTAAAGCGTATGGGAAAAAGGTCGGAAAAACCACAGGTGGGGCGGACAGACGGACGGATGGAGAGCAAACCTATTGTCCCCTTCGGTGAAACCGGTAGGGAACTAATAACATTAACATTAACAAAACGTGATGAATTCTGCTTTCATATGCCATTTACAGTTTGCATGTATCAAGTGTACATCAAAAGGTTCGAAGAATCAAAGTTGCATAAGGATTTTATGGTGTGTGTGTGTGTGTGTGTGTGTGTGTGTGTGTGTGTGTGTTGTGTTGTGTGTGTGTGTGTGGTGTGTGTGTGTGTCGTTGGTTCGTATCTACATTTGCGGGTTCCGGTTCATGGAACAAGCTGGTCAACTTTTGTTGTTCTCAGCGTTTTGTTCCAAAGGCTCTTTTCAGGATCATCACCCAACTCATTTCAGGATAGTGACTGCCTCCAATTGTAATTCGTTTGTGGTAATATTCTGGGGATGGTTTTTTTAAATCTCAATGAGGTTCTTCTTTATTATTGTTGTTGCTCCAATTACACTTGTGAAATTTTGACATTCTTCAGCTTCCAAGATTTTTTGACCTCATTTTAAGTCCTGATATTTGTTCATTTTCTTGATTTCTACATTATTTAAGCCAAAATCGCTGAGTACTGATATCTTGATCAGCAATGCTGTCTTTTCCTTTTTGCTCCTGAGAATGATGTCCGGTCGCAAGGCTTTGTTTTCTGTTCATGTTCGATGGGATAATCAGGTCGTGCATGAGCATGACGTCCTTATTTTCAATGATTGCCCTTGGTTCGTGTTTCCATTAGTTTTCTGGAACTGGGATGTTCAAATTTTTCCAGATATGCCAATGAATCACTTTGCATACTTTGTTGTGCCGTTGTGTGTAAAGTTGTTCTGATGATAGGTTTTTGTTAACAATCCTGAAAAAGCGGTTGACCAGTACTTTCTGTTTCTGTCTTGCAGAAGCGACACTTGTCTGTCTGGCTCAGTCCCGCCATCTTTATAAATCCATCTATAAATAAGTGTGTGTGTGTGTGTGTGTGTGTGTTGTGTGTGTGTGGTGTGTGGTGTGTGTGTGTGTGTGTGTGTGTGTGTGTAAAGGTTTATGGATGGGAAATACAGGTTTATGCAGTTCGACTCACAGCTCTCGATCTCCAGTGTACAATTTTGCTCATCGAGTGGGTAGCGCCGCAGATCCATCATGCAAGCCGCCGTGGTGGTAATGCTGCAAAAAGAGAGCCATGCAATTACATGGCTCAACAAATTTACACCATGGTGACGGTGCAAAGGGGAAAAAACAAAACAAATTGGCTCCAGCAGAAAATTTGTAACCCAACAAAGTTCAGCTGATAGAAAGGTTACCTTCAGATGATAAGTAGTGCCACTTTAAGAAAAGGATGTTTTTCTTTATCAAAGTAATGCATTGCAGTTGCAGTTGTGCTGAAACTTTGAGTAATTTCAACAAATATATACTTTGTAGGGTCGCTGGGACTTAGTAGTCTCTTGTACTGTCCTGTGTAGCGGTCATCAGTTTATTTTTCTTTGTTACCTCTGCTACCGAAGGTGAAGGAGGTTCTGTTTTCACCCCTCTCTGTCTGTTTGTTTGTCTGTTTGTTTGTCTGTTTGATTGTGTGCAGGATATCTCAAAAAGTTGTGAACGGTTCCAGATGAAATTTGGTGGGCAGATTGGATGTGTGACAAGGACGAACTGATTAGATGTTGGTGAAGATCCGGATCAGGATCTGGATACGATGAATATTTAATTTTTTTAAAGTGATTCTTCACCATTGAAAGATAGGGCTAAACTAATATATATATATATATATCACGATATCTCAAAAAAAATTGTGGACGGACTCGGACGAAACTTGGTGGACAGGTTGGGTGTGTGACCACGACAAATTGCTTCGATTTTGGTGAAGATCCGAATCTGGATCTGGATATGATTAATATTTAATTTTTAAAATTATTCCTCACCATTGAGAGATAGGGCTCAAAAACCATATTGTGCTGTATAGCATGATATTTCAAAAATTTATTGGGCCCGATATGTTCTCGTGGATCAGGTATTATGAGGCGGAGGTATGCGCTCCACCGAGCGCCCCTCTAGTTTCTTTGATGTACTCATTAACCAGCCTTCATGAACCCTTCCTTTTGTGGTGGCAAGTCCACCAAGAAGCTCTTTTGCTTACCATAACAAGGTGAAACTGTAAGCAGTTGGTAAGCCTTCTTTAAACTTGTTTTTTGCAGCTCACTAAGGGATGTTAAGTCACTATATAGAGCTTTTCTATGGATCTCTTTCAATTGAATGATTGTTTCGTTCCGTAAAACATGCATTGTTGCATTCTAATTAGGCCATTCCTGGAAAATATCTAACTTTCTTCAGAATGACAAGGCAATGGAAGCAAAGTAGGGTTCAAACCAGAAAATATTAAATTGTGAACCAAAAGGTGATGTGAAAACTTTCATCTCTCCTTGCGATGGATGAACTACAGAAAACAGCATTTCCTGATTGTCACTTCCACTTCTGTGATTGTTCGTGTTTGCGGCACATCATCATTGTTGGTGTTTGTGGCTGTATCCATCTTGTTCACCCCATGTGCCCTCCCCTTGTCCTCATTCTTCCCCACGCTCCTTATTTCTCCAAATCTCTCTTTATTTTGTCCTTCAACCCTGATGTTGGTGTGTGTCCCCCTCCCCTCCTCTTTCTACTGTTCTTTTTGTTGTGTTACATCCTGATTTCTTTTGTGTTCTCGCTCCTCTGTGAACCTCAAATTTTGTTTAAAAAATAGAAAGATTGAAAGTAAACCCTGAACCAATGCACTGATGCGTGGTCTGAAGAATCCCATTTCATCTTGCTTTGAAGAAAAGAAAGGCCATTCGTGCACAGCCTGTGAAGCACAAGTCTGGTAGTTTATCGTGGGCTCGAAAATCTAACCCTGACTAGGCAACTTAAAGGTAAGTGGGCTCGTGTGGGCCTTCATCAGCTGAAAGAGATCGAGCTTCTGTCCACCATTTGCTGCATTGTAGGACTGATTGGCACAAAGTGTAATAGTACACGAGAGATTCCAGTGAGCCAAAAAGGTGTTCTTTTTTCTTTTTAGTACACCAGCAACAGTATTGTTGTTGTTATTATTAGTATACTGTGGCAGCCAAAAAAATATAGCATCCAAGGCATCCAAAAACAGAATCTGAATTGGTTCTCCATAAGACCAAAATCTGAGGGCCACAAAGCTTACAGAAACTCTTGGTTTTCTACTGACACTCATCGAGTCCCATATCTTCTGATCATCTTTTTCCATGTGCTCCTCCTCACCCCCCACTCATTCACTGACATACATCGAACAACCCCCTCAGTGAGCATCTGCTGAAATTGAAGCCTGATGCTCACTGTATTTAATCAAACACATTTGTATTTGCCTCTCTTGGACCATGTAATCCTTCTTATACATATTTTATGTATGCAAATGAGGCAGAATATTTTGACGAACCCTTCCCTCCCTTTACTCCTATCTCTCCTCAGCCTGCTCTTTTCTCTTTTCTCGTTACTATAATCCTTTCTCTTCTTCTCAATTTTACCTTTCCAGTTTCTAATAAAGAAATAGCCACCAAGTCATTTACAATGGTAGCTCACTGCGATCTCAGGCTGGCCCCTTTACAAACCTGTAAATACTTCTACACTCTGGCCATGTATGTTGCCTGTCCCATATCAGCATCAGTCAAGTGTAAAACAATTATCCATTTCAAGAGCCTCCATCCATCTTTAAAAAAAAGTCACGTCATCATTGTTGGTGTATCCTTGGGTTTCACCTATTTTTTGGAGTGATGTGAAACCCATAAATTTATACCCTTCCAAAAATGACTAAAAAAAACACCTGCTATGGCATCGTGTCTCCAATTGGTGATTCACTCCAGTTCAAGGACTAGCAGTGTGGAAACTTACCGCAGTCCATACAGGACGGTGCCATCGGGGTGGAGGCGGATCATCCGATTCTTGACCGTCACTCCATGCACAAAGGATTTCTTATCATTTAGGAAGTAAGTGTCTGGAACCCAGAGCTGATCAGCGACACGGTTATCCAGAGTCAAACTGAGATTCATGTTCTTATAAGAAAGGCGTCTGTCCCTCCAAGACTGCTGGAAATACATGGTTATGGTGTAATCCTGGGAGGGGAGTTATGAGAAAAGTGGGTTCATTTGTCCATATCTGGGTCACGAATACAGATTAGATCATTACAAACAGGTTGTTAAGGTGAATTATCATGACTGACGTAATTGAGTAAAATATGGCACAATACCAAAAAATAAAACACAATGGTAGAACAAAGAAAGATGAGCATCAAAATAATCTTTAAGCAACTTAAAATTATTTCTTATAAACGTTTCAGCAAATCAACGAAACACTTAACATGAAGCAAAACAGCAGGAATTGTGGAGGGGATCGTTGAGTATATACGGCAAATGGTAAAGGAAAAATAAATGTATAATCGGCAATAAAGGAAGAATGGAAATGAGAGTGGGAGTTAGCAAAGGACAATCGAAGTGCAGAAGAAAACGGTGAAAAGTATAAAAAGACATTAATATAAAACAATAGGGGCAATATCCCTGGGTGCTTACCTGGTTGGATACAATAACCAGGGAACTACTGGTAGGCATGGATGAACCACAAAATATGTAACGGAGAAGAAAGTAAATACCTATGGATTTTTCTTTAATGCCGTGAACAACCTTTGTACATCACAGGTGATGAAGGTTGTGGTCAAGTTTCATCAAAATTGCATGTGTAGTTTCTGAGAAGAGAGCAAATATCCATTTTGCAGGCCAACCCCCCCCCGTAGACCACCTTAGGGCCAGATTTTTTTATTTTTTTTTTAATGCCGTGAACAAGCTTTGGTACATTCTGGGTGATGAACGTTGTGGTAAAGTTTCATCGAAATCGTATGTGTGGTTTCAGAGAAGAAGTTGCAAGTGTTTGTGAACGGACGGACGGACGACGCGCCATCCCATAAGCTCCCTGGAACTACGTTCCAGGTGAGCTGAAAGTGGTATTTCCTCAACTCACTCAAATCTTTATGTACCCTTAAGAAATCTATATTTCTTCATAAGAGACAAACTATTGACAAGACTGCTGGAGTCAAAAACATTATTCGATGTTTGTGTCTCAATGAACAAGTGTAACCAAACACTCGGTCAACAAGGAACTTAGAACTCCATCAACGTTGTAATGGTGTCACGCCCTGTCTCTTCAGACTATCTATTCAAGTGTCGGCCGCTTCCTCAAGTATTTCAAAAAAGATGTGATACCTCCATCCTGAAACTTTTGGCAATTTGCACTGAAAAAGGAAATATAATAATTACTTGATTAAAGTACCCATTTCTTGGAAGCAGAATAAACATACTGGGCCTTGATTGTGTATAAAAAAACTTCAAAATCTGAGAATTACTCGTTTCGATAATTGTTGAATTTTTCACATTATATCCTTTCTATTAAAGAGATGCACCACGTAATTCGGAGTAAATGTGAACCTGCTTCATTTCCCCAGTAATTTATATGGGGACAGCCATGGATTATTTTTGCATTCTCTGATTGACTGTGAAAAGCATGTGTGATGCCGAATGTCCTTCTCATCCAAATTTATCCAACGCACTGTAAATAAAAAAACTATATGTAATCTAATATATAAGGCTCTTTCTAACCATTAATTCACTGATTCGCTGACATTAAAGATGGGAACCTTCCTGGTGATGTAGAAAGCTGAAATTTTGCGTGCTGCTGGACATCGAAGCCGATACACTGGAAAAAAAAATAACAGAACCATTGGAAAAGCATCCGTAAATGAAAATATAAATAATGAAAATAAATAAATGAAAAAAAATTCAGGTGAGCGACCCAACACAATGGGAATCTTGGCAATTTTGCATGCGATGGACATCGAAGCCTATCACCCGGAAAAATCACAGAACCATCAAAAAGCATCCATAAATTAAAAAAGAAGAAAATAAATAAATGAAAAATTGAATGCAGGTGAGCACCCGAGACAATGGGGAAGCACGGCTCGTTATTGCTTACAATGTGTAAGCATACCCTTGCTAGTATGTATGAATATATATATATATGCTATATATATATATATATATATATATATATATATATATATATCATACAGTAATCCCCCGCTATATCGCGTTCACCTATCGCGTCCCCGGTTCATCCGCGGTTTTCCCTTGGAACCTAACTAATTTTTCTGGGATTCCCCCGGTAATCGCGGTAATAATATACAAGATATAAATTATTTAAGCAATAAATTAAACGCGTGGCGCTCGACCAGTCACACAACGCACGAGACAAAGTTTCGCTTGTGAACTTCGACTATTTTCTATGTTTTTTCTCCAAGCCCACGATGCCCCAAACGCCCTGCACCTTTTAAGGCTTCTGGCAAGGAACCGAAGCGCCAGAGGAAGGTCCTGACGCTCCAGGAGAAGGTTAAGGTGCTCGATATGCTTCGGGAAGGAAAAAGGTTTGCCCGGTGGACGATCACTGCCAAACCGACCAGATCAGACGAGTCGATCTCCGGCACCTCAAACCCGATCACTGCCAAACCGACCAGACCAGATGAGTCGATCTCCGGCACCTCAAACCCGATCACTGCCAAGGCGACCAGACGAGAGACGAGTCGATCTCCGGCACCTCAAACCGATCACTGCCAAGCGACCAGACCAGACGAGTCGAATTTTTTGGGAGGCATCCATTCATCGCGGATTTTCACTTCTTGCGGGGGGGGGCTTGGAAGATACCCCCGATAAACGGGGATGACTGTATATATATATATTATTTTATATATATATATATGTTAGGCTAATGCTGTCTGTCTGTGTGTCTGTCTGTGTGTTGTCTGCCACCCTGGAAACAAGGAACACTCCTCAGAGAGGAAAACTAATTATTGAATAAAAGTTGCTTCAAATTAATCCACACCAAATTGACCATTGTCCCATACAAGAATGGGAAAAGCCGAACCTGGAATTGCTCTTGTGTCGACACTTTCACCAAATCACACATTTACAATGCAGCCTCAACGGCTGGAGCGGTTGCCACCGATGCGGAAGTTCTGAAACGCAATAAATACTCTGGCCTCAGCCAAACTTATTTATTCGAACCAATCGTCATCGAAACAACCGGAATGTATGGCCAATCTTTGTCCAACATCATTAGTGATATCAGTTTAAGGCTCGTTGTATCCATTGGCGATATAAGGCAACTGGTCTGGTTCAAGCAGTGACAGCGGGGAAATGCCATTAGTGTTCTGGCTTTGGCGTGGGAAGAACAAAATCTTTCA
>CM068963.1:112661906-112675755 GCA_035128595.1 Eptatretus atami
TTTATTCTATTCGGAACCAATCGTCAATCGAAAACAACCGGAATGTATGGCCAATCTTGTCCACACATCATTAGTGATATCAGTTTAAGGCTCGTGTATCCATTGGCGAATATAAGGCAACTGGCTCTGGTTCAAGCAGTGACAGCGGGGAAAATGCCATTAGTGTTCTGGCTTTGCCGTGGGAAGAACAAAATCTTTCATTCAACACCATCTTAAGGCGCTGTTTTTTTTAGGGGGGTTTGAGGTTTTATTCATTTATTTTGTTTGTTAAAATTTTTTTTTAAAACAAATGCACTAACAAAGATGGCAGTTCTGAACCACCTTATTATTTTGAGGCAATAGCTTATAAAAAGATCCATCAGACCAATGGGGAATCCCCCACCATTGAATGAAAAAGGCTCATACAATATTCCAAAGATAATGAGGGCAGGTGAATTGGAAACAAGACACCATTTGGTCCATTCATCTCCAAAAAGTTCCCCAGGACGTGCAGGGAACGTCAGTAACCAAAAATAATTGAAATCAAGATTAAGCGGTTTCTCCATTATATACCAAAAAACATTTTTTTCAAAGATGGCCGCCCCAGTCGCGCCATCTGGCATCCGGCCACACCCAAAATCAATTTGGGTTCTTCCTTTCAGGATGTCACACTGTGTGACCCAAATTTCAAATCGACTATGGCCGAACAGTTTATGACTTATCCACTCACAGCTATAAATGTTGATGCCCGACGGCCGGACGCGACGGACAGCCGTCCGACGACCCTGGTGCACAACAATATCCCCCTCTCCGCCACGCGCGCGGATAAAAAAATTACTTGTGGCGAAATTGTAATTTTTCAATGAGGACAAAAAAAAATTGAATGCAGACGCTGCCCTCGATCACCCCAAAAGAATAAAAGTTTTTCTTTGCTGATAGGAAATATATAACCTCCAATTTTTGAGCACTTTTAACCAGCATAAAAATAAAAAGCTGCCTTTTTGTTATTTCCTTTTATCGTGGTATTTTTACCTTGGCCTTCTGCTAGTAATTAAATATTGTGAGTGGATAGTCGCTTATTATTGCATGCTCGATCCAGTGGTCTTTTGATCAATAGCTGCATGTTCAAACCACTGCCAACCAAGGTCAACCCCCACTTAATATTCCGAAAATAGGAGGGTTTGGGGGGGGGGGGGGGAGTGTGTGGACTTTTTTTTATTTTTTTTTTTCTAAACTTTGAAGGTGTTAACAGAACACTTAACTCACAATATTTAATTACTAGTCAGAAGGCCAGGTAAAAATACCACGATAAAAGGAAATAACAAAAAGGCAGCTTTTTATTTTTATGCTGGTTAAAAGTGCTCAAAAATTGGAGGTTATATATTTCCTATCAGCAAGAAAAAACTTTTATTCTTTCGGGAGTGATCGAGGCAGCCGTCTGCATTCAATTTTTTTTTGTCTCATTGAAAAAATTACAATTTTCCCACAAGTATGTTTTTTTAATATATATGACCTCAAAATAATAGGTGGTTCAGAACTGCCATCTTGTTTAGTGCATTTGTTTTAAAAAAAAAAAAATTTTAAACAAACAAATAAATGAATAAAACCTCAAACCCCCCTAAAAAAAACGAGCTTAAGATGGTGTTGATGAAAGATTTTGTTCTTCCCACGCCAAAGCCAGAACACTAATGGCATTTTCCCCGCTGTCACTGCTTGAACCGAGACCAGTTGCCTTATATCGCCAATGGATACAACGAGCCTTAAACTGATATCACTAATGATGTTGGACAAGATTGGCCATACATTCCGGTTGTTTTTGATTACGATTGGTTCGAATAAATAAGTTTGGCTGAGGCCAGATATTTATTGCGTTTCAGAACTTCCGCATCGGTGGCAACCGCCTCCAGCCGTTGAGGCTGCATTGTAAATGTGTGATTTTGTGAAAGTGTCGACACAAGAGCAATCCCAGGTTCGGCTTTTCCCATTCTTGTATGGGACATGGTCAATTTGGTGTGGATTAATTTGAAGCAACTTATTCAATAATTAGTTTTCCTCTCTCTGAGGAGGTTTTCCTGTTTCCATGGGTGGCAGACACACACACAGACAGACACACAGACAGACAGCATTAGCCTAACATATATATATATACAGTCATCCCGTTTATCGCGGCGGGGTTACATTCCAAGCCCCCCCCCCCCGCAAGAAGTGAAAATCCGCGATGAATGGATGCCTCCCAAAAAAATCGACTCGTTTGGTCTGGTCGGCTGGCAGTGATCGGGTTTGAGGTGCGGAGATCGACTCGTCTCGTCTGGTCGGCTTGGCAGTGATCGGGTTCGAGGTGCCGGAAATCGACTCATCTGGTCTGGTCGCCTTGGCAGTGATGGGTTGAGGTGCCGGAGATCGACTCGTCTGGTCTGGTCGGTTTGGCAGTGATCGGGTTTGAGGTTCGGAGATCGACTCGTCTGATGTGGTCGGTTGGCAGTGATCGTCCAACCGTGGCAAACCTTTTCCTTCCCGAAGCATATCAGCACCTTAACCTTCTCCTGAGCGTCAGGACCTTCCTCTGGCGCTTCAGTTCCTTGCCAGAAGCCTTAGAAGGCTGCAGGGCGTTTGGGTGGCATCGTCGGGCTTGGAGAAAAAACATAGAAATAGTCGAAGTTCACAGCGAAACTTTGTCTCGTGCCGTTGTGTGACTGGTCGAGCGCCACGCGTGTAATTTATTGCTTAAATAATTTATTATCTTGTATATTATTACCGCGATGTACCGGGGGAATCCGCAGAAAAAATTATAGGTTCAAGGGAAAACCCCGCGATGAACCGGGGACGCGATAGGTGAACCGCGATATAGCGGGGGATTACTGTATGTATATATATTATATATATATATATATATATATATATATATATATATGTAAGTATTATGTATATAATATATATATGTATGCAATATATATATATATACATACTAGCAGGGTATGCTTACACATGTAAGCAATAACGAGCCGTGCTTCCCATTGTCTCGGGTTGCTCACCTGCATTCAATTTTTCATTTATTTACTTTCTTCTTTTTAATTTATGGTTGCTTTTGATGGTTTCTGTGATTTTTCCCGGTGGATAGGCTTCGATGTCCATCGACATGCAAATTGCCAAGATTCCCCATTGTGTTGGTCGCTCACTGAATTTTTTTTTCATTTATTTATTTTCATTCATTTATATTTTCATTTACGGATGCTTTCCAAGGTTTCTGTTAATTTTTCCAGAGTATCGGCTTCGATGTCCAGCGGCACGCAAAATTCAGCTTTCTCATCACCAGGAAGGTTCCCATCTTTTAAATGTCAGTGAGTCAGTGAATCAGTGAATTAATGGTTAGAAAGAGCCTTATTATATTAGATTAAGATATAGTTTTCTATTTACAGTGCGTTGGATAAATTTGGATAGGAAGGACATTCGGCATCACACATGCTTTTCACAGTCAATCAGAGAACGCAAAAATAATCCATGGCTTCCCCATATAAATTACTGGGGAAATGAAGCAGGTTCACATTTACTCCGAATACTTGGTGCATCTCTTTAATAGAAAGGATGTAATGTGAAAAATTCAACAATTATCGAAACGAGTAATTCTCAGATTTTGAAGTTTTTTTATACACAATCAAGGCCCAGTATGGTTTATTCTGCTTCCAAGAATGGGTACTTTTAATAAGTAATTATTATATTTCCTTTTTTCAGTGCAAATTGCCAAAAGTTTCAGGATGAGGTATCACATCCTTTTGAAATACTTGAGGAAGCGGCCGACACTTGATAGATAGTCTGAAGAGACAGGGCGTGACACCATTACACGTTGATGGAGTTCTAAGTTCCTTGTTGACCGAGTGTTTGGTTACACTTGTTCATTGAGACACAAACATCGAATAATGTTTTGACTCCAGCAGTCTTGTCATAGTTTGTCTCTTATGAAGAAATATAGATTTCTTAAGGGTACATAAAGATTTGAGTGAGTTGAGAAATACCACTTTCAGCTCACCTGAACGTAGTTCCAGGGAGCTTATGGGATGGCGCGTCGTCCGTCCGTGCGTCCCGTTCACAAACACTTGCAACTTCTCTCTGAAACCACACATACGGATTTCGATGAAACTTTACCACAACGTTCAATCACCCAGAATGTACCAAAGCTTGTCACGGCATTAAAAAAAAAAAAAAATCTGGCCCTAAGGTGGTCTACGGGGGGGGGGGTGGGGGGGGGGGTTGGCCGCCAAAATGGATATTTGCTCTCTTCTCAGAAACTACCACATGCAATTTTGATGAAACTTGACCACAATCTTCATCACTCTGTGATGTACAAAGGTTGTTACGGCATTAAAGAAAAATCCATAGGTATTACTTTCTTCTCCGTTACATATTTTGTGGTTCATCCTGCCTACCAGTAGTTCCCTGGTTTTGTATCCAACCAGGTAGCACCAGGGATATTGCCCCTATTGTTTTATATTAATGTCTTTTTATATTTTTCACCGTTTCTTCTGCACTTCGATTGTCCTTTGCTAACTCCACTCTCATTCCATTCTTCCTTTATTGCCGATTATACATTTATTTTTCCTTTACCATTTGCCGTATATACTCAACGATCCCTCCACAAATCCTGCTGTTTTGCTTCATGTTAAGTGTTTCGTTGATTTGCTGAAACGTTTATAAGAAATAATTTTAAGTTGCCTCAAGATTATTTTGATGCTCATCTTTCTTTGTTCTACCATTTGTGTTTTATTTTTTGTATTGTGCCATATTTACTCAATTACGTCAGTCATGATAATTCACCTTAACAACCTGTTGTTAATGATCTAATCTGTATTCGTGACCAGATATGGACAAATGAAACCCACTTTTCTCATAACTCCCCTCCCAGGATTACACCATAACCATGTATTTCCAGCAGTCTTGGAGGGACAGACGCCTTTCTTATAAAGAACATGAATCTCAGTTTGACTCATGGATACCGTGTCGCCTGATCAGCTCTGGGTTCCAGACACTTACTTCCTAAATGATAAGAAATCCTTTGGTGCATTGGAGTGACGGTTAAGAATCGGATGATCCGCCTCCACCCCGATTGGCACCGTCCTGTAGACTGGTAAGTTTCCACACTGCTGGTCCTTGAACTGGAGTAAATCACCAATTGAGGACACGATGCCATAGCAGGTGTTTTGTTTTAGTCATTTTTGGAAGGGTATAAATTTATGGGTTTCACATCACTCCAAAAAATAGGTGAAACCAAGGATACACCAACAATGATGATGTGACTTTTTTTTAAACGATGGATGGAGGCTCTTGAAATGGATAATTGTTTTACACTTGACTGATACTTGATATGGACAGGCAACATCATGGCCGGAGTGTAGAAGTATTTACAGGTTTGTAAAGGGCCAGCCTGAGATCGCAGTGAGCTACCATTGTAAATGACTTGGTGGCTCTTCTTTATTAGAAATGGAAAGGTAAAATTTGGAAGAAGAGAAAGGATTATAGTTAACGAGAAAGAGAAAAAGAGAGCTGAGAGAAGGCTGAGGAAGATAGGAGTAAAGGGAGGAAGGGTTCGTCAAAATATTCTGCCCTCATTTGCATACATAAAATATGTATAAGAAGGATTACATGGTCAAGAGAGGCAATACAAATGTGGTTTGATTAAATACAGTGAGCATCAGGCTTCAATTTCAGCAGATGCTCACTGAGGGGGTTGTTCGATGTATGTTCAGTGCATGAGTGGGGGTGAGGAGGAGCACATGGAAAAAGATGATCAGAAGATATGGACTCGATGAGTGTCAGTAAAAACCAAGAGTTTCTGTAAGCTTTGTGGCCCTCAGATTTTGGTCTTATGGGACCAATTCAGATTCTGTTTTGGATGCCTTGGATGCTATATTTTTTTGGCTGCCACAGTATACTAATAACAAACAACAATACTGTTGCTGGTGTACTAAAAAGAAAAAGAAACACCTTTTTGGCTCACTGGAATCTCTCGTGTTACTATTACACTTTGTGCCAATCAGTCCTACAATGCAGCAAATGGGGACAGAAGCTAGATCTCTTTCAGCTGATGAGGCCCACACGAGGCCCACTTACCTTTAAGTTGCCTAGTCAGGTTAGATTTTCGAGCCCACGATAAACTACCAGACTTGTGCTTCACAGGCTGTGCACGAATGGCCTTTTCTTTCTTCAAAGCAAGATGAAATGGGATTCTTCAGACCACGCATCAGTGCATTGGTTCAGGTTTACTTTCAATCTTTCTATTTTTAAACAAAATTGAGGTTCACAGAGAGGCAAGAACACAAAAGAAATCAGATGTTACACAACAAAAAGAACAGTAGAAAGAGGAGGGGAGGGGACACACACCAACATCAGGGTTGAAGGAACAAAATAAAGAGAGATTTGGAGAAATAAGGAGCGGGGAAGAGTGAGGACAAGGGAGGGCACATGGGTGAAAACAAGATGGATACAGCCACAAACACAACAATGATGAGTTGCCGCAAACACGAACAATCACAGAAGTGTAAGTGACAATCGGGAAATGCTGTTTTTCTGTAGTTCATCCATCGCAAGGAGAGATGAAAGTTTTCACATTCCTGGTTCACAATTTAATATTTTCTGGTTTGAACCCTACTTTGCTTCCATTGCCTTGTCATCTGAAGAAAGTTAGATATTTTCAGGAATGGCCTAATAGAATGCAACAATGCATGTTTTACGGAACGAAACAATCATGCAGTTGAAAGAGATCCATAGAAAAGCTCTATATAGTGACTTAACACCCCTTAGTGAGCTGCAAAAAACAAGTTTAAGAAGGCTTACCAACTGCTTACAGTTACACCCTGTTATGGTAAGTAAAAGAGCGTTCTTTGGTGGACTTGCCACACAAAGGAAGGGTTCATGAAGGCTGGTTTATGAGTACATCAAAGAAACTAGAGGGGCGCTCGGTGGAGCGCATACCTCTGCCTCATAATACCTGATCCCGGAAACATATCGGGCCCAATAAATTTTTGAAATATCATGCTATACAGCACAATATGGTTTTTGAGCCCTATCTCTCATTGGTTGAGGAATAATTTTAAAAATTAAATATTAATCGTATCCAGATCCAGATTCGGATCTACCAAAATCGAAGCAATTTGTCGTGGTCCACACCCAACCTGTCACCAGTTCGGTCCGAGTCCGTCCACAATTTTTTTTGAGATATCGTGATATATATATATATATATATATATATATATATATATATATATATACTATATATATATATTAGTTTAGCCCTATCTTTCAATGGTGAAGAATCACTTAAAAAAAATTAAATTCATCGTATCCAGATCCTGATCCGGATCTTCACCAACATCTAATCAGTTCGTCCTTGTCACACATCCAATCTGCCCCCAAAATTTCATCTGGAACCGTTCACAACTTTTTGAGATATCCTGCACACAATCAAACAGACAAACAAACAGACAAACAAACAGACAGAGAGGGGTGAAAACAGACCTCCTTCACCTTCGGTAGCAGAGGTAACAAAGAAAAATAAACTGTATGACCACTACACAGGCAGACAAGAGACTACTAGTCCAGCGACCCTACAAAGTATATATTTTTGAAATTACTCAAAGTTCAGCACAACTGCAACTGCAATACATTACTTTGATAAAGAAAAAACATCCTTTTCTTAAAGTGGCACTACTTATCATCTGAAGGTAACCTTTCCATCAGCTGAACTTTGTTGTGGTTACAAATTTTTCTGCTGGAGCCAATTGTTTTGTTTTTCCCCTTTGCACCGTCACCATGGTGTAAATTTGTTGAGCCATGTAATTGCATGGCTCTCTTTTTGCAGCATTACCACACGGCGGCTTGCATGATGGATCTGCGGCGCTACCACTCCGATGAGCATTGTACACTGGAGATCGAGAGCTGTGAGTCGAACTGCATAAACCTGTATTCCCACCCATAAACCTTTACACACACACACAAACACACACACACACCACAACACACACACACAACACACACACTTATTTATAGATGGATTTATAAGATGGCGGACTGAGCCAGACAGACAAGTTGTCATTCTGCAAGACAGAAACAGAAAGTACTGTCACCTGCTTTCAGGATGTAAAAAAAAACCTATCATCAGAACAACTTTACACACAACGCACAACAAAGTATGCAAAGTGATTCATTGGCATATCTGAAAATTTGAACATCCCAGTTCCAGAAAACTAATATGAAACACGAACCAAGGGCAATCATTGAAAATAAGGACGTTCATGCTCATGCACGACCTTTATCCCATCGAACATGAACAGAAAACAAAGCCTTGCGACGACATCATTCTCAGGAGAAAAAGGAAAAGACAGCATTGCTGATCAAGATATCAGTACTCAGCGATTTTGGCTTAAATAATGTAGAATCAAGAAATGAACAAATATCAGGACTATAAAATGAGGTCAAAAAATCTTGGAAGCTGAAGAATGTCAAAATTTCACAAGTGATAATTGGAGCAACAACAATAATAAAGAAGAACCTCATTGAGATTTAAAAAAACCATCCCCAGAATATTACCACAAACGAATACAATTGGAGGCAGTCACTATCCTGAATGAGTTGGGTGATGATCCTGAAAAGAAGCCTTTTGGAACAAAACGCTGAGAACAACAAAGTTGACCAGCTTGTTCCATGAACCGGAACCCGCAAATGTAGATACGAACCAACGACACACACACACACCACACACACACACACACACACAACACACACACACACACACACACACACACACAACACACACACACCATAAAATCCTTATGCAACTTTGATTCTTCGAACCTTTTGATGTACACTTGATACATGCAAACTGTAAATGGCATATGAAAGCAGAATTCATCACGTTTTGTAATGTTAATGTTATTAGTTCCCTACCGGTTCACCGAAGGGGACAATAGGTTTGCTCTCCGTCCGTCCGTCTGTCCGCCCACCTGTGGTTTTTCCGACCTTTTTCCCATACGCTTTAACATATCCAACTGAAACTTGGTTATTTGCTTTATTATGAAAAGTTACAGAATAAGTTCGAGTTTAGGACATTTAGTCAATTTTCACACAGTTATGCTCTTTTTAGACTTAGAAAATATCACAACTTATACATGGGTCAGTGTTAGCTGCCATGACTCCACCCTATTTCTTTACACCCATTGGCTGGACAGCTCGGCCTGACTCCACCCCATATAATCTTGCTCCTCAATTGCATTAAGTAGCACTGAGGCCTCAGGGTTTAGGCTGGGTGTTAGGCCGTGGCTCAGTTCAATTGAATGATCCCGGGTATATAACCGCAACATATATATATATATATATATATATATATATATATATATATATATATATATATGCACATATGCCAAACACATGTTTTTGCTTCGTGTATGTACATCTGGCTATTTTTAATATGAAATAGGCAAAGCCTGGAAACGAAAACGAACAAAACAGTTAGAGAGGTTATTCTTCTTCATTTTAGTTCTGTATCTGCTCGAGCTGTGCATTAAAGCAAATTAATATTTATCTCTGGTTTTGATATCTTCGTTGGCTTTAATGGTTCTAGTCTAAAAAAATACATCAGTGATGAAAATTGCTTTTCCTTTATTTTGCCAAATAGACCCAAACACGGTGAGCTGTAGGGTGCCTTCTTCTTCATTTTGGTTCCGCTATCAGCTCAAGCGTGCATTAAACGCAAACAAATTTTTGTCCCCAGAACATTCACTGGGACCGGTAGGGTCATGTATTGCAAAGCTATTTCTCGCTCTTGTTATTAATGTTGCTATTACTCTTGTTAAATCCACAATTCCCTGGTTTTCTTGTCGAGTGACATTTTCTGATGAGCTTCTTCTACCATCAGCGTTTAAGTCAAACCACCACAATTACCACATTTGGTTCCTGAACTATGATGATTGAATCTTTCACATATCAACTTTGTACCAACAAAGACTCCGCTCCCTGCCACTATAATTTGAATATGCAATGGTTCTTGACTGATATCCGAGACAAGTGGTTCAGTAGACGTGGACCAATTGCTTGCCCGTCTCGTTTGCCAGACCAGTCCTCATTGGACTATCTTTTACGGGGCAATGTGAAAGTGTTGTTTACTCATCAAACCACATTCTTTGAATGAACTTCGGGCTATGATCAGAAATGCAATTCATGAAATTACTCAGCAGCAAGTGGAGAATGTTTTCAACAAGTTGGGAATCGGATAGAATGAGCATCCACTTTGAGTCTGCGAGGTCGGTGGTTTAAACCCCGGCCGAGTCATACCAAAACTTTTAAAATGGTACGTGCTGCTTCCTTGCTTGATGCTCAACATTTAAGAGTATAGACATGGACAAACAATGCTGAGAACGCAATGGCAGGACCACCCAGTATAACTCTTTCAAGAAACTGCTTCTGCAGCACAACACTCTGTAATGCTCTTGATAGCTATGCCGTCCAGGCAGCTGGCACATATTGCCAGTAATGCGGCATGGTCTTGATGCTCGGCAAAGGATTCGCTCATGGAGAAACAATGACTAGGATCATGTGTCTCTTATAGATACTGCCCAGAAGAAGGCAATGGCAAACCCCTTCCGTACGTGCCAAGAAAAACAATCATGATCAGAAATCTAAGAGGTTAAAGCTATATGGTGCTGGATGATGAGTTCCCTTAGGTTTGAAACCACCTAAAAAGGCAACTGGGGGAAGAGCAAAGTGTTTTGATGAGTCAGACTGCTGTTATGACAGGACTGAATCAAACCCACAAGGAAATCCAGTCACTGCAGAGCTTGCCAGAATTGAAAGTTGGAATTCCAAGCTTTTCAAACGCTCACAAAAGTAGGATATGAAATTTAAGGTCAGTTGGAAACGGGGAAAGTAAGATGAGGAGAGAGCACAGACACAGACACCAGACACAGGACAACACAATAACTTAAACTTTGGGATAAATGAACGTAGAAGGACGGTTGGGCAGTTTCAATCTGACGATTAAAAGTGTTCTGTTCTGGTCACGAAACCTGTAAATGAATTGGAGTTGCAGTGACTTGGGACAAGGACGACGGCAGGCTCAGTACCGAGATACAACAATGATAGATTTATATCAGTGAGGTTTAGAAGACAGAAGACATCCATTGAATACCACCATCATTCAGATACGTATATGCTTCAACTTCTGTTACGCAGATGAAGAAAAAGTGGAAGAGGTTTATGGAAGTTGCAGGAGCTGGTAGAAATGTGCAATCTGGCAATACTCTGCACAAGATCATGAACTCCATGTGGCAAACTATGAGTCAAAGTGAGAAAGATGAAAAAAATCCAAAACTCCAACCAATTGACCAATAAAAACATATATAAAAAGGACCACTGGACCTGTAGCTTATCTGGGCCCTGGCTTAATGTTGTCACCAAAATGTGGTCGCATTCTGACTGGTGGGTCTGAAGAGGAAGGTTTTTGAAGGAATTTACGCAATTTTCCAAAAATTAACTACATCCGCCATTTTGACACACTTCGGTCATGTGATCGACATGACATCCACAATTTATCATCATGACCCTGTCCGAATGTTGGAACCCAAATTTGTAGCATTCTGACTGGTGCCTCTGGAGAAAAAGATTTTCAGGAATTGATGCGATTTTCCAAAAAGTTGATAAGTCGACCATTTTGACACACTTCCGGTCATGTGATCGACATGACTCCGCAATTTAACATCCCTACCCTGGCCGAATGCTGCAACCCAAATTTGGTAGCATTCTGGCTGGTGGATCAGAAGAAGAAGATTTTGAAGGAATTTGTGGGACCACCATTTTTGACACACTTCTGGTCAGTGATGGACATCATGTTGCAGCAGGTTGATCAGCATTTCAAGGAGATGGGGATGGGCCATGCATCTGCTGGAGATGGCCAAACAGAGCCCCTGGAGTACCGGTGAAAAGTGGATGCAGTGACGCGCTTGCTCCGGCTTCATGTTCCCACACCTGACCTAGCCTGATCGACATGACCTCCACAATTTAACATCCCTACCTGGCTGAATGATGTCACCCAAATTTGGTAGCATTCTGACTGGTTGTATCAGAAGAAGAAGTTTTTGGAAGGAATTTGCGGGACCACCATTTTGACACACTTCTGGTCACATGATCAGCATGGTCCCCACAATTTAACATGATGTGTAACCCAAATTGGTACATTCTGACTGGTGGGTCTGGAAAAAGCAGATTTTAAAAATAAATTTACTAAGTCGGTCATTTTACCTACTTAAAGTCATTTGACCAGAACGAGCTTTGCAATTCCTGTTACCAGTCAGGAGGAGAATGTTGCTGCCAAATTTCAGCCGGATCGGCCCAACGGTTTGCCCGGAGAAGTTCAAAATAAGAGATGGACGGTGCACGATGACAATACTTTATCTGGAATTTAAATTCCAGATAAGGTAAAAACTAGAAGGCACTCACTAGAGCACATACCTCCGCCCGGATCCAGATCCAGATTCGGATCTTCACCAAAATCGAATCAATTCGTCCTCGTCACATACCCAACTGTCCACAATTTCATCTGAATCCATCCACAACTTTTGAGATATTTTGCAACAAACAAACAAGACCGTCGTGATCTAGCACAATACTTGCAAAAATCTCTTACAAACAAATATGACCTTAAAAATAATTCAGTGGTTGAATTCAGTGAATTGATATGCTAATCATCTTCAAATTTCAAGTCAATCGGATGAAAATTGAGTATTTAGAAATTCCACCAAAGTTGTTGACCTTTGGCCTATGTTGACCTTTTGGCCATGCTGACCTCAAAAATAATGGGTGTTGAATTCAGTGACATGACATGCATATCCTCTTCAAATTTTAAATCATTCAGATTAAAATTGATGATTTTAGAACTCGACAAAGTTGTTGTCATTGACCTATGTGACTTTTGACCTCATAAATAGGCTTCTTGCTTTATGACCTTTTTTGTGAAGTTTTGTGAAGATCGGTTTAAAATTGTGACTTCTAGGCAATTGACATACAGACAAACAGACAGACAAATAAACAGATAGAATCACAAACCAGACATTACTCACGAGTCTTTGATTTCACAACAGACAAACAGACCAGATAAGACAGGGGCGAAATCATTACCGCTGTCCATCGCAGCTGGTGGAGATAACAATATGCAGTCAAGGTTTTAAAAAAAACCGTTTCGCAGAGCTGATTTGGTTGACAGATTGCCAGATGAATTGTAGTAAGGGATATGAAGATGCACTGTATCGCAGATTCAGTTCTGGAGCTTTACATGCCACAGTTGCCATCGAAAGGGACTGAGGTTGACAACGGAGGTAGGTACGGGGCATCATATCTCTGTCATCAACATAAGGTGTCTGATTTCTCTGGAAAATGACACCACCATTGCTTCGTTCTGTCTTGTACTACCAAGACGTTCACTGGTGAAACAGTCCTCTTGGGAGGGAGGCTGTTGTCACAGTGAGGCATCAAGGTCAACAAACAATCATTGTGAGAGGTGGCTACTCAGAGTGGCCCCAGTTTATTTGGCAGGAAACTGGCCTGAACAGCTGAAGTTGAAATGGGTGAAAATAGCAGCTCAAAGTGCATAGTTGCCCAGAGGCGGGCATTGTTAGCTGAATTGTTGGCGACTTACTTGCTGGGGGTTACAGGTCGGATTCGTTGGCATGAAGGCCACATTCTCGCACTGTAGACTGCAAGTCCAACATTTTGAAAGCCAGAACAGTGGCATTTGCTCTGAAGGCAGAATATTGATTTCTGAACTTACCTGGTTGAGAGGATCAATAATTCAAAGTGGCCCACTCCGATGTGCCTGCTTTAATCTTCTCTCTTT
>CM068963.1:112695440-112702940 GCA_035128595.1 Eptatretus atami
TCCAGAAGCCGAGCTCTGGCACGATCGCTGTAACCTTATTCTGCTCCTTATGCACGTCTAACAAACAAGGGCCAGCTCAACATTTGACACCCGCGCTTTCTTTTGGCCTTTTTTTCCTGGCGTATACTACGTAAACAGATACCTACCAATATCTCGTCCACACTGTTCCCGACCCGTCGAAATGATCAGTGGGATCGGTAAAGGATGCGGAGAAGACAACCGACAGATTCCTGATAGTTAAGATTATCATAATTTCTCTTATAGAGATGTTGGAAATGATATGTAAACGGTTAAGCTACACCTGTTGGAGGCCATGTAAGACGGGAACACAGAGACGTAGAAGTGTGCGAGTCGCATGTAAAGGCCTATTGCTCAACCAACACGTAGGAACGACTCACGTGTAGTCCCTTCCGGAACACAACACAACCACAGCATACTGTCTTATGTCAGTGCCGATCCAAGCTCAGCACGACTCTGTGATTGTTATGTATATTATCCAACGATTTACCGAATGAGGCGGTAACAGCCGACATCGTTAAGTTTCCACCTCACTGGGAGGAAGAAAAAAAAAACAGCGTTTTTACCGAGTTAGTGTCGTCGAAACATCTCGACACGTGAATACGTTTCACGCCCGCCATTTCTAACTCAAGAAAAAACAAGAGCTTAGATTCAAAGCTCGTATACGGACGAGAAAATCAAAGGCGTTTATCCAAATCAAAATCACAAGGAACCATCAATACAGATAACAGCTAATGACTGACATTAAAAACAAAGAACACAAATCGGTCGCAAGGAAGGTCGAACGAGAAAATAACCTTCCCCGGCAGGCACATAATGACTAGGCCTCTGGCCTACAGATGCTTTCTCAGACACCGAAACAGCCGTAGTCTTCTCTTCTCCTCTCTACTCTCTCTCTCTCCTCTCTCTCTCCTCTCTTCTCTCTCGTCTCTCTCTCGTTCTCTCTACTCATCATCTCTTGCTCTCTCTTTCTTTTCTTCTCCAAACAGGAAGGAAAAAAAAAAAGCACAGAAAATCCACAAGTAATGAAAACCGAACACAGGGAAAAACGAAAAAATGTGGGAAAGTGTGAAACACCAAACAGCACAGGAGAGGCAGGGCGTACTCTACGACACGACCAGCAAGGAGCGGCACGATGACAGACACACACTAAACGTACCAACAGGGGGCGAGAGAGGGAGAGAGAGGAGAGAATAGAGAGGAGCGAGTAAGGAATGGCGGGGGGCGGGGGGAATAACGCCTGAAAAATTGAGTGGAAATTTTCAGAGTAAATTAATTAAAATATTACAATATTTTTCCATTTCGCTCTTTAACTCATAGTTCACTTTTCCTGTTGCTTTGCTCATTCTCATCCTCACATTACGTTAATTGTTCTTTTAACTGGATGTTTAATTTAATTTATATTGCCTTCCTAATTCTGGTGGCCAAGACCAAAATAGCAGCTCAGACCTCTGTGAGGTGAAGTTGGGCTGACCATGGATAAGCCTTTAATGAAGGGAAGCATCAATTATCTTCCGAAGGGCTGTTTTAAATTTACACAAATAGCCAGTTTTCATTCACACACTCCCTTGGAGTTCTCTGGGTACTTTGTTCTTTTCACACTCTCTAATTTATTCACAATTCTCTTTCACCTTATTCATTCCAATGATTTTTGCTTTTTCTTTTCTTTCATCTCTTTTACTCTTTATTTCTCTCTTTCTTTCGTTATCTGTCACTTAGCTGTACCTGGATGGGTTTTTTTTTGTATACCTTGTCGAGGCTCATATGAGAGCTAACACACAACACACATCAAGGGGACATGAGACAGGAGGGGTGGGAGTGGGAAGGACAAAATAGTGGGGAACAGAGACATTAGGAGATCTGAGGAAGGGAGAGGGATGGGACGGGAGAACATGGGTATACAAGATGGACATTACAGGGACTTTCAGGAAGGAAAGCAGGGAATTTAAAAGGAGGTGGGCTTGGTGGATTAACGGGGGTAGAAAAGATCGAGGATTTGGATGGGGGATGGTAAGAGGTGTGGTGAACAGCTGTTTTGAAGGCCTGGAGGGAAGAATAGGATTGAATAGAGTGAGGGAGTTTATTCCAAAGGTGGGAAAGAGGAATGAAAGAGTGAAGGTGGGCAGTGATTCGTGATTTTGGTAGTTTTACCAGAAGGGGTTGTTGGCGGACTGAGCGCCCTGGGAAATGTGGTGGGGACAAATCACAGAGAGAGGCAGGGGGGCGAGGCTGGAGAGGAGACTGTAGAAGACAGAAGACCACCGACCAACCTGCGGTGATTGAGTGAGAGGCCAAAGACCTCAGCCTCATTGCGGGAGATCCAATGATCCGAAATGCCTTGGTTTCTACAGCGTGAAGCCGAGAAAGGTGGGAGGCAGGAGCACCAGCCCAGAGGGGAGAGCAGTACTCCGTAAGGCTGCGGACAAAAGCTTTGTAAGTGGTCAGGAGCTCAGGTGGGCCGAGGAAGGACCTTGCACGACGGAGGATTCCAGTCGGCGACTGGCTTTGGAGGCGAGGTTTGAAATATGACTTTCCAGAAAAGGTCATGGCAGACAGTGAGACCCAGAAACTTGAAGAAAGGACTTCTTCCAGAGGATTGTTGAGAAAGTGGATGGGGGGGGGGGGTTCTGAACGGTCCTTTCGAAGAGACATAGTGAGAGTGTGAGATTTGTCCGGATTGAAAGACAATGTTCCACGTGTTGGACCAGTTTGTGATTTTATCCAGATCAGCAGTGAGCGAAGAAGCTACTGCTTGCGTCTGAGGGATGACCGATGGTACGCAAAGGGTGGAGTCATCAGCAAAGAGATATAGAGGATTTTCCAGAGAGTCGGAGAGATCATTGATGAAACCAGAAAAAGAACAGGGCCCAGAACACTACCTTGAGGAACTCCGCCTGGACAGGAAGGGGGGATGAAAGAACTCCATTTAGGGCCACATGTTGACTGCGACAGGAGAGGAAGTCTGCGAGCCATGAGTGGAGATGGCCTTGGATACCATGGAAGAGAGTTTGGTGAGTAGGGCAGGGTGCCCAGACTGTGTCAAAAGCACGTGATATATCCAGGGATACGGCTCGGATTTCCTGTCTGGCATTGAGGCTTCCATCCATTGTTGGAGAGCAGAAGCAGCATATCCAGGGTAGAGTGACCTGGTCTGAAACCAAATTGATGATCAGAAATCAAGCCATTGGAGAAGAGGAAGGATTTATATGCTGAAGCGATGATGATTCCATAACCTTGCTGATGATTGGGAGAAGGCTGATTGGTCTGTAGTTGCAGGGATCTGTTTTTGCACCTTTTTGTGCAGGACAGTGATGTTTGCTGATTTCCAAGCAGATGGCAGATGGCCTTGAGCAAATGAGAGGGGAACAGAACGGAGAAGAGGGTGAGCAAGAGCGAAGAGCAGGCTTTGAGGACACGTGGGCTGATGCCGTCTGGACCGGTTGCAGAATCTGAGTCGAGGTTTGACAGCAAGCTCTCCACCTTGTTAGGAGAAAGGGACACAGAGTCCAGGGACAGTTGGGTGCGACTGGGTAAGGTGGGTAGAGAAAGTGATGGGTTTTGGACACAAGATTTAGCTGCAAACACCGAGTTTAGGCATTCAGCTTTTTCACGTGCGGCATCAGCAGTGTGCCATTTGACGGTAAGGGAGGGGATGGAGGGGAACATACACCAGAAACAGATTTGATTAGACGCCACCAGGATTTTGAGGAGGGAGAGAGGTTTGAGAGTTCAGACTTGAGATGAGAAAGATGTTGTTTTCTGGCTCTCCTGAGGGAAGATACACACTTGTTCGAGCTTTATGGAAGGAACTGAGATTGCCTCTCAGTTGGGTTTGCTTTCCATGAGGCAAAGCAAGTTGTTTCAGGACAATGCCTCACCACAAGCTTCAGTGAACCAAGGGCGGGAGAAGGGTAGGACAACTGAAGACGAGAGGGGATAAATCTGTGCATGAGGGAGAGCAAGTTTCTTTGAAAGAATTCCCAGGAAGAGTTGATGTTGGAGAAAGTAGAGATAGGAGACCAGTCTATAAGTTTGAGGGCTGCTTGGGACCCTGCCAGTCGGCTTGAGTGAAATGCCAGATCGACGGCGTGAGGTGGTTCTCTGATAATAGCCAGAGAGATGTCCACTTTGACAAGGACGTGGTCAGAAGAACCGATTGGAGCGGAGGAAGAGCAGCAAATATTGTCAGGGAAATTTGTCAAAATCAGATCCAGAAGAGATGGAGTACCATTGGTTGAGATCCGGGTAGGGAAGTTGACCGATTGAGTCAGTCCCAATGAGTCGCAGAAAGCTTTTGCTGAGGTGCCATGACAGGTGAGAGAGGTACCCACACCTAGCCAACTGGCATGATGACAATTGAAGTCGCCACATATGAGGAGAGAGAGTTTGGATGAGAAGATAGAAGTTGGTCCATGTTTTCGGATAGTGAGGTGTAGATGGAGTCATCATGTTAGGTGGACGGTACAGTACACATATAAACATGAGGTGGGAGTTGAGGGGAAGCCGTAGCCAGAGGTATTCCTGGGGGTGTGGGGGAGTGAGGGCAGTGCATGGTTCTGGGTTTAAAGTTTGAGGGTAAGAGGAGTAGCGGTTGAAACGCGAATCCTATCCAGGATAACTCCCATCTTTGCTAATTACTTTCGGTTCCTTCTGATGACTCCAATGCAGTATTTAGTTTCCATTTGATTAAGCTTGCAAAGTTTCGGGCTGCTAGGTTTCATGGTTTTGGAGTTATGGAGGACACACACACACACACACACACACACACACACACACACACACACACACACACACACACACACACACACACACACACACACACCTGACATTTGTTATTTCGGTAATGCAAACCATTTCGAGTAGATCTTTAAGGGGTAGAGTAATATCGCTCTATTTTGGCTATTCTGGTCTATTTTCTCCTGCAGTGTTGTTATGAAAGCAGCAGGGAGAATTCTAGCAGGACAACATGTAGCACACCATAACGACGTGCTAATCACCCAGTTGCCCATAGTTAGTCATTTAATTTGGTGCTGACACAGTTGAGTCTGGGCTGGCAGGATGGCCGAGAGGTACACGCACTCACTTATAAGCTGTCTAGCCTGGGTTTGAATCCTGACCCAGCTATAAACTGTCATCCTGTTGTTTCACAGGCAGAGTGATTCATCAATGTTTATGTTGTCCCACGGATGGGATGGATGTTAAACTGGCATCCTGTGTGCCAGCATTAATTGGTGGAGATTAAAGATCCCATGGTGTTCTTCGCCAAGAGTAGGTGAGCTATTGTTGGCACCACGAACAAAATAGAAATGCCTGCTCTAACTACATACTGCATCAGGGGTATCACCACGTCCCTGAAAAAACTGATGCAAACCCACATTCACATGCTGCATATGAAAATTCACGTGCTCATCTCAATTTTTTTTTTATTTTTAAACTCCAATTATGCTCCAGTGCTTGCATTGGAGAACATTTTGTCCTCTTTGAGAGCATTTGAGGCTACTGCATCATCTGCCCTGGATTTCATGATATATTTTGTTTGAGAGTACCTTTTTAGGTACAGTAGTGCCAAAGGTAAGTAAAAAATGGAATTTTATTAACTCAAGGTTATTATCTGACAGGTGAATGCCATCGATGTCGATTTTCAGTCGACAATGATTCCTGAAGAGCACAAACAACGAGAGCACAATTAAACACTTGGTAAAACAGACGCCATACTACCAAACCAAAAAGTTCAAATGAACCCTCCCAACATGAATGTGCATATTTTCCCACAATGCAAAGCAGCATGTCCTCCATAAAACGGCGCAACAGGTATTGAAAGTCGATTGCAATCAAAATACCAAGAAGTAAAGAGCTGAATGACCTTCGAAGGGGAATGGTTATTGAGTGCTTTGACATTTCTGTCATCATGGACCTTTTCTAGTTACTGCGGGTCATGCCCTCTGATATCCCCTTAGGAAATGGCAGAGGGCAGGTCCTGCCATTGTTGTACATCGGGCAAGAAACCAAAATTATTCAAAGATCAGGCCAGAAGAATTCACAACAAGGAGAGGGGCAAAGTCTTTGTGACAACCGACCTGCCACCTCTTCTTGGCCCTTAATAGTGTTGCTTCGTGGGGAAAAATTTGGCCCGTCTTTCACGAACCAGTTGGCCAGGCCTGTGTTAAGGCTGAATGTGGCAGAGAGACTGATACAACAGCCTTCACGAAGATTGGTAGTCTGTAGCCAAGTAAAAATTGTTTGTAAATCAATAAATAGTAAAGTAAATATTAAGTAAATATCATGTTTCCACATCATCGGTTTTGCTGCATTTGCTGTGGCTGAGAACCAACCCTGGGTACGTCACCACTGCTGCCTATAATGATGTAACTTAAATAATTTCTACATAGATGCGATGTTGACCAAAATGGCATTTTCCTGCTTGAGCTCTTGTTGTAAATCCTTCACATCAATGTCTGTTCAATCCCATCCTTCCCTCCAGGACTTCAAGATGGTTGTTCACCACCATCCACCCTGATGATCTCTTCTACCTTCCTGAGCTGTTGGAGCAATACTGTCTGTAAAATCAAGAGTGGTGATGTGTTAACCGAAGGAAATATTTTTCTTTGTTCTGTTTGCGTGAAACCAAGAGATTCATGCTCACTTACTGCCGTTCTCATGACATAGTCGAGGACTATGACAAACAAGAGCAAGAATTGCTTCTCAATACACGTCCCCGAACGATGTGGTGTCCTCCAAGTCCAAAAAGGGCATAACTCTGTGAAAAATTGACGAAACGTCCTAAAACTCGAACTTATTCTGTAACTTTTCATAATAAAGCTCTGCACCAAGTTTCCGTGAAATATGTTTTAGGGTATGGGGGAAAAAATCACAGGTGGGACAGACAGACATGCGGACAGACAGAGAGCCCTCTGATGAAACATGTAGGGGACTAATAAAAATGGTGCTCATGTATTACCTTGGAGAACTCCGTTGAAGATTTGGAAGAATTCTGTGTCGTCGTCAAGTGTAATTACTTAAGCTTCAGTGTGATTTGTAAATTATCTCCACTGCCTTTACTATTTTCTCTGGTACACCATGCTTTAGCCTGGCATTGGCTGAGTGGTTAAGGTGGTGGCTTGGGATGCTGAGGTTCTGAGTTTGAGCTCCGTTTGCTGCTAAATCAACACCAGGGGGTTGACTCAGCCTGCTCATCCTTCTGAGGTTGGTGAAATGAGCATCAGTGCACTGGTAATAGGGGCACTGTATCAGCAGCATCGCTGCACCCCTAACCAACGTTGCAACTAGCAGCCAAAAGGCTGTATATGATGGGAACCATATGCTTTTAAAATCAAGAACATCTTCCTATAAATGGAATTGAATGCTTTTTTAAAATCCACAAACGTTATCACTGCTGATAAAAAAAATTTTTCCATTTAAATGCCTCTACGAGCCTTGTCAATGAGAGAATCTGAGAAAGTGTTGATCTCCCTGGATGGAAAC
>CM068963.1:112705440-112715952 GCA_035128595.1 Eptatretus atami
AATTGGGAGAGGGTGGAGTGGGATTTCATCTGATCATTAATCATCCATGGAACCGGCCCAAACGCCTACTCGCTTTGAACAGTACCATGGGATTTCAATGACAGGATGACTGAAAACGCTCCTCCGAATCGCAGTAGGAGTCGAATCCTCATCGGTGAGGTAAAGCACTGAGGCTTATCGAGTTAACCCCCGAGCCACTCCTTCAACCCAATGATAAGGATACTACCCATATCAAGAATCCCATAACATCAGAAAGAGAAAAATACCTCCAGAAAGAGATTGTTCACTGCGTAAACAAAGCTACTGTTAGTAAACTAAACTACCAACAGAAAGTTACACACAAAAAAAACAACAACAAAGAAAAACTAGAAGGGCACTCTGGAGAGCGCATATCTCTGCACTCTAATGCCTGATCCACCAGAACATATCTGGCCCAATACGTTTTTGAGCCCAATCACTCAATGGTGACAAATCACATAAAAATTTATTGGATCCAGATCTTCACCAAAATCGAATCAATTCTTCCTCGTCACACAACCAACCTGTCCACCAAGTTTCATCCTAATCGTCCACAACTTTTTGAGAAATCCTTTTCACAGACGAACAGACAAACAGGGGTGAAAACATAACCTCCGCCCACTTTCGGTAGCAGAGGTAATTAACGGGTCCATAAAAGGGCAATGCACTGGAACTGCACACATCTGGGACCCCCACACCGTGAGGTTCACATGCATTTAAACTTTAGCTGCTCTCTTATTCTGCTTACTGTGAGCCAGCCATTCCAATTTAAAGCGAGTAGCTGTGTATTTGAGCCACGAGATCATTCTCTCGTCTAATAACACTCCCCGATAAACCCGAATGCACCACCACACGTCTGATTAATTTAACGTAACCACACTGCACCAAAGTGTGTCCAGGCCACTCAGCGTCACAGGAGTTGTTTTGATTAAAAAATAGAAGTCACAGTAAGATAGTTGAAATAACTTGATAATACGCATTACTGTGTGGTTGAAATGTGAGTGAAAGTAATTGGAATTTTTTTTGGGGGTTTTAATGTACTTGTCAGTTACAAGCCAGATGTTGTGTTATTTGTGGACAAGCATTAGTAAATGCCGATACATGAACGAGTAAAATGGACGGTTACATGTTATAAGTTTGCTGGAGCACAAATTTGTAAATTGTAATATAAACTGCTTGATAGCTTGGCGTTGGCTTAGCGGTTCGGGTGGTGGCTTTGGATCCTAGGGTGCTGAGTTTGTGCCCTGTTGGCCGCTGAATTAACACCAGGGAGTTGACAACCTCTCATCCTTCCGAGGTCGGCGAAATGAGCACCAGTGTACTGGTAATAGGGGCATATGCTGCATCAGCGGCATAGCTGCGCCCCCAACCAATGATGCAACCAGCAGCCAAAAAAATTGCTGCACACGAAAGGAAGTGCTTGAAGTAATGAGCTAATTTTGACTGTAGATGGTAGTGTTGTACTGTAAGCTGCTTCGTGAGATTCGTTAAGGTGCTGGAACGTTCTCAGATGAAACTTCCAGTAGGGACGAGAATCGCATTTGCTGGAAGGCACGGGATTGTTCTGTGTTACTACATATGTTACTATATAGAGGGAGGTGTAGAGAGACGGGTGACACGTGATGAGATGTGTGTTTTGATTGTCCCCGTGCTCGATTTAACTCTGATGAGTGAACGAGGTGTTAATGTCCAGAGTGGTTGTTAATGCGTGGAGCCGATTAGAATCAGGTTGATGAAAACTCAAAAAGATTGTGTATCAGGAAAGAATTCCTTTGAGCTCTTAAATCATCCTGAATGGGCCAGCGCAAGAGAGAGAACGACACGACCGGAATTGGTTGTCCGACAGCCCCGGAGGACGAGGTGAACAAGCATGAGTTGAGCCGGCAGAACAGGACAGTGGGCGGTAACAACTCAATGTGGGAATTGGAGTTGGACATTGCATGTAATGGTGAACTTCCTCATTTGACTTTGTATCTGTTTGCTTGAAATACAAGTTTCAAAAACGTTACATTGTTGATGTGGTCACTGTAACATCATTCAGAAGTCACAGACCCCAACTGACAAGGATCCATTTGATTGGTAGCCGACCGGTACGATCGTTCGTATTCGTCAAGAGTAAATCGTGGATTGCAGTCGTTCGAGGACAAGCTGGGTTTGGCATCACGAACAACATACGTACACAAAAGGGAAGGAAACCCCAAGGTGTATATCCCCGACAGTACTTTAACCACCGATGTAAATATAACTGGATAGCTGGTTTGCTGAAAAAAAAAAATGAGGTCACTGGCCGCCATCTATCTTGGTACTCATCACAACTGCAGGGGCAGCACACACAATGCCGGCGTGAGTTGCATTTGGGTACCCTAACAAAACAACATTTTGGCTGTGGGAAGTCATCTCACAGATATATAATTAGATGTCTAACATAAAAATGGAACCCTAGATGCAATGTAGCTTTACTTAGGCGGAGTTGAATCCGAGTTATAATATCTAAAGTTCGGCCTACTGTCCTTCATTCGTCCATTCGTCCATTGTGTGTGTTTTGTTTTGTTTTTGCCCTCGCCGAAGGAGAGGGTATTGCATTTGGGTCCGTTTGTCTGTTTGTTTGTTTGTTTGCCCGCACAGAACTTAAGTGTTTTTCTCCGCAAATGCTTGTTGGATTGAGAACAAATTTTCACCATCGGAGCGACGACTCATGTAGAATGTTTTAATGATAATTATGACATCATAGGTCACGTTGTGTGGCAACAATGTTGGAAAAATGGAAAAACTTCGGACCTCTGCATCTCTGAAACCGCACCAAGGCAAAAATTGAAACCTGGCACATGGCAAGTACTCCTCATGGGGAATATGTGATTTTTTTTTAATGACATAGGTGCCTTCGTTATGACGTCATAATTGCATATGTAGAACGCTACATCTGATCAGTATGAAAAATGTGGATGGTCAGTTTGGGATAAAATAGACCAAATAAATCTTTTTTTGATGTCATCGGTCACGTGATTTGGCAGCCATATTGTTTTTTTATTTTAAAAACCTTCAAATATCTTCTCTGAAATGGCTGAACAGATCGAGGTGAAACTTTACAAGTATGACCGTCTATCCATGGGGAACAAAAGGCTCACACATATGACATCATACGTCACATGGTTTGGCAGCCATATTGGATTTACCCAAAAACCTATTTTAAAAAAATCTTCTTCTCCAGAACGGCTGGACAGATCAAGGTGAAACTTCACACAAATGTTCCCAAAGCCATGAGTGTACAAGTTTGTTAAGGAATAATTGATAGGTCACATGGTTTGGCAGCCATACTGGATTGAAGAAAAATATTAAATAATGTTTTCTCTGGAATTGCTTAAACAATCGATGTGAAACTTCACTATTATGATCTGGTAGTGATGGGGAATATCGTTTTAAATTTTAATTTGATCGAACGTATGATCTGGCAGCCAGAATTGTTTTATTTTTTGATCTGGGTTCTTTTTGATTTTTTTTGATGATTATATTTTTTGAATACGGCTCACTTGGCTGTGCCTGGATGGATTTGAGGGTAGAGGGGTAGCAGGTGAAATGCAAATCATATCCAGGTTCCCCCTGTTGACTTCATCTTTGCTTTTTGCTTGTTTGGGTTCCTTCTGATTACTCCAATGCAGGATTGTACCGATTTGATCTTTCATTTGATTTGAATTTTTTAAAATCCCATTCAAAATGCAATTGAATAATAATTTTAAAAACGTCATGGGTCAGGGTTAGGTGTTCAATAAAAGCAGGGTTGCTTCAAAGCGGGACATCTTGGTACCCAGTCATCACTGCCAGCAGTTATAAAGTGGCAGTTGCAATTATGTCTTTTTTTAAAATCATGTTAACACACCAGTGCACAAATGCCACACAAAATACACAAAACAAAATTACACAAACACCACACAAAACAAGTCCTGGCGAGGGTCTGCAATCTCTGAGTGCTCTTTTTCTTGTTTTATATACAAAGTCGAGGCTCGAATAAGAGCTAACACACAGAACGTACAACAAGGGGAGAAGGACACAAGAGGGGACGGAGAGGGAAGCACAAAATAGTGGGGAACAGAGACATCAGGAGATCTGTGGAAGGGAGACGCATGGGTGGGGTACACAGTCAGGTCAGGTCAGGTATTGGAGCATGCACTGGAGCAGCATGTCGCTGCTTCCACTTTCCGCCAGAACTCCAAGGGCCTCTGTCTGGCCATCTCTCAGGCAGATGCCCGACCCATCCCCCATCTCCTTGAGATGCCAAACAACCTGCTGCAACCACTAGGCATATGGTCGGCCCATTGCCCTCCTCCACGCATGAGGCTCCATTGCTGAGAGAATCTGGTGAGCAGGATCAGCATCAGAAAAGCGAGCCACATGTCCATACAGCCGCAGCTGATGCCCACAGACTATGTCGGTAACAAATCTCATTTGAGTCTCTCAGCAGCCGCTTGTTGGCCACAAAGTCTGACCAGCGATAGTCGAGGATTCTCCGAAGACACCTGGTACCAAAAAAAAATTAAGTCTCCATCTCAGATCCTTGCTCAGAGTCCAAGTCTCACATCGGTAGAACAAGACTGGAAGCACCAAGGACCTGAAGACTCAGACTTTCCTCCTCCTGCACAGGTACCGATAGCGCCACACCCCATAATCCAGTGAATCGATGACTCCTGAGGCCCGACCAAGACGCCCATTGACCCCAGCTGGCTCACAGCCAGCAGAGACATGAATTTCACTGCCAAGGTAAGTTAATCTCTCCGTGACCTCAACATCCTCACCAAATAGGTATAGACAAGATAGCAGCATCCAATATGTCATTGAAAGCCTGGATCTTAGATTTGACACAGGAAACTCGTAATCCTAGTGGCTCCGACTCCTCATTCAGCACCTCGAGGGCCCCCAAAAGGATGTCTCGAGTCTCTGCAAAGATGACTGCATCATCGGCGAAATCAAGGTCAGAGATCTTGACATTCCTAAATGATGCACCGCAGATTGATCTCTCTGACATCCTCCCCAGAATCCAGTCCATACAAGCGCTGAAAAGTGTGGGGGCAGTCCACACCCATGTTGAACTCCAGTAACAACTGGAAATCAGTCAGAGATTGTATCACCACATCTCACAGCACTCTCAGTACCAGAGCATAGGTCAGACATCAAATTGATCAGTTTTGGTGGCACCCCACGAAGACCAAGAATGCTCCAGAAGACATCCCGATTCAATGAAAAGAATGCTTTGCAGAGATCAACATCAGCTGCAAGCAGCCCCAGTCGAAACTCTCATCTGCATTCAGTGAGGACCTGAAGAGCAAGGATACAGTCAATCGTTGACCTCTTTGGTGTTTAGCCTGACTGCTCTGGGCACTGATGCTCAAGCAGATAGTGGCGAACCCTATCAATAATTATCCGAGCAAAGATCTTGCCCGGCACTGAGAGAAGCGTCACCCCTCGGTAGTTGTTGCAGTCCTGGCGATCACCCTTCCCTTTCCAAAGAGGGGAAAACAAGGCCCCTCTTCCAGTCAGTTGGGATGATGCCAAAATTCCAGGCAGAGCACACAAATGCTTGCAACGACATGAGTACAACATTTCCACCAGCCTTGATAATTTCAGCATAGATGCCACAGATCCCAGGAGCTTTACGCCATTTCAACCGGTTCACCACAGCCTTTGTTTTCACAAACAAAGGTGGATCACAGTTGATTGGAGGGTCATCAATAGGGATGGCAACACCACTGGCATCCAACTCAACAGCGGGTGGATCAGCCTGGTACAGCCACTCAAAGTAACCGGCTCTTCTTCACCCTTTGGTGAGTTCCAGGACATCCACTGGCAACATCAAGGATGGTGGGCTTGAAGGCACTCCACAACTCTTCTGGATTCCCCAAAGCATCCAGACCCCCTTATCAGCCTGTTTGCAAACTCCTCAGCTACCCTCTCATCTTTGAGCTTGCCAATATTCAGCCGAGGCAGTGACGGTACCATTCTCCCAGATTTGAGCTGCAACTTCAGAGTTGCAACAACAAGCCTGTGGTCGGTATTGAGGAACTGACCACTCTGGTGGACCCTGCAGTTCTGGATTGTCCTCCAGCGACCATCAATGAGTACATGGTCAATCTCCTTTTGCCACAACACCAGCATTGAAATACCAAGTCACCTTATAGGGAATAGGGAATCACCTTAAGATTATGCATATCAAATCTCATCCAGTTCCATCTACTGATAACTACTCGGTATCCATTTCAATGAAAAGTACCGAAAAGCGGTTTGAAATCGGAAATCCCCAAAGTTCGATGGGGTGTTGTGGGTGAACAAAGATCTAAATCGAAAATCTGGCTCGATCCTTTGTGCACAATGTATTCCAGACGATTAGTGTGAATTTTCATGACCATCCGACCATAACCCTAGGAGGAGCAGCATTTGGCGTGAAGGCACCTCCAGCTCTCGCATATTATCGATTTTTGCACTAATTGACCTTTGACCCTGACCTAAGCGAAATCGGTCAATACATCCTGAGGCAAAGTTGTAGTACTCATTGAGTACCATGAACCTGCAAAGTTTCATTCGTATCGATGCACTCACCTAGTCGCTAGGGGGCCTTCAATTTTCGCCAATTTTCGCGCATACCCTAATTGTAGGGGGTGCTGCGGGTAAAGTATTCCATATATCACAAAAACCGGAATATATTTGATAGAGCATCACCTGAAGATCATTCGTGCCGAATTTCATAACCCGACGTGGGATAATGGCTTTCGGAATTGATTTCGCGTGAACGGTACCGATTTTGAAGGTTTTTCGGTGTTGCTAGGGAACCAATGCGTCCCTAGCAACCATCACAATTTCCAAAGCACTAGGTCATAAGATGTACCTACCACCCAAGTTTGGTCAAAATCCACCCACGTTTACTACCAATTATGCTGATGACAAACAAACAAACATCCAAACAAACATCCAAACAAACAGACAGAATTACTGACAATAAGGGTCACCTATTTCGGCGACCCAACAAAGAGACAAACAAACAAACAAGCCGGTAGTCGACGAGGATTCGCTAGGATCGAAGCGCTGGATACTATGCTTTTCATTCTGACCGATCCACCGACGAAGATTCATTGCCAAGATGTATTGGTTCACATACAATTGTTCTTCTGCCTGGCAAGATTTTCCTATTGCGTATTTTGCCAACTGGCACTCCTCATAAAAAATGACGGTAAATAGACACCCTATTTTTGAAGGACTACCATTTGAAAAATAATCGGTTTGCTGTTTGTGCTGTGGGCCTCGCGTTGCAGACACACACACATACACACACACACACACACACACACACCACACACACACACACACACACACACACAGACAGACAGACAGATGGAAAACCAACAATAAGGGATATCTAGCATATATAGCGAATCCAACAGACAGAAAGGGTAAAAACATAACTCCTCCCCTTCGTAATTATCAGATCCGGATCCAGATGTGGATCTTCACCAAAATCTAATGAGTTCATCGCTGTCACACACCCAACCAGTCCACAAAATTTTGTCCGGATCCGTCCACAACTTTTTGAGATATCCTGCAGAGAGACAAACAAACAAACAAGCCGGTTAGGCGACTGAGGGATCGCTAGGATCGAAGCGCTGGATACTATGCTTTTCATTCTGACCGATCCACCGATGAAGATTCCATTGCCAAGACGTATTGGTCTTGTAAAAAAATCTTGTCAAGTAAAATATAGTGCAGAGATTACTTCCCAATTTCCACGGCACGAATGTGCCAAGGCACTACCCGAAGGAGGGAGGGGGAACTCCCCTTTCTCTTGTGCTTGGAGATAAAGTGAATATACTGTGTTTGAAATACTGATGACTTGTAAAAGTTCCATAATAGGGACCCTGTTGATTGCTTAAACCGGAGAAAGACTCCCAAAAAAGGTGCTTCTCCGGACCCACACCCTTATTGGCTTAACCACGAGATGTGCTTTACTCAAGAATAAGTTGGTTGAGCCACTTACCACGAGATGTTCAAGATGCCTTGCTCAAGAATACTTCTCTAAAATGAGTGTAAATCCAGGGGTGACTGAAGATAGGCAGAGCAGTTTGTTATACTCATGATAGCATTCTGTTCGGCTTGTGCACAGGTTGATTGGTTGTTTGATTGATTGATTAAAGAGCAATTATAGACCTGTTCTTGACATATTGTGTTGTGTGTGTGTGTGAAGGTACATTATCCTTGCTGTGATAAGCCATTATATTTGTTGATGATTGTGTCTCTCCTAATTACAGCATTGTAATTCAGGGATCGAGGTTCGAGCCACCAACAAACAGACAGACAAACAGACAGACAGAATAACAAAATCGACTGACCAATGTACTTGAAAAATATTCCATTTTGCAAGTAACAAACAGACAAACAACAACGTACACAACCAACCAATATATTTGAAAAATCTTCGATTTTGCAAGTGACAAACGGACAAACAATAACGTACACAACCAACCAATATACTTGAAAAATCTTCGATTTTCACAAGTAACAAACCTTCGGTGACGGAAGTAATGATAGGAGGAGTTAAAGAGGTCTGAGCCACTTAAAGAATGAATTGTTGTATGAAATAAACTCTTTAAACAATTGCAAAAGTAAATGTACTTCCAAATAACTACAGCTTTGTGCACCGTGTACATGCCCTTTGTACAAAGAAAGTGACAATATTAGACATATGAGAAAGGATGCCCATGATGGAACATTGTACTTTTTTTTTCAAAGCATTGCAGTTGGGATCAATTAAAAAGTATTCAATTTAAGAAGTCCCTTTCCTTTTAAATTTAATACTTATGAATACCTGAGCACTGATTAGATTCATTAGTTCACTTGAATAGCTGCATTTGTGTCAAAGTTAATGAAAATATTGTTTTGTTTAGTATATATTTAGCATTTTCAACAACAACAAGAATAAGATTTGTAAAACCACTTTTTCACTCCTTTATCTTAATACATAACAGATACAACATCATTCACGTCAGGGAAAGTGAGTCGATCTGTTCTCAATAGCATTATTGGTATTACATAACTTGCAACAACTGTAGCCTCATCATCATCTTCATTCTCAAAATTATCAACATCAGGGTACCATACTGTTTACAGAGCATCAATGATGCCGAAGAAGTCTCTTGGGAGGGGTTACAATCCTGGACTGATCACCACTCCGATGCAGGGTACTCAACTGAGGGTGCAGGAATCTGTCATTTGTTCAGGGTTCCAGTGATAGCTCACCGAATCTTCGTGAAGGACAATGTAGGATTGTTATAACATAAACTAACTAATGATAGCAGACAGGACACCAAGTTTAATGTCAATCCGAGGGACGGATCACACTTTGATGTATCGCCCTGCATGAGAAACATCACAGTGATAGATTATAACTGGGTTTATAGTGTCGGTGCAATTTCTCAAAAATTTGCATAATGGGTTTGAGGGTGATAAAAACAATAATAAAATGTTATCAAATTAAACTTGATATTAAAATAAATCAATTAAATATGAAATGGAAAATGTACTCAAATATGGTATGATTCTATGTGCTTGAACATGTATCTATTTTTAATTTTAATTAACATAATCATATCTTTCCTCTGTATTGAAAGATGATCGACCTGTCTAGTAAAGGTATGATAAGCAGGACGACCTTTCAAATAAGCTTTAATTCAGTATAAAATAATTGCCTATTATTTAAATATATTTTACTTACTAAGAGATTTTATGAAACTAGTACGCACCCGTACGTGCGTGCCCGTACGTGCGTGGCCGTACGTGCAAAAAAAAAAACTTTCAAACCGCGAGCCAGAAACAACCACACAGGCCGTTCCTCGCTCTCGCGTGCCCTACATGCATGCCCGTACGTGCGTGGCGGTACGTGCAAACCCCCCCCAAAAAACTTTCAAACAACCACACAGGCCGTTCCTTCACTCTCGTAAACGACGACTGGATTGGGGCATTGTGTTTATCAATAAATGCGCATAAGAAATCGAGAAATTATTAGAATACAGTAAGTCATCACTATCCGGAAGTGGTGCGTGCCCGTACGGAATGTTCACATGCATTCCACAAATTATCGCTTGCATTGAAGTAACAACTGCTGTGATACTTCCACACACAGAGTTAATTAAAATCCAAATTAAAATCATGTTTACCTCCCTGTCTTTCCTTGCCATGACATTCACTGTCATTGACCATTGCCACTCCTACGCCACGGTAACTAAGGCACCGATCCCCATCGTAACTGGCACGGCACGTGATGTCATCGTCGGCCGGCCGCGTTTGATTGTTTGTATTTGTTTATGTTGTATGTTAAATAAATAACTCAAATGTACAGGATGAAATATGAATTTCTTCCACAATTGGTGAGCCAGGCAGGAGCATTTAATACCTGGAGGAGCGTGGTTGCAGAGTGGGCTGATGGAAAGCACGAGCTCACAGATCAGATAAGGTGAGAGA
>CM068963.1:112715962-112728462 GCA_035128595.1 Eptatretus atami
TGTGGGTGAGTGTGTGCTGCCAGCTCGCTGTGCATCTCGTTCTTTGTTTGGAGAGGTTAACATGCTTCGAACAAGAATTTGAGCGTTTATAGATTTGAGTTCTTTCTGTTCAGTGGTTTATGTTTATTCTGGAGAATATAAGTATTGTTTAAAAGGGTTGGAGTCCCTAAGAGTCCTTATCAGGCTAAAATATCCATTTTAATATTGTCTATTGGCTGCACTGGCACTGTTTCGGTGTATGCCTGAATACAATATTGTTTAACAGGGGTTTTGAGTCCCCTGGTGGCTACGTTGGCACTTTCAGTGTATGCCTGAATAGGGTGTTGTCTAACAGAGCTGAAGATAGGGTGTTGTCTAACAGAGGATGGAAGTTGAGAAAGTGTTGTTTTTGAGTTGGAATTGTGTTTCCAGCTTAGGATTGAGGTTGGAAATGAGAGAAAACTGTGTATTGTTTTGTCTAAGAGCTCTTGTATGATTATTTGTATCCTGTCTGTATCTGTACAAGTTGAATTTGCATTGCAAAGTGTACTAAGTGGGGTTTTGTTTAAGTTTTGAATTTTTTTTCCTCTCACTAAGTTTGTGAAGATGGGGAACTGCCTTGGAAAGGTAACTAATAAAATGTTATCTGAGAAAGGTACACCAATTCGGTATATGTTTGAAAATTATGGGGCAGAATGAATATGTGATGTTGATAAGTGGTCCAAGTGGACGGAGGGAAATAGAAAAGGGTTTCCAGTAGAAGGTACTTTTGAAAATAGCAGGATTGAAAACTTAAAAAGAGAATTGCAACAAAGGGAGAAAAACGGGAGAATGGCTAACGAGGCGAATTGGAAAGTATTTATGATATGGAACTCAGAAAGCAGGAATCAGGAGAAAAATCCAAATTGGCAGGGTTACGTGTCAACTTTGCCTCAGTGTGAGAAGCGAGACAGGGAAATGCACTGAGGGTAGTGGAATTTATATGAATTTAAGATGTGTTTGAATACAGGTCGACTAACACGATCAGTGTTTGGCCTGCAATAACATTTATAAAATATAAAATGAATAAATAAAATAAGGTTCAAAGATATAAAGTGTTGAAGCTGTAGATATTATTTGGCCTTGAGTGCATGCGAGGCTGACATGGGAGGATAACTTTTCAGCCATCAATAGGTAAAAAAAAAACAATCAATAATAATGTGAATATAGTGTTGGCTGGTTATATCTTCGAGGTTCTGGTAAATGTGAATCTGTGGGAATAAAATTGACTGTTAAAACTTGTGCAGAAAGTGGAAAATCCCTCGATGGCAAATTTGAGCAGGCAGTGCGAGTAATTAATCACAAGCTTGGGCTCTGCCTGTGTGTGTTTGGTGGAGCGAGCTCTGGTGTAATGAGAATTGCAGACAGAAAAATAGGTAAAATTATAGGATATCAGGAAGATTACAAGAAGTTTTTGAATGACCATGGCATTTGGTGAGCATGACAGATGACTGCAGTGGTGGATTGGTGTGTTGGATTGCCTCAGTGCAGGGATAGCATGGAGTGGTTTGTTCTGTGTGCTAACAGGGAATTGTGGAAAAACTCTCGGAATGCTAGTCCGTGTTATAATACATCACTCATGGAAAGGGGAGATTGCTTCCAGCTGTGAGTAGAGGCATGAAGCAAGATAATATTTGGTAATGCCCGGGTGATAAGGCTGGTTAACAGATTAAATAGGGCTGAGAGGTCACATATTTAAAATAAATATCATATTATACAAACAGAGCATTCCTGGGTTATGGAATGAAATAAAATGGAACATACATTTTCATTTAATTTTAATCTCAGAAACAGCTTGAAGGCAGAATTGACCATTGATTCAGGATTCGGACCGTGTGCAGGCAGTCGTGAGTGAGTTTTAAGGTCTATTAGGATTTTTCTTTAAAGTGCGGAAAATGTAATTTAGTTGTCGTTTTAAAACCCAAGTGTATCTAATGGATTGCGAGTGAGCTACGAGTTAGCAGGTATGTGGTTACCATGATAACACAGAGATTGATGATGCCGCTACACCGGTTTAAAGCCCAATTAAAAAAAAATGTCTACATAATACATACCCGACTGGTAGTTTACAAAATTGGGATGACTTTTATTTGAGTGCCAGGTTGGCTTACAGGTGGGGCAAGTGAGGGCATAAGCTTCCATTTAAATGGATTAGGGTCAGGAAATAAAATGTGATGGATTGTGGAGTTTTTGTTGCTGTCATGATTTCGGGAAGGTAAATGTAGCCAACGTCGTGTGTACGGTATTATGAGATGGTACGCCAGACCTTCTGTGCAAAAAGTATGAAAAGTGCCCTAAAACGATATAAAAATTATTTTATCATTAAAAGGTTCAGTAAATATGATGTCGTATACAGTATACTGTTGTGCATTGTGGTGTACTGTATCGCGTCGATGCCCAATGATGAACTCGTTATAAAAATGTGACGTTAGGTGATTGAAAAATCGTCGATAAATGTTATAATTACTTTTTGTAACATAATAAATAAATGATCTGCTAGCAACCACATTGAATACATTGTCGGCCTGGTGTTTCACAAGCGGGGTGATTCATCAACGCGTACGGTAGCTTGAAGGTTAATAATGGATGGAATAAGTGTTAAAAAAATCATTGGGCAAGTTTTGTCGATAGGTTTGTTTTCGCAGGTAATATATAAAATTATTAGTTAAATGGAAATTTATGTGCCGTCATCAACTTTTCAAGTGGTTGACTTGCCAACAAGTGGGCAAGCCATTACTGGCATTGTAAGGGAGAAACAATTAAATTGTACAAGACTTAAGAGATTGAAGGTAATTGAACTTTTTGCATTCGGACAGATTGAGAGGTGTGTGTGAGTGTGAGTGGTGTGCAATGATAATTGCGATGATTTCAAACAGGGAAAATGTGACCGATCGCATCAGCATTTCAATGATAACAAAACTTTTCTCTATTCGCACGAAATGGGAGGATTTGTATAATCTGTGTAAAAACAACGATCAGCATTGGGAAGATGCAGCTGGTAGACTACCATCGTGTGAGGTTGGACACAAATGAAGTAACTTCAACAAACGCATTGGGAAGTCCGGTAGTTTGCCGAGACCCGTACTCGATTACAGTGGTATCATTGAAAGCAGAAGCACAACATCTCAACGCTTCGGGAGCCAAATAGGAATTAGGAATAAATACATCAGATAGCACGATTAAAATCCAGCTTCCTTTGTTGCCGTTAAATGAGAATGGTGAGGAAGAACACGACAGCGTGGACGTAATGATGTATGCGCTGACATCACGCGTCGAAGGAAAGATGACTTTTCATGGAGACCAGGAAGTTAATGAATATATACACTCACACTTTGGGTGTGAGAGAGTGTTTGCATGTTTTTAGGTAGCAAAATGAAGAACAAATGGCTAATGTTTTAAAAGTGATTCTGTTATCATTCGCGATTGCTTTAAGTGTGATGGCCACATTGGAAGAGGGGGTAGTGGTTTGGAAGGAAATGTGAGGGCGGATGGTGTAGCAAAGCACGCAGCTGAGACGGGGTGATGTCCAGTGATCATGCAAGGTGTTTTAATGGCTCCTGAGAGTGGCTCAACCTTGGAGGATGTGATAGCCATACAGACAGCCATTGATAACCAGAAGGATGGGAAGTGCAAGAGCTGTATAAAGCATGACAGAGGAACAGAATGGAGTGCTAAAAATAAATTGGAAAAGTAAAAGTAACAGACTGCTTTGAAGTGGCTAGAGGACATACCACAAGCATTAATGTTAATAAGAGCCATCCTGAATAGGAGGACAAGGCTCTCACCACACGAAGTCTTGATGGGAAGACTGATGAGGCACCTCGATTAACGATAAAGGAGATGAATACTCATCAAATGGATGATGTATCATGTACATTTTGTATTGTACTGACAAATATTGTGAGGGCATTTCATTTACAGGTAAAGAACACTTTGCTTGAAGCAACAACCAAGGACTGTTACGACCTTGGCCCAGAAGATATAGTGCTTATTAAAGTGAACAAAAGGAGAATCTGCAGTGGAAACATCATAAGAGAACGATGAACTTTTGTTTCCATGATGTTGCAAAGTTTTGATAATTGGTATAATTGATGCACAGTCAGAATGAGATGTACAGTAAGATTTGACCATGTTGTGGACAACGTCTATCCGAGACTGAGCAAGAAGGTGTTACTTTCATTAAATTAGATATTGGGACATATGTTGCAGAGATAAGAGATGTGATGCAGAGGAAGGAGGCTGGTCAAGCCAAATAAACTGATTTACTGATGGGGTACTGACCAATATCAAACTGACCATCAAATGTAAAAAATTTTTTTTAAAAATCGGGAGTATAGATTGGATGCTAATCTGAGGGTCAGAGTTCAGTTCCACTGTAACAGCAAAAGTAAAAGCAATTGATAGAGATTGATAGCACTGAAAGGTAAACAACAATTTGTTGGGAGAGTTTCTGGAATTGTTGTTATTGTCAGTTGGGGGGAAAGATTCTAAAAAATCAATAAAAAATCCAGTATACAAGTCCTTGTGAAGGGTTTCTTGAAATAGATTAAATCTACCTGGACTATGCGGAAGGAAGTGAATGCCAGTCTGGCTGACAAGATTGTAAAGAAGGTGTGAAGATCTGAAGGTAGCTGTTAGCACAACAGATCTGAATGTAGCTGTTAGTAAACGGTTACCCGTTTACTGTCTGTATTAAAATGATTATTGTAAAATGCATGGCTAATTTGCTTGCAATTTGCATGAACAAGATTGTTACCAAGACAATGATCACACAAGTTTCATTAATCTCTCATCGATAGATCAAAATGATGATTTTGATGAGGTGTTCTAGAAGCTAATGTAATGATATAAAGACCTGATAATGATGATGATCAGTAATATCTGTTGATTTTAAGTAACTAATGAAGTTACAGATGAAAGGAAAATAAGATTATGATGGTGCCATGCCTATCTGAGACTGAACTCATGAGATTGTTTATGACTAGAATATATTGGAAACTTAGTCAACATACTGAAGGATCTTGGGATTAATTAGGTGTACTGTAGGCAAGGATAAAATTATCTGACAAATGATAGATTATGTTGGTATATTTTAGGAATAAAAAATATATATATATATATGTATTTAGTGCTTGACTTAAGAAATATTTAAACTGATGTTCTGCACACCACCTGTGTATCGTAACGATAACATGCACACAAATTTCATGTCAGCATTTTAGTCATTCAAGAAATATAACAAATTATTTTTGCTAAAACTAAATATGAACCTGTTATATGTCCAAATTAGAGCAGAGAACAAAAAATAAATAAATAAATAAATAAAAACATGATTATTATAAAAGATGAGAGTTGGGTCTTGGCTAAAGGGAACAATGATTTATGCAACATTGAGGTTGAAAGTACATAGGCAATTTAAAATGAACATGTTATATGACCATGGGCAGATGTTATCCCTGAGGCAATCATCTGTCTTGCTGTCCTTTATCAGTGGTTTGCCATTTGAAAATAAAAAAATAAAAAAATAAAAAAATAAACAACTTTTTTGCCTTTCATGCTGTACCTACTTGTAGTGAGGCAGATAACAGCAATTTTTGAGAGGAATCGTCAAATTGATGATAACAAGCATCAAATTTGGCACATTTGTTCTCCAGGGGATTCTAATCAAATCTGCCTGATTGGCCATTTGAAAATCCAAATTTTGAAGAAAAAAAAAAAACTTCAAAAAAGTCAAGTTCACGAATCAATGTTGGATGCTGGCTGAGATTGGTGAAGTTTCAGAAACATCATCAAAGACGTTCCAAGTCTGCCGTGCAGTTTTCTTCCCTTTACCGCGGAAGGCAGACACGACGTCACATCCAGTGAACGCATGGAAGTATGGGATCCCTCTGGCTTTCTCAGGCCCTATTGCAGAAACTACCTCATGGACTGGAATCCATCGTGCCTTGGCTCCTTGGCCAAAGGCAATCCATATGTTCTCAAGACCTAGTTCCTGTAAGGATGGCAGTACAGATATTGCTATGACTAGTACGTCCGTGTCATTAGCCTTAATGATAATGGACTTGCTACCATCCGTCGTTGCATCCCTGGCGTGTACAAATATTCGAGTGTCAGCTTCTTCATGACAACATGGAGACACAGCATCCAGTGACTTCCTTGTGTTGCTAATGGCATCTTCTCCTTTTGTACAATGACTGTGCTTGTCGTCTGTGCTTCACACATCTTTTCCGCAAGGAAGTGAAACAGCTCAGTCTTGTTGCTGTCATCTCGAAGAAAGCTTCTTCAGTTACTTGGGTCTTACTGGTTCCTGTCACTCTTCTTCTGATTCCTTGCCCCCTTTCGTCCTTGCCTCGACTTCAGACTTGACTTCTTGTACACATCAAACACTACGTCCACCCTCTCGTACCTGGCACCATAGGATTCCACCTTTGGGATGATGTCTTCTTTAGCATAGTCATCAAATATCCTTGAAGTGCGTGGAGGTAGGGCATTGATAAGTGCTGAGCCATCAATGATGACTGCATCTCCCCTTGGTTCTCTGTCTGGGATGTTCACTTGCGCTTCAAGAATTTCAGCCAGCTGTGACTTCAAATTTTTTGAAAAAAAATTTTTTTTTCAAATTTTTCAAAATTTGGATTTTCAAATGGCCAATCAGGCAGATTTGATCAGAAGCCCTGCCAGAACAGAAATGCCAAATTTGATGCTTGTATCATAATTTGCACGATTTTTCTACTATCTACTACACTATTGGCTGGAATTACTAAATGGAATTTCTGGATGCATCAGCAAATGAATTTCTTGCGATTATGACATTGGAGTATGCAGAGTGGACAAGGCTGATGAGGTGCTCCGAAGTGGCTTGTGTTCGAGACTTCCAATCTCTACACTTTTCTACACCCTGGCCACTCCGTGCCTATACGCCTCCGGCTATACTACATGTGGTGTGAGGGACTCTGGCAACAGTGCTCCGCACAAGATGCTATTCTTCTCCATATATTCTCCCCACCTACTCTCATCCACCTATGCTCTGTCCTACACCAAGTTTAGCCAAGCGTGGTTACCCGTTCACCATGACGGAGCGTGAGATTGTGCTGGGAGAAAGGAAACTCGTGAGAGACTCTACTGTGCAAGGTGGTGTTGGACTTCTGAAGGAAACTGCTTGTGGCCGCTGCTTCTTCTTTATTGGAGAAATACCATGAGTTTCCTAAACGCCCAAGTTATTGTCATCCACTTAAGTAATGCCGCCCTCTTTGGAGGTACTACATGCACCCACGTATCAAAGCAATAAGAAGATCGAGGCACTGATACCCAGGACAACTTGAGTGTGGAACACCTGTCTGGCCTGTCTGGACCAGTGCCTCTGTCCTTGCATCGCCATTCACCCCATAAGGAAAATGGATCAGCAAGCACTGAAAACTTTATTGGTAGATATTGACTGGGAGAGTTGAGAAAGATGCTGTGCATACGGATGCTGATGTTTCTGGAATATGAGATGGTCATTCAAGAATTGTCTATGTGTCTGTTAAAATTCATGATGAATGTTGTTTGAATGACCAAAAGGGAGAAATGTCGGTGCAATTTCTCTGAAATTAGCATAATGGGGTTGAGGGTGATAAAAACAATAATAAAATGTTATCAAATTAAACTTGATATTTAAATAAATGTATAAAATCTGAAATGGAAAATGTACTCAAATATGGTATGAGTCTATGTGCTTGAACATGTATCTATTTTTAATTGACATAATCATGTCTTTCCTCTGTATTGAAAGATGATCAACCTGTCTAGTAAAGATATGATAAGCAGGTCGACCTTTCAAATAAGCTTTAATTCAGTATAAAATAATTGCCTCTTATTTAAATTTATTTAACTTACTAATTTATCATGAAATGATAGATATAAGGTACCAGCAAGCTTTGTAGGAGAATGTCATGGCAACTCAACTGGAATGTTGGTCTCAGGAAATGTCCAGATGTATTCATGAAACTCTGATTGCTTTATATTATATATAATTCCCTAGTCTATTAAGAAGCGGACTGAACTTTTCCCCTTCCATACCATGAATTGTATGTGATCCATCAATGTACCCAAAGGATTTCAGTATTGACGTCATTCTGTGCTGGGAGACATTTTACACATCTGGTCTTTAAATATATATATATATATATATATATATATATATATATATATATATATATATCCTACAATCCTTAAAAATTATGCTGATTGCTGCACAAAATCTGAAAATGATTTCCACCTGGAAATACATCGACCTGCCAAACTGTGGCGCCAGCGTTTAAAAATCACAAAGAGCTGTGTCTCACTGAACACTATATAAAGAACTAAAATTCTTCACGTATTTCAGAGATCTGGAGCAAGACTGTGCTTCATTGCAGAATTCTCCAATATGCGCATATGTATTTCTTTGTTTGTATTTGTTTATGTTGTTTGTTAAATAAATGACTCAAATGTGCAGGATGAAATAAGAATTTCTTCCACAATAGCTATAGAGCTCAGAGTGCACATACCTCAAGGCCATCCTGAATGGTCAATAACTAAAGCAACACCCTCAAAATGGCCAACGGTTCAGTCTCGAGTATATAATACAAGGAAAAGTACCCATCGCTTCGCTGACGATTTAATGAAAAGCCAACATGTCGTACTAGTACTTCACAAATATTATGCTCTATTCACTGTAATTTGTCTGACGTCATCTTCCATCTACTTGGAAGACAGCTAACATTACGTTCATCAGCCATACTTGCTGCTTCCAATGCCTTCCAAAAGTATTCACACCCCTTGACTTTTGTCACATTTTCTTGTGTTACAGGCTGAATTTAAAATGGATGATATTTAGATTTTTTTTTTTGTCACCAATCTACACAAAATATCCCCATAATGACCAAGTGAAAACATGTTTTAAGAAATTTCTACAAATTAATTAAAAATGAAAAGCTGTAAAGTCTTGCATCAATAAGTATTCATTCAGCCTCCGGAGTCAATACTTTGTAGAAGCAACTTTGACAGCGATTACAGCTTTGAGTCTTCTTGGGTATGTCTGTATCAGCTTTGCACATCTGGATTTGGGAATTTTCTCTCATTGTTCATTGCAGATCTGTCAACTTCAAGCTCTGTCAACTTGGATGGGGAGCATCGGTGAGCAGCAACCTTTTGGTCTTTCCACAGATTCTCAATGGGATTCAAGTCTGGGCTTTGGCTGGATCACTCAAGCACTTTCACATTCTTGTTCTGAAGCCATTCCAGTGTTGCTTTGGCTGTATACTTGGGGTCATTGTCCTTTTGGAACGTAAATCTTTGCTGCAGTCTAAGATTGTTTGAACTCTGAAGCAGGTTCTCCTCAATGATTTGCCTGTATGTGGCTCCATTCATTATTTCCTCTATCCTTGCAAGTCTCCCAGTCCCTGCCGCTGAAAACCATTCCCATAGCATGATGCTGCCACCACCATGCTTCATGGTCGGTATGGTGTTAGATGGGTGATGAGCCGTGTTTGGTTTGTGTCAGATGTAGGGCTTTGCATTCAGGCCAAAGAGTTAAATTTTCATCTCATCAGACCACAGAATCTTTGCTTCATGCTCTCAGAGTCTTTCAGGTGCCTTTTTGCAAACTCCAGGTGTTCTGTCATGTACCTTTTTCTCAGGAGTGGCTTCCGTCTGGCCACTCTCCCATAAAGCCTAAATTTGTGAAGAACTGCAGAGATTTGTTGTCCTTCTGGCAGGTTTTCCAATCTCAGCCAATGAACTCTGTAGTTCTGTCAGAGTGGTCATTGGGTTATTGGTCACTTCCCTGACCAAGGTCCTTCTTGCCTGGTTGATCAGTTTGGTCAGACAGCCAGCTCTAGGAAGAGTCTGGGTAGTTCCATATTCTTTCCATTTCCTAATGGTGGAGCTCACTGTGCTCTTGGGAACTTTCAGCACTCTGGAAATAGTTTTATCCCCTTCCCCAGACCTCTGCCTCCTCACAGTTCTATCTTGGAGTCCTATGGACAGTTCCTTGGACTTCATGGTATAGTTTCTGCTCTGACATGCACTGTCAATGTGGAACCTTGTAAAGAAAGGTGTGTTTCTTTCTTAATCATGTCCAATTAATTGAATTGACCATAGGTGGACTCCAATCACGTTGTAGAGACATCTCAAGGATGAAGAAAGGAAATTGGATGTACCTGAACTCAGTTTAGATTGCCATAGCAAAGGGGTTGAATACTTATTGATGCAAAGTATTTCAGCTTTTCATTTTTAATTAACTTGTAAAAATTTCTAAAAACATGCATTCACTTTGTCATTTGGGGGTATTCTGTGTAGATCAGTGACAAAATTTTTCATTTTATACATTTTAAATTCAGGCTGTAACACAAGAAAATGTGACAAAGTCAAGGAGTGTGAATACTTTCTGAAGGCACTGTATGTATGGCATGAGCAAAAATCACTTCCGCTTTGCTGTGAAGCTCCGTGTAATTTGCTTTCGTTTGAATCTCCACTTAAAATGAATGAAATGAAACATTTGGAAAATTTTGAATTATTCTCACTCACATTTCAACATCATGATAATGCATGTTGTCCAGTTGTTTAAGCTTTCTTTTAATTAGAAGATGATTTGTAATACCGGATACCACCGGGCGCACTAAAGAATACACATTTACATTGAGAGAATTTGGGTCTTCCCCCCACCTTGAACCCCCTTCCCCAGATATACTATCCAGACAGAAACCATTCTTGCGGTACCCTTAGGCAACATGCAAAATTTGGTTGGATTTGGTTCCGCAGTTTTTGAAGCATATATAAACTACCAGAGGGGTATGCTTACACATTGTAAGCAATAACGAACCGTGTTTACCCATTGTCTCGGGTCGCTCACCTGCATTTGTTTTTTTCATTTATTTATTTTCATTTACTTTATATTTTTCATTTACGGAAGCTTTCCGACAGTTCTGTGATTTTTCACAGTGTATTGGCTTCAATGTCCGTTGGCACGCAAAATTACTGAGCTTCCCCATAATCTTGGGGCGCTGACCTACATTTACTTTTCCGTTAATTTTTTGATTTATTTATATTTTCATTTCTGGATGCTTTCCCACGGTTCTGTGATTTTTCACAGTGTATTGGCTTCAATGTCCGTTGGCACGTGGAATTTCAGCTTTCTACATCACCCGGAAGGTACCAAACTTTAATATCAGTCAGTCAGTGAGTCCGTCAGTCAGTGAGTGGTTCGAATGAACTTTATATATTACATACAAACAAACACAAATTGAGCTTTATATGTTGGAAGGTGAAAAGGAGTTTTACTCCAGCGTTTAGGCTTCTAAACGTTGGTGGTGAGGTGTCATTCCTGCGACCCTATATTTATCAGAATCAATCAGATAAACGCTCTTTAACACTATAGTATAAATCAGGAAATAAACCTGAAATACTATTTATGTAAATAATCTCAATTATTTAATAATGTATATTAAAAATAGTTCCGTCACTCAAACTCCTGGGTCTCACTATCAGCCATTATCTTTCTTGGACAAACCACATTTCAAAGTTGGCCTCCAAAGCCAGCTGCCGATTGGGCATCCTCCGTTGTACAAAGCCCTGTGAAACCTGAAAGTGAAACCCTTACCGTGCTTGTTCGGGATGTTTCTTCTGCAAGGCTGACAACACCTCACAGTAACTGTTACTAACTACAGAGTTCGGCGAACACCTTACCCTGTGCAGTCTTGAGAAACAAGGACATGAGCAGAGTCTGTGAGCAGTGACAATGGTGATATGTGTTCTCCAGTTTCCAAGTGTATTATTCAAATGAAATAAAATAAAGATTTAAAAAATTGCAGAAATTGGAAGCTTTTCTTTTTTGGAAGTACTGAATACCAGCCCAAAGGGGATAGCATTCCGGGGACCGCTGTTAATGCAGTGTCTTTTGAATCATCGTATTTAATACGTTGCATTATTTATTCGTGCCTGTTGTTTGTATCCTTTATAACGTCCTTAAAAACAGCAAGTTTCCTGTTTGGAATGATTTTCAATTTTATTTGACTGCCAGGCAGGCAAACAGAGTAAAAACAATTATCTTACTCCTCTCAAGACAAATTGCACAATTGGGACAAATTCAGAGCCAAAGTACTGCTAAACTACAGGTTCGTTTTCCAATTCATGTTCCAATTCATGTTCAAAATACAACATTTGGTTGAAATCTAGTTGTTTCTCGATCATAAACTGATGTTTGTAGACAGACAGATAGGCAAAATGAACCAATTTCTTAACCCCGTGTTCGCGAAATGTATCTAATCGAGTTGAGTCAGAAATTTTCCACTGCACCAACTGCCTTTCGGTTTCTGGATGGGCTGAATAACGGCATCCGGGTTTCGTCCACAGTTACAATGGTGTTTGCAAACTGTCTCCGACTCGCTGTATTTCCACTCACCATGTTCTGATACATTGAGAACAGTGTGACATTTTGTTCATCCGTGAATATTGGCTGCACC
>CM068963.1:112737589-112764733 GCA_035128595.1 Eptatretus atami
ACCTCAATACAAATAACACCTTCATACCTCAACACATAACACCTTCATACCTCAATACAATAACTCCTTCATACTAAATACAGATAACTCCTCAAATACCTCAATACAATAACTCCTTCATACTCAACACAATAACTCTTCATTACCTCAATACAAATAAACACCTTCAATACCTCAATACAATAACTCCTTTCAACCTCATGAAATAACCCTTCATACCTCATAAATAACTCCATACCTCAATACAATAACTCCTTCATACCTCAATACAATAACTCCTTCATACCTCAAACAATAACTCCTTCATACCTCAATCACATCACCTTTATACCTCATGCCCATAGACTCCTTCATACCTCAACACAATAACACCTTCATACCTCAATGCATAAGTCCTTCATACCTCAACACAAGTAACCACCGTTCATACCCTCAAACACAATAACACTTTCAGACCTCAACACAGTAACGCCTTCATACTCAACACATAACGCCTTCATACTTCATAAAATAACACTTTCATACCTCATTACAATAACACTTTCTACCAATACAGTAATAACACTTTCATACCCCAATACAAGAACACTTTTATACCTCAACACATATAACCTTTTTCATACCTGAACAACATAAACCTTCATACCTCAACACAATAACACTTTCATACCTCATACAATAATCACCTTCATACCTCAACACAATAACACTTTCATACCTCATCAATAAACCTTCATACCTCAATACAATACTCCTTATACTTCAACACAATAATACTTTCATACCTCCAAAATAAACTTTATACCATTCAATACAATGACCTTTCATACATCAAGACAATAACACTTTCATACATCACTACAATAACACCTCATACCTCAATACAATAACACCTTCATACCTCAATACAATAACTCCCCTTCATACTTTCAACATATAAACCTTCATACCTAACACAATACACTTCTACCTCAACACAATAACACTTTCATACCCTCAACACGAATAACACTTTACAACCTTCAACACAATAAACCTTCATACTACACACAATAAACTTTCATACCTCAATACAATAACACTTTTCATACTCAACACAATAACCCCTTCATAACCTCAAGCACAATACCACTTCATACCTCAATACAATAACAACTTCATACCTCAACACAATATACTTCTTCATACTTCATACAATAACACTTTCATACCTCAATACAATAACATTTCTACCCAATACAATAACACATTTCATATCTCAACACAATAACCTTTCATACCTCAACACAATAACATTTCATACCTCAACACAATAACACTTTCATATCCTCAATACAGATAACACCTCATACTCAATACAATAACACTTTCATACCTCAATACAATAACACTTTCATACCGCCAATACAATAACACTTTCATACCTCAACAACAATAACACTTTCATACCTCAATACAATAACAGTTTCCTATCCTCAACACAATAACACCTTCCATACCTCAACACATAACACTTTCAGTACTCATAAATACACTTTCATACTAATCAATAACACTTCATACTCAATCAAAAACACCGTTCATACCTCCATACAATAACACCTTCCAATACTCAATACAATAAACACCTCCATACCTTCACTACAATAACACTTTCATACCTCATAAATATACACTTTATTACCTCAACCATAACACTTTTCATACTCAATAAACTAATTATACTGCCAACACAATAACACTTTCCCTACATCAATACAATAACACTCATACCTCAATACAATAAACTTTCATACACACAATAGAATAACACATCATAACCGTCAACACAATAACACTTTCCTACCTCAATACAATAACACCTTCATACCTCAATACAATAACACTTTCCATCCCCCAATAGATACAAACCTATCATACGCTCAACACAGTAACACTTTCATAACCTCATACATAACCTTCATAACCTCAACACAATACATTTTTCATACCTAATACAGATAACACGTTCATCCTCAACACAATAACACCTTCATACCTCAACAAATAACACTTTCATATCTAAACACAACAACACTTTCATACTTCAACACAATAACATTTCATACCTCAACCACAATACACTTCACACCTCAACACAATAAACACTTTCAATACCTCAATACAATAACACCGTTCATAGCCTTGATACAATTATACAGACCTTGCATACTCATATACATAACACCTTCAATACCTTCAAACAATACACCGTCATAACCCAATACAATAACACCTTCATACCTCAATACAATAACACCTTCATACCTCAATACAATCACACCTTCATACCTCAATACAATAACACTTTCATACCTCAATACAATAAACACTTTCATAACCTCAATACAATAACACCTTCATACTCAACACAATAACATTTCATACCTCAATACAATACACTTACATACCTCAATAATTAAACCTTCATAACTGCTCATTACAATCACACCCTTTCATACCGCCAACACAATAACACCTTTCATACCTAACAAAATAATAACTTTCCATACCTCAAACATATAACACCTTCATACTCAACACAATAACACCTTCATACTACCACAATAATACTTTCATACCTCAATCAATAACACTTCATACCTCACACAATAACACCTTCATACCTCAACATAATAACACCTTCATACCTCAATACCAATAACATTTCATACCTCAACACAATAACACCTTCATAACTCAACACAATAAAACCATCATCACCTCCACACAATAAAACTTTCATACCTCAATACAATAACACTTTCATACCTCATACAATAACACTTTCAATACTCAATACAATAACACCTTCATACCTCACACAAATAACACTTTCATACCTCAAATAAAATAACACTTTTATACCATCAAACACAATAACCTTTCATACGCTCAATACAAAACACTTTCTATACTCAACACAATAACACCTTCATACCTCAACACAATAACATTTCATACACTAAATGCAATAACAAGACTTTTCATACCTCATACAAATAACATCTTCATACAATTAACTCCTTCATACCTCAATAAAATAACACCTTCCATACCCAACACATAAGCACGCTTCATACCTCAATGCTATCAGAACTCTTCATACCTCAAATATCACTATACACTTTCATACCTCAACACAATAACACCTTCATACCTTCAATACAATAACAACCTTCATACCTCAATACAATAACACCCGTTCATACTCAATACAATAACACCTTCATACCTCAACACAATAACACCTTCATACTCAAGTACAATAACACCTTCATACCTCAACACATAACACCTTCATACCTCAATACATAACTCCTTCATCTCAACACAATAACTCCTTCAATACCTCAATCAATGACAAACTTTATACCTAACACAATACACACTTATTATCAATGCATAACTCCTCATACTCACAAATAACATCTTCATACCCTCAATACCAATACTTCATTATTAATCACAATAACTCCTTTCATACCTCAATACAATAACCTCTCCTTCATATCAATAATAACTCCTTCATATATTCAACACTAACCTCCTTCATTAGCCTCAATACAATACACCTTTATACTCTAAATGCCATATACTCCTTAATATACCCTCACAATAACACCTCATACCTCAAGCCTATAGTAAGTTTCATACCTCAAACACAATACACCGTTCAGTATCTACACCGCAAACACATAACACCTTCATACCTCATGCATAACACCTTCATTCACCTCAAACACCACAATAATCTTCATTACCTAATACAATGAACCTTATACCCCTTCATACCTCAACACAATAACTCCTTCATACCTCAATACAATAACACCTTCATACCTCAATACAATAACTCCTTCATACCTCAATGCAATAACTCCTTCATACCTCAATACAATAACTCCATACCTCAATACAATAACTCCTTCATACCTCAATACGTCTATGGGCATGAGGTATAAAGGTGCTTATTGTGATGAGGTAGAAGAGTTATTGTTGAGGTATGATAGGAGTTATTGTATTTGAGGTATGAAGGAGTTATTGTATTGAGCGTATGCGAGTTTAGTTTATTGAGGTATGAAGGTATTGCATGAGGTTGAAAGGAGTGATTGTATTGAGGTATTGAAGTGTATTGTATTTGATTGAGGTATGAAGAGTTATTGTGTTAGAGTATGAAGGAGTTACTTGTATTAGTATGCCAGACCGTTATTGCTATTTAGTATGAAGGATGTTATTTATTAGTATGAAGGTGTTATGCTGTTAGGTATGAAGGTGTTATTTGTATTGACGGTATGAAGGTGTTATTGTGTTGAGGTATGAAGTTTATTGTATTGCAGTATGAGATTGGTCAGTTGAGTTGTATAGAGTGTTATGAGTTGATTGTATTGGGATAAGGTGTTATTGTCGCTTTGATTATGAAAGTTGAAACTTATTGTATTGAGGTATGAAAGTGTATTGTGTTAGTATGGAAAGTGTTATTGTGTTGAGTATGAAGGTGTTATTGTGTTGAAGTATGCAGGGATTATGTAATTGAGTATGAAAGTGTTATTTTTGAGGATGAAAGTGTTATTGTGCTTGACGTATGAAAAGTGTTATTATTGAGGTATGAAAGTGTTATTGTAGTTATGAAGTGCATTGGTGATGAAAGTGTTATTGTGGTGAGGTATGAAGGTGTTATTGGTTGAGTATGAAGTGTTATATGTTGTGACGAATGAGCAAGTGTTATTGTTTGAGAATAAATGTTATTTGAGTAGGAAAGATTATTGTCCATTGAGGTATGAGTTATATGAGGTTTGAAGTATGTTTGAGGTATGAAAGGTTATTGTGTTGCAGGTCATGAAAGTGTTATTGACTGTCGGATAGTTTAAGTAGGTATGAAGGAGTTATTGCTATTGACGTATGAAATGTTATTGTGTTGAGTATGAATAGTATTGTGTGCAGGTATGAAAACGTGTTATTGTAATGAGTATGAAGAGTGTTATTGTGTGAGGTATGAAGGTTTATTTGTGAGGTATGAAATGTATTGTCTTGAGTATGAAGTGTATTGTGGTGCAGGTATGAAAGTGTATGTGTTGGGTAATAGAGTGTACTATGAAAGTGTTTTGTGTTGAGGTATGAATTATTGTGAGTGGTGTATTGTGTGAGTCATGAAAGTGTTATTGTGTTCGAGGTATGATGAAAATTAAACAAACGCTTCGTAAATTCATTCAAAAACATGAAGAGGAACTTTATTTCTCTCACCCCATTGAAATCCCTCGTTGTTCCTCATGACACCTGTTATGTCATCTCACGTTATGTGCCATGAACATAGTCACGTTTGATAGCCTGGTTTGACTTGACGGTTAAGTAACTAAGCTTAAATGTTATTGCTCTTGAGTTGAGCCCCTGTCCCACCTTAAATAACACCGAATTGGTTGTACTCAGCCTGTCATACCTTCTGAAATCGGCAAAATAGTACCAGGGCAGTAACAGGCCACTGTATCAGCAGCACAGCTCGCTTCCAGAAAATATGCAACCAGCAGCCACAGACTGCCTAGAAGCACAAGAAATCATGTAAATGCAAATATTATTGTATTTCCACGAGAAACACATGCTCCTTATGGAGCTAGAGAGGGCCAGGGGGTTGGAGCCTTGTGTGGGATGTACATGTACAGTTGAAAGTGCCATTTTATTCAAAGTCCTTTTCACCCATTATACCTTTCCACCCTTTTATACCTTTTCACACTCACTGAGCCCAAATATGCTTTTTAGACTCGGCCAAGTATTATCCACCGATTATTTCTGTTCATATATTTTTATCAGACTATTATTTTAATTAACTCAATATTATTCAATTGGGAGGATACAGGATTTTTTATTTTAAAACAAAAAGGGGGGGGGGAGGAAGAGTCCAGAAATCTCGGGAACACGTTCGCCCAATGCTCCCAAGTGTGAAGCCCACCTCTTGTGCGTTCCAGGACACTTAAGACTCCCTAAACTTACAGACTCTCGTGTCACTTGCAGCACCACTGACCACATTAGCTACACTTGAGAGACAAAAAACAGATCATTAGTTTCATTGCCTAAAAAAAAATTATTGGTGTTTTATTGATGTTAATTTTCGACATGATTGCAGTTCGAACTGGAGCTTGTCACCTTAAAAGGACACTGCTTAGTTACTCAACAAATCGTCTTCAACAATTACTCTGAATGATGTTTTTTTTTAATATATCTGAGAGCTCTTAGCTCTAATTGGTACAGCACAAAAAATCAAGGATGAATGAAATATGGACCCACCCAATCAGTAACTTTCCAACCTTGATTTCTCCCAATAGCTCAGCCTCCCTTCTGGACTGTAATGACGAATTTTCTTGCAATGTGATTCTGAGTCTCCTGTTCCTCTTCTGCATCAATAAGTCCCTCGGATGCACGTGCTTGTGAGAGATCAACATCTCTCTGGCCTATTCTTAGGAGCTGCATCGCGCCGTAGCATCTGGACAGTTCATTCAAGCTGACTGGCAGGACTGCAACTACCCTCTCATGTCAAAACTGCTGCTTCATTTCCACTTCTCCTGATATGAATACTGCTTGAATCCTTGCACACAAGCTTGCGCTTCCCTATTTACTGTACCATCTCTCTGCATTTCATACCATATCCTCGTCCCTGCGTACACATAATACTGCAGTGAGGCAGTTTGCCTGTCAAACAACGAGCCCTTCTCTTCCTGGAAGGAAAATCTGCCAAAGGCAACTCCGGTCATTCCACCAAAGCCAGAAAACATGTGTGTCCACTCTCAGGTAAGCAAAAACAAAATCTGGCCAACCTCAAGGGCTGAACACTCCAACCTACATTGTCCAAAAACGAAGTGGCATATATAAATATAGATATATATATATATATATATATATATATATATATATATATTATATAATATTATATATATATATATATAACACACACCACACACACAACACCACACAACGACACACACACACACACACACACCACACACACACACACACATATATTAATACTTGAAGGGAGACTTCAAAATAGCTCCAGCATTTTCTTTCTTATATTCTATTATGAATCTTCCATGGCCATCCCTCAAACTTTGGAAAAAAAAAAGCGTCCACAACATCCATTCGCAACGATTTATTTGCTTAACTGCGTAACCAGCACGTTTAATAGGGACTGCCGTCCTGATGCTCCCTGCGATCAGGAGCAAGTCACTCAAACCACTGCAGACCTTCTTAAACCCTGAATTATTTTAATGCCGTGAACAAACTTAGGTTACGATCACGGGTGTAAGGTTGTAAGTCAAGTTTCATTGAAATTGTTTTGTGTGTTTCCCAGTTAAGAGAGCAAAAATACCTATTCTTGTTGGAGTCAACCCACACACAAATCCCGCCCCCCCCCCCCCCACCCCCCCACCCCCCCCTCCCGTAGATCCTATGTACGCAGGCAGTATTTTTATGCACATGATTTAAATTTTGGTACATCCACGGTATGAAAGTTGTGGTCAAGGTTCTAGTATGTTGTTCACCTTGAAACATCTGGAAGGTAATAATTCTCTTACCTTCTGCACCAAGTGAATATGCGCGATAGCTCGTTTCAGTCTGAACTTGCTCCTTGGGAAGCCTGCAGCAAGAATGTAGTTTCTCGAAACGTGAACAGTGCGTATTCTAGCAGGCATACACGGTCTTCTGAGTCAATAGAATGGAACACAGGAGTGGCAAGTCGGCAGATTATATCGTATTAGTCCTTGTTCGCAAAATTTATTGTCTTGAGGTATTAAGAAATCAAGAGAAAGCCATCCACCTTTCAACGTGAAAAGAGGAACCTTTATTGTGTCATAACCCATGTACGCCTCACCCATTCATCACAACATTCCGTTACGTCGTCTCACTTGATGGTATAACGCTGAACATAGTCATGTGACTGCAATGTATTCAATTCAATTCCACTACAATGAGGCTCTAGACACCAGAGATGCATATCATCCAAACATAAAAAACCACAAATTAGCAGATCCCTCATTGCACACACTCGTTAATGTTGTCAGTATCAAACTGAAAATGTCTGCAATTTGGGTTTTGGGTTGTTGCTTGGTTGCTGGGTAGCTCTATCATTTTGTTGGGGCACAAACTATGCACTGATGCGGTACCCCTTCCAATACACTGGTACTCATTTCACCGACCTCAGAAGGATGACAGACTGATCAACCCCACTTGGTGTTAAGTCAGCAGCCAACCAGGGCTCGGAACTCAGAACCCCAAATCCCAAGCAGCCACCCTAACCACTAAGCCAACACCAGTATTCATGCATTTGCTGAAAATGACTTTTTGCAACTATTTGCTGCTCTTTACATGAGCTTCGCATTAACCTGCTTCAAAAGTATTCTTCAACTTGTTTTCCTTCCACTTTGTGGGCTTGTATCGAGTGGAGATGCATAATATGTATCGTTGTATGGTTTCGGATGCATTAACCCTCGGATGTCTGCAAGAAAAAAAAAGACCATGGCAGTGTGTTAAGTCAATACAGGAAAAACGTTACTAAATGTACAATTTGGAATCAGATAAATGATGTATGTTCACCTTTCACACAGGAGTATGCTTCCCCTCCATCCCTTCCCACACTTCAAATGCAACACAAGGCGAACTCCGCTCGTGAGAGGGCGAATGCCTCAATTCTGTTTGCTTCTAAATCTGTGTCCCCAACCCCTCGCTATCTGTTACCTGGACTCTGTCTTTTGCACCTAGAATGTGGAAAGTTTTTGTCAACCCCAACTCTGACTTGTTACTGACCGACGCAGCAGCTCACGTGTCCTAAAAACCTGCTCTGCTGCCTCTGTATTCCTCTCTCTGCCCTTTTCCACCCTGTCATTTACCAACATTCATCTCCCATTCTGCTTGAAAATCAGTCCAACCTGACTACATTGCACAAACAAGGGCAAAAAACCGATCCCCCTAAACTACAGACCTATCAGCTGACTTCAATCATCAGCAGGTCACTGCAATCCATCATTTGAAGTTATATGAATAATTCCTTTTTTTCCAACCAGCCTCATCGCAGATTACCAAACTTTGATTCAAGACAAGGTTACTCTACTTGGACATGGCTGCATTTCTACTCTCCCTAAAGTATGAGCCGTCCATGTAGACATGAGATTAGGGTCGTCTCTCTGACATATCACGTGATATACTATGTTCTGCATCCTGCCTCTCTCAAACTCTTGCCTATGGCATCCAAGGCCCCAATTTCGCAACACATGGTTCTGACTCTCCTCTACTTACATAGCCAAACTGTGGCACTCAAACCAGAATCCTTTTTTCTTCTTGCTCACTGTTTAGGTTTGGATTGCCCCAATGCAGTGTTTTGGCACAGTCCATTTCTCATCTTCATGTAATTGATCTCTCTGACTCAACCCCCATCCCCCCCCCCCCTCCCACCCCTCTTTGTCTATCGCCCTTCTGTCTGCACCACTCTGCCTCTTTCCGCTGCCATGTCTCCCTGCATGTTTCCTGAAGGCCCATGCGATCTGCATGGAATCCCATTCTGGTGAAAACTCCCCAAATCCAGAATTTCACTACCCACTGCACCAATGTTCCTATTTTTACACCTTGGCATCCAACCTCCACATTCCTCTTCATCTCATTCTTCCTTCGAGTTCTTAAAGACAGCTGTTCACACCATCTCATATCATCCCCGATCAAAACCATGATATTTTATATCCCCAGAACACTCCCCCTTCCCCCCCAAAGTACACCTCCATCCAAATTTTTCAATTTTCTTCCTGAGATTTGCTTCTGTATCCATCTTGTCCATGGGACATGCGTCATCCATACCCCTCGATCCTCCTACATTCTTTATTTGTCCAGTCTCTCATCTTATTTATCGTTCAACCCTGCTTGTCGGTGTTACCCCTCTCTCTACTGTTTCCTATTGGCCTAGCGTTTGCTGCTGTGTCCCAATCGTTTCAGTGTTCTCGCTCCCACGAACCTGGGACTTGTACCAGAAGAAATTTCAAAAAAATTAACAATTCCCAGTCTACTGAATTGCCAATATGGTTTAAATGGACCCCTGAATCACGAGGATGCATTCAAATATGATGTCTCATAATTCACGTTCTGATGCCCTGAATTAACAGAAAAAAGATTTGTACCCCTTTATTTGGACGTTCCATGCATCTTCGACACATTCAGCGATGTACGTCATGCGTATGTATTGGTGACAAGCTTACTCGCAATGTATTTGTATACTGCAAATAGCCACTTTCTACTTGCACTTTGAGCAACATTATATCTCCCTGTGATTCCTGTGGAGTCCAAAACTCCTATGGACATTTCATTGCCAGCTGGTAAAAGCATTTTGGAATTAACCAATGGATGTGAAAAATGTACGATTTTTGTGTGGAAGGGATTGTGAAAGCAGCAAAATGAGGCCTCATTTCAGACAACCTCAAAACAAGTCATTCGCCGCATCGCCATTCAGATGTGGATAAATAGGAATGTGCAAACGCAGATACGGTGGAGAAATTGCCATGGCCACAGCATAGCAAATTGTCTCTGTTATACGATTGAAGCAACACTCATCTTCATTAATGCCAAGGTTATGCAGCTGGGTGCAGCAATATCCGATGAACACCACCCAATAAAATGTCACACTGTTCTCAATGTATCAGAACATGGTGAGTGGAAATACAGCGAGTCGGAGACAGTTTGCAAACACCATTGTAAACTGTGGACGAAACCCGGGATGCCGTTATTCAGCCCATCAGAAACCGAAAGGCATTGGTGCAGTGGAAAATCTGACTTCAACTCGATGAGATACATTTCGCGGAACACAGGAGGTTAAGAGAAATTGGTCATTTTTGCCTATCTGTCTGTCTACAAACATCAGTTTATGAGTCCGAGGAAAACAAACTAGATTTCAACCAATGTTGTATTTTGAACATGAATTGGAACTATGAATTGGAAAACGAAACCTGTAGTTTAGCAGTACTTTGGCTCATGATTTGTCCCCAATGCTGCCATTTGTCTTGAGAGGAGTAAGATAATTGTTTTTACTCTGTTTGGCCTGCCTGGCAGTCAAATAAAATTGAAAATCATTCAAAACAAACAGGAAACTTGTGTTTTAAGGACGTTATAAAGGGATACAAACAAACAGGCACGAATAAATAATGCCAACGTATTTAAATACGATGAATTCAAAAGACGCACTGCATTAACAGCGGTCCCCGGCATGCTATCCCCTTTGCTGTTACTTCAGTACTTTCCAAAAAAGAAAAGCTTCAATTTTCTGCAATTTTTTAAATCTTTATTTATTTCATTTGAATAATACACTTTGGAAACTGGAGAACAACATATCACATTGTCACTGCTCCAGGACTCTGCTCATGTCCTTGTTTCTCAGACTGCACAGGGTAAGGTGTTCGCCGAACTCTGTAGTTAGTAACAGTTACTGTAGGTGTTGTCAGCCTTGCAGAAGAACATCCCGAACAAGCACGGTTAAGGGTTTCACTTTCAGGTTTCACAGGGCTTGCTACAACGGAGGATGCCAGATAAGGCAGCTGGCTTTGCGAGGCCAACTTTGAAATGTGGTTTGTCCAAGAGATAATGGCGATAGTAGATACCCAGGATTTGAGTGACGGAAACGTATTTTAATATACATTATTAAATAATTGAGATTTTTACATTAAATTGTAGTTCAGTTATTCCTGATTTATACATAGTGTTAAAGAGCCGGTTATCTGATTGATTCTGATACAATATAGGCGTCGCAGGAATGACACCTCACCACAACGTTTAGAGCCTAACGCTGGAGTAAAAACTCCTTTCAACCTTCCAACATATAAAGCTCAATTTTGTGTTTGTAGTAGAATAAGTTCATTCGAACCACTCACTGACTGACGACTCACTGACGCTGATATTAAGTTGGTACCTTCCGGGTGAGTAGAAAGCTGAAATTCCACGTGCCAACGGACATTGAAGCAATACACTGTGAAAAATTCCACAGAAACCGTGGGAAAAGCTCCAGAAATTGAAAATATAAATAAATCAAAAAATTAACGAAAAGTAAATGTTAGGTCAGCGCCCCAAGATTATGGGGAAGCTCAGTAATTTTGCGGTGCCAACGGACATTTGAGCCAAACCACTGTGAAAAATCACAGAACTGTCGGAAAGCTTCCGAATAATGAAAAATATAAGAAAGAAAATAAATAAATGAAAAAAACAAATGCAGGTGAGCGACCCGAGACAATGGTTAAAACACGTTCGTTATTGCTTACAATTTGTAAGCATACCCTCTGTAGTTTATATTATGCTTCAAAAGCGGAACCAAATCCAAACCAAATTTTGGCATGTTGCCTAAGGGTACCCGCATAAGAATGTTTCTGCTGGATAGTATAATTCTGGGAAAGGGGGTTCAGTGGCAGGGGAAGACCAAATTCTTCTCAAGTAAAGTGTATTCTTTAGTGCGCCCGGTGTATCCGGTTATTACAAGATCATCTTCTAATTAAAGGAAAGCTTAAACAACTGACAAATGCATTATCATGGATGTTGGAAATTTGGAGTGAGAATTAATTCAAAATTTTCCAGAATGTTTCTTTCATTCATTTTAAGTGGAGATTCAAACGAAAGCAAATTACACGAGCTTGCACAGCAAAGCGGAAGTATTTTTGCTCATGCCATACATACATGCCTTCAGAAGATTCACACTCCTTGACTTTGTCACATTTCTTGTGTTACAGCCTGAATTTAAAATTATAAAATGAAAAAATTTTGTTCACTGATCTACACAGAATACCCCCAAATGACAAAGTGAATGCATGTTTTTAGAAATTTTTACAAGCGTAATTAAAAATGAAAACTGAAATACTTGCATCTATAAGTATTCAACCCCTTTGCTATGGCAATCTAAACTGAGTTCAGGTACATCCCAATTTCCTTTCTTCATCGCTTAGAGATGTCTCTACAACGTGATTGGAGGTCACTATGGTCAATTCAATTAATTGGACGATGAGTAAGAAAGAAACACACTTTTCTTACAAGTTCCACATTGACAGTGCGATGTCAGAGCAGAAACTTTATACATGAAGTCCAAGAACTTCCTAGGACTCCAATAGAACTGATGAGAGGCAGAGGTCTGGGGAAGGGATAAAACTATTTTCCAGAGCTGCTGAAAGTCCCAAGAGCCACAGTGAGCTCCACCATTAGGAAATGGAAAGAATATGGAACTACCAGGGACTCTTCCTAGAGCTGGCTGTCTTGACCAAACTGATCAATCCAGCAAGAAGGACCCTTGTCAGGGAGAGTGACCAATAACCCAATTGACCACTCTGACAGAACTACAGAGTTTCATTGGCTGAGATGGAAAAACCTGCCAGAAGGACAAACAAATCTCTGCAGTACTTCACAAATTTAGGGCTTTATGAAGGTGGCCAGACGAAAGCACTCCTGAGAAAAAGGTACATGACAGAACACCTGGTTTGCAAAAAGCACCTGAAAAGGACTCTGAGAGCATTGAAGAGATTCTGTGGTCTGATGAGATGGAAAATTTACTCTTGGCCTGAATGCAAAGCCCTTACATCTGACACAAACCCAAACACGGCTCATCACCCATCTAACACCATACCGACCATGAAGCATGTGGTGGCAGCATCATGCTCATGGGAATTTTGTTTTCAGCGGCAGGGACTGGGAGACTTGCAAGGATAGAGGAAATAATGAATGGAGCCACATACAGGCAAATCATTGTGGAGAACCTGCTTCAGAAGCTTCAAAACAATCTTAGACTGCAGCAAAAGATTTACGTTCCAAAAGGACAATACCCCAATATATACAGCCAAAGCAACACTGGAATGGCTTCAGAAAAAGAATTGAAAGTGCTTGAGTGATCCAGCAAAGCCCAGATTGAATCCCATGAGAATCTGGGAAAGACCAAAAAGGTTGCTGCTCACCGGATGGCTCCCCATCCAAGTGACAGGCTTGAAGTGTGAAGATCTGCAATTGAACAATGAGAGAAATTCCCAAATCCCAGATGTTGCAAGCTGATACAAGACATACCCAAGAAGACTCAAAGCTGTAATCCGCTGTCAAGTTGCTTCTACAGTTGACTCCGGAGGCTGAATGAATACTTATTGATGCAAGATTTACAGCTTTTCATTTTTAAATAATTGTAGAAATTTCTTAAAACATGTTTGGGGGTTCACTTGGTCATTGATGGGATATTTTGTGTAGGATTGGTGACAAAAAAAAAAATCTAATATCAGTCCATTTTAATTCAGCCTGTACACAAGAAAATGTGACAAAAGTCAAGGGTGTTGATACTTTTGGAAGGCATTGGAAGCAGCAAGGGATTGGCTGATAACGTTAATGTTAGCTGTCTCCAAGTAGAAGGAAGATGACGTCAGACAAATTACATCATGAATAAGCTAAATTGTGAAGTACTAGTCGACAATGTTGGTTTCATAAATCGTCAGCGAAGCGTGGGTACTTTTCCTTGTATATATACTCGAGACTGAACCGTTGGCCATTTGAGGGTGTTGCTTTAGTTATGACCATTCAGGATGGCCTTGAGTATGTGCACTCTGAGTCTATAGCTATTGTGGAAGAATTTCTTATTTTCATCGCTTGCACATTGAGTCATTTATTAACAAAACAACATAAACAAATACAAACAAAGAAATACATGATGCGCATATTGGAGAATTCTGCAATGAAGCACAGTCTTGCTCCAGATCTCTGAAATACGTGGAAGAAGTTTAGTTCTTTATATAGTGTTCAGTGAGACACAGCTCTTTGTGATTTTTAAACGCTGCGCCACAGTGGCAGTCGATGTATTTCCAGGTGGAAATCATTTTTCAGATTTTGTTGCAGGCAATCAGCATTAATTTTTTAAGGATTGTAGATAATATTATATATTATTATATAATATATTATATTATATATATTTAAAGACCCCAGATGTTGTAAAATGTCTCCCAGCACAGAATGACCGTCAATACTGAAATCCTTTGGGTACATTGATGGATCACATCAATCATTGCGTATGAGGGGAAAAAGTTCAGCCGCTTCTTAATAGACTGGGAATTATATATAATATAAAGCATCAGAGTTTCATGAATACATCTGGACATTTCCTGAAGACCAACATTCCAGTTTGAGTTGCCATGACAGTTCTCCTACAAAAGCTTGCTGGTACCTTATTATCTATCATTCATGATTAAATTAGTAAGTTAAAATAAATTTAAATATGAGGCAATTATGATACTGAATTAAAGCTTATTTGAAAGGTCGACCTGCTTATCATTCTTTACTAGACATGTTTGATTCATCTTTTCAATACAGAGGAAAGACTGATTAGGTTCAATTAAAAATAAGGATACATGTTCAAGCACATGACTCATACCATATTTTGAGTACATTTTCCATTCAGATTTTATACATTTATTTAAATATTCAAGTTTAATTTTGATAACATTTTTATTATTGTTTTTATCACCCTCAACCCCAGTTATGCTAATTTCAGAGAAATAGCACCGACATTTCTCCCTTTTGGTCATTAAACAACATGTCATTCATGAATTTACAGATCACATAGACAATTCTTGAATGGACCATCTTCTATTATTCCAGAAACATCAGCATCCGTATGCAACAGGCATCTTTCTCCAACTCTCCCAGTTCAATATCTACAATAAAGTTTTCAGTGCTTGCTGACCATTTTTTATGGGGTGAATGGCGATGCAAGGACAGAGTCACTGGTTTCCAGACCAGCCAGACAGGTGTTCCACACTCAAGTTGTCCTGGTATCAGTGCCTCGATCTTTCTTATTGCTTTGATACTGGGTGCATAGTAGTACTCCAAAGAGGGCGGCATTACTTAAGTGGATGACAATAATTGGGCGTTTAGGAAAACTCATCGGTATTTCTCCATAAAGAAGAACAGCGGCCACAAGCAGTTTCTTCAGAAGTCCTCAGAGAGTCCTTCACGAGTTTCCTTCTCCAGCACAATCTCACGCTCCGTCTGGTGAGACGGAACCACAGCTTGGCTAAACTTGGTGTAGGACAGAGATATGTGGATGAAGTAGTGGGGAGATATATGGAGAGAATAGCATCTGTGGGAGGCACTGTTGCCAGAGTCCCTCACACCTATTGTAGTATAGCGGAGCGTATATGCACGGAGTGGCCAGGTGTAGGAAAAGGTGTAGAGATTGGAAGTCTCGAACAAAGCCACTTCGGAGCACCTCATCAGCCTTGGTCCACTTCTGCATACTCCAATGTCTAATCGCAAGAAATTTTCATTTTGCTGATTGCACCAGAATCCATTTAGTAATTCCAGCCAATAGTGGTAGTAGATAGTAGAAAAATCGTGCGAAATTATGATTACAAGCACAAATTTGGCCATTTCTGTTCTGCAGGGCTTTCTGATAAATCTGCCTGATTTGGCCATTTTGGGAAAATTCCAAATTTTGAAAAAAATTTTGAAAAAAAAAATTTTTTTTCAAAAAAAATTTCAAATCACAGCTGGCTGAAATTCTTGAATGCGCAAGTGAACATCCCCAGACAGAGAACCAAGGAGATGCAGTTCATCATTGATGGCTCAGCACTTATCAGATGCCCTACCTCACGCCACTTCAAGATATTGGTGTATGACTTGCTAAAGAAGACATCATCCAAAGGTGGAATCCTATGTGCCGGTACGAGAGGTGGACGTAGGTTGATGTGTACAAAAGTCAAGTCTGAAGTTCTTAGGCAAGGACGAAAAGGGGCAGGAATCGAAGAAAGATGACAGGAACCCAGTAAGGCCCCAAAGTAACTGAAGAAGCTTTCTTCGAGATGACAGCAACAAGGACTGAGCTGTTTCACTTCCTTGCGGAAAAGATGTGTGAAGCACAGACGACAAGGCACATCATTGTCACAAAAGGAGAGATTGCCATTAGCAACACAAGGAAGTTCACTTGGATGCTGTGGTCTCCATGTTGTCATGAAGAAGTGCACTCGATATTGTAACTCCAGGACTGCAACGACGGATGGTAGGCAAGCTCCATTATCATTAAGGCTAATGACACGGACTAACTAGGTCCATAGCAATATCTGTACTGCCATCCTTACAGGAACTAGGTCTTGAGAAATATGGATGCTTTGGCCAGGAGCCAGGGGCACATGGATTCCACCAGTCCATTGAGGTAGTTCTGCAATAGGGGCCTGAGAAAAGCCGAGGGATCCCATATTCCATTGCGTTTCACTGGATGTTGACGTCGTGTCTGCTTCCGCGGTAAAGGAAGAAAACTGGGCACGGCCAGACTTGGAACGTCCTTGGATGATGTTTCTGAACATTCACCAATCTCAAGCAGCATCCAACATTGATTCGTGAACTTGATTTTTTGAAGTTTTTTTTTCTTAAAATTTGGATTTTCAAATGGCCAATCAGGCAGATTTGATTAGAATCCCCTGGAGAACAATGTTGCCAATTTGATGCTTGTATCATCATTTGCACGATTCCTCTTCAAAAGATTGCTGTATCTGCCTCACTACAAGTAGGTACCAGCATGAAAGGCCAAAAAAGTTGTTTATTTTTTTATTTTTTATTTTTTTATTTTCAAATGGCAAACCACTGATAAAGGACGCAAGACAGATGATTGCCTCAGGATAACATGCTGCCCATTGCGTATATAACATGTTCATTTTAAAATTGCCTATGTTACTTTTTCAACCCTCAATGTTGCATAAATCATTGTTCCCTTTAGCCAAGACCCAACTTTCTCATCTTTTTATCAAATAATCATGTTTTTTAGTTATTTATTTATTTATTTTTTGTTCTCTGCTCTAATTTGACATATAACAGTCATATTTTAGTTTAGCAAAAATTAATTTGTTATATTTCTTGGAATGACTAAAATGCTGACATGAAATTTGTGTGATGTTCGTTACGATACACAGGTGGTGTGCAGAACATCAGTTTAAATATTCTTAAGTCAAGCATAAAATACATTAATATATATATATATATTTTTTATTCCAAAATATCCAACATAATCTATCATTGTCAGATTATTTATCCTTGCCTACCCAGTCACCTATTAATCCCAAGATCCTCAGTATGGTTGACTAAGTTTCCAATATATTTCTAGTCATAAACATCTCATGAGTTCAGTCTCAGTATAGGCATGGCACCCATCATAATCTTATTTTCCTTTTTCATCTGTAACTCATTTATGTTACTTAAAATCAACAGATATATGATCATTCATCATTACAGGTCTTTATATCATTACATTAGCCTTCTGAACACCTCATCAAAATCATCATTTGATCTGTATCGATGAGAGATTAATGAAACTTGTGTGATCATTGTCTTGGGTAAACAATCCTTGTTCATGCCAAATGGCCAGCAACGCATTTACAATAATCCTTTTAATACAGACAGTAAACGGGTAACCGTTTTACTAACAGCTACATAACAGATCTGTTGTGCTAACAGCTACCTTCCTCAACCTTCTTACAATTCTTGTCAGCCAAGACTGGCATTCACTTCCTTCCGCATAGTCAGTAGATTTAATCTATTTCAAGAAAACCCTTACAAGGACTTGTTATACTGGATTTTTTTATGTGATTTTTTAGGAATCTGTCCCCCAACTGACAATAACAACAATTCCAGAAACTCTCCCAACAAATGGTTGTTTACCTTCAGTGCTATCAATCTCTTTCAATTGCTTTACTTTGCTGTTACAGTGAACTGAACCTCTGACCCTCAGATTAGCATCCATCTATACTCCCGATTTTAAAAAAAAATTTTTTTACATTTGATGGTCAGTTGATATATGGTCAGTACCCCCATCAGTAAATCAGTTTATTTGCTTGACCAGCCTCCGTCCTCTGCTCACATCTCTATCTCTGCAACATATGTCCCAATATGTGTCTAATTTAATGAAAGTAACACGCTTCTTGCTCAGTCTGGGATAGACGTTGTCCACAACATGCGTCAATCTACTGTACATCTCTTCTGACTGTGCATCAATTATACCAATTATCAAAACTTTTGCAACATCATGGAAACAAGTTCATCGTTCTCTTATAATGTTCACTGCAGTTCTCCTTTTGTTCACTTTAATAAGCACTATATCTTCTGGGCCAGTCGTAACAGTCCTTGTTGTGCTTCAGCAAAGTGTTCTTTACCTGTAAATGAAATGGCCCTCACAATATTTGTCAGTACAATACAAAAATGTACATTGATACACATCCATGTTGATGGTATTCATTCCTTTATCGTTAAATCGAGGTGCCTCATCAGTCTTCCCAATCAAGACTTCGTGTGGTGGAGAGCGCTTGTCCTCCTATTCAGGATGGCTCTTATTAACATTAATGCTTGTTGGTATTGTCCTCTAGCCACTTCAAAGCAGTCTGTTACTTTTACTTTTCCAATTTATTTTTAGCACTCCATTCTGTTCCTTGTCATGCTTTATACAGCTCTCACTTCCATCTTCTGGTTATCAATGCTGTCTGTATGGCTATTCACATCTCCAAGGTTGAGCCACTCTCAGGAGCCATTAAAACACTTGCATGATCACTGGACAATCACCCGTTCTCAGCTGCGTGCTTGCTACACCATCGCCCTCACATGTCCTTCCAACCACTACCCCCTCTTCCAATGTGGCCATCACACTTAAAGCAATCGCGGAATGATAACAGAATTCACTTTTAAAACATTAGCCATTTGTTTCTTCATTTTGCTACCTAAAACATTGCAAACACTCTCTCACACCAAAGGTGAGTGTATATATCATTAACTTCCTTGGTCTCCATGAAAAGTCATCGTTCCTTCGACGGTTATGTCAGCATACATTCATTACGTCACGCTGTCGTGTCTTCCTCACCATCTCATGTTAACGGCAACAAAGGAAGCTGGATTTAATCGTGCTATCTGATGATTATTCCTAATTCCTATTTGGCTCCCGAAGCGTGAGATTTGTGCTTCTGCCTTTTCAATGATACCAGTAATCGAGTACGGGTCTCGCAAACTACCGGACTTCCCAATGCGTTTGTTGAAGTTACTTCATTTGTGTCCCCTTCACACGATGGTTAGTCTAACCAGCTGCCATCTTCCAATGCTGATTCGTTGTTTTACACAGATTACAAATCCTTCCCATTTCGTGCGAATAGAGAAAAGTTTTGTTATCATGTGAAATGCTGATGCGATCGGTCACATTTCCCTGTTTGAAATCATCGCAATATCATCTGCACACCACTCACACTCACACACACCTCTCAATCTGTCGAATGCAAAAAGGAAAAAAAAAAAAAAAAAAAAAAAAATGTTCAATTACCTTAATCTCTTAAGTCTTTGTCATTTAATTGTTTCTCCCTACAATGCAGTAATGGCTTGCCCCACTCGTTGGCAAGTCAACCACTTGAAAAGTTGATGCGCACATAAATTTCCATTTAACTAATAATTTTATATATTACCTGCGAAAACCAAAGCCTATCGACAAAACTTGCCCATGATTTTTTTAACACTTATTCCATCCATTATTTAACCTTCAAGCTACCGTACGCTTGAGAATCACCCCGCTTGTGAAACACCAAGGCCGACAATGTATTCAATGTGGTTGCTAGCAAGATCATTATTTATTATTTACAAAGTAATTATAAAACCATTTATCACGATTTTTCAATCACCTAACGTCACATTTTTATAACGGTTCATCATTGGGCATCGACGCGATACAGTACACCACAATGCACAACAGTATACTGTGTAACGACATCCATATACTGAACTTTTAATGATAAAATAATTTTATATCGTTTTAGGGGCACTTTCATACTTTTTGCACAGAAGTCTGCGTACATCTCATAATACCGTACACGACGTTGGCTACATTTACCTTCCCGAATCATGACAGCAACAAAACTTCCACCAATCCATCACATTTATTCCTGACCCTAATCCATTAAATGGAAGGCTTATGCCCTCCACTTGCCCCCACCTGGTAAGCCAACCTGGCCTCAAATAAAAGACTCATCCCAATTTTTGTAAACACCAGTCGGGTATTGTATTATGTAGACATTTTTTTAATGGGTTTTAACGGTTGTTGTGTAGCGGCATCATCAATCTCTGTGTTATCATGGTAACCAATACCTGCTAACTCGCTAGCTCACTCGCAATCCATTAGATACACTTGGGTTTTTAACGACAACTAAATCTTTTCCGCCACTTTAAAGAAAAATCCTAATAGAGCTTTAAAACTCCTCACGACTGCTGCACACGGTCCGGAATCCTGAATCAATGGTTTCAATCTGCCTTCAAGCTGTTTCTGAGATTAAGATTAAAATGAAAATGTATGTTTCCATTTTATTTCATTCCATAACCCAGGAATGCTCTGTTTGTATAATATGATATTTATTTTAAATATGTGACCTCTCAGCCCTATTTAATCTTTAACCAGCCTTATCACCCGGGCATTACCAAATTTAATCTTGCTTCATGCTCTACTCACAGCTGAAGCAATCTCCCTTTTCCATGAGTTATTATATAACACGGACTTAGCATGTCCAGAGTTTTTCCACGAATTCCCTGTTAGCACACAGAACAAACCACTCATGCTATCCCTGCACTTAGGCAATCAAACCCAGATCCACCACTGCAGTCATCTGTCTGCTCACGCAAATGCCATGGTCATTCAAAAACTTCTTGTAATCTTCCTGAGTATCCTTAATTTTACCTATTTTCTGTCTGCAATTCTCATTCCCAGAGGCTCGCTCCACCAAACACACACAGCAAGACCCAAGCTTGTGATTAATACTCGCACTGCCTGCTCAAATTTGCCATCAGGATTTTCCACTTTCTGACACAAGTTTTAACGTCAATTTATTCCACAGATTCACATTTACCAGACCTCGAAGATATAACCAGCAACACTAGATTCACATTATTATTGATTGTTTTTTTTTTACTATTGACGGCTGAAAGTTATCCTCCCATGTCAGCCTGCATGCACTCAAGCCAAAATAATATCTACAGCTTCAACACTTATATCTTTGAACTTTTGTATTTATTCATTTTATATTTTATAAATTTATTGCAGGCCAAAACACTGATCGTGATTAGTCGAACGTATTCAAACACATCTAAAATTTTCATATAAATTCCACTACCCTCAGTGCATTTCCCTGTCTCGCTTCTCACACTGAGGCAAAGTTGACACGTAAACCCTGCCAATTTGGATTTTTCTCCTGATTCCTGCTTTCTGGTTCCATATCATAAAATACTTTCCAATTCGCCCTCGTTAAGCCATTCTCCCGTTTTTCTCCCTGTTGTTGCAATTCTCTTTTTAAGTTTTCATCCTGCTATTTTCAAAAAGTACCTTTCTACTGGGAACCCTTTCTATTTCCTCCGTCACTTGGACCACTATCAACTAATATTCATTCTGCCCCATAATTTTTCAAAAATTACCGAATTTGTGTTACCTTCTCAGATAACATTTTATTATTACCTTTCCAAGGCGTTCCCATCTTCACAAACTTAGTGAGAGGAAAAAAAATTCAAACTTAACAAAACCCCAGCTTAGTACACTTTGCATGCAAATTCAACTTGTACAGATACAGACGGATACAAATAATCATACAAGAGCTCTAGACAAAACAATTACATTTTCTCTCATTTCCAACCTCAATCCTAAGCTGGAAAACATTCCAACTCAAAACAACACTTTCCAACTTCCATCCTCGTTAGAAACACCTATTTCAGCTGGTTAGACAACACCTATTCAGGCATACACTGAAAGGCCACTAGCCACAGGGGATCAAAACCCCTGTTAAACAATATTGTATTCAGGCATACACCGAAACAGTGCGGTGCAGCCAATAGACCATATTAAAATGGATATTTTAGCCTGATAAGGACTCTTAGGGACTCCAACCCTTTTAAATAAGATTATATTCCCAGAATACATAAACCACTGACAGAAAGAAACTCAAATCTATAAACGCTCAAATTCTTGTTCGAAGCATGTTAACCTCTCCAACAGAAAACGAGATGCACAGCGGCTGGCAGCACCACTCACCCACAAAGATCAATGTTCTCTCGACCTTATCTATCTTGTGAGCTCGTGCTTTCCATCAGCCCACTCTGAACCACGCGTCCTCCAGGTATTAAATGCTCCTGCCTGGCTCACCAATTGTGGGAAAAATTCATATTCATCCTGTACATTTGAGTTATTTATTTAACATACAACATAAACAAATACAAACAATCAAACGCGGCGGACCGACGTATGACTCACGTGCCGTGCCAGTTTCTGATGGGATCGGTGCCTTAGTTTACCGTGCGTAGGATGGCAATTGGTCAATGCAGTGAATTGTCATGCAAGGAAGACAGGGAGGTAAACATGATTTTAATTTGGATTTTTAATTAACTCTGTGTGTGGAAGTATACAGCCAGTTTACTGTCATAAGTGCAAGCGATAATTTGTGGAATGCATTGCAAACATTCCGTACGGGCACGCACCACTTCCGGATGAGTGATGACTTACTGTATTCTAATAATTTCTCGATTTCTTATGCGCTTATTGATAAACCACATATGCCCAAGCCAGTCTCGTTTACGAGAGTGAAGAACGCCTGTGTGGTTGTGAAGTTTTTTGTGGGGGTTGCACGTACCGCCACGCACGTACGGCATGCATGTAGGCACGCGAGAGCGAGAAACGGCCGTTGGGTTGTCTGGCTCGCGGTTTGAAAGTTTTTTTTTTTGCACGTACGGCCATGCACGTACGGGCCGCAGTACGGTGTGGCGTTACTAGTTTCATAAATTCTTAGTAAGTAAATATATTTAAATATAGGCAATTATTTTTACTGAATTAAGCTTATTTGAAAGGTCGTCCTGCTTATCATACTTTACTAGACAGGTCGTCATCTTTCAATAAGAGGAAAGATATATTATGTTAATTAAAATTAAAAATAGATACATGTTCAAGCAGATAGAATCATACCATATTGAGTACATTTCCATTTCAGTATTTAATTGATTTTATTTTTAATATTCAAGTTTAATTTGAACATTTTATTAGTTTTTATCACCCTCAAAACCCATATGCAAATTTTTGAAAATTGCACCGCACTATAAACCCAGTTATATCTATCACTGTGATGTTTCTCTGCAGGGCGATACATCAAAGTGTGATCCGTCCCTCGGATTGACATTAAACTTGGTTGTCCTGTCTGCTTCATTAGTTAGTTAGTTATAACAATCCTACATTGTCCTTCACGAAGATTCGGTGAGCTATCACTGGAACCTGAACAATGACAGTTCCTGCACCCTCAGTGAGTACCCTGCATCGGATGTGTGATCAGTCCAGGATTGTACCCCTCCCAAGAGACGTCTTCGGCATCATTGATGCTCTGTAAACAGTATGTATCCCTGATGTTGATTAATTTGAGAATGAAGTGATGATGAGGCTACATTGTTGCCAAGTTATGTTAAATACCAATAATGCTATTGAGAACAGATCGACTCACTTTCCCTGACCTGTGAATGATGTGTGATCTGTTATGTATTAAGATAAGAGAGTGAAAAATGGTTTTCAAATTTATTCTTGTGTTGTTGAAAATGCTAAAATATACTAACAAACATTTTTCATTAACTTTGACACAATGCAGCTATTCAAGTGAACTAATGAATCTAATCCAGTGCTCAGGTTATTCATAAGTATTAAATTTAAAAAGGAAAGGGACTTCTTAAAATTGAATACTTTTTAATATCAACTGCAATGCTTTGAAAAAAGTAACAATGTTCCATCTATGGGCACCTTCTCTGTTCTACTATTGTCACTTTTTTGTACAAAGGGCATGTACACGGTGCACAAAGCTTGTAGTTATTTGGAAACATTTACTTTTGCAATTGTTTAAGAGTTATTTCATACAAATTCATTCTTAATGGACTCAGACCTCTTTAACTCCTCCTATCATTTACTTCCGTCACGAAGGTTTGTTACTTGTGAAATCGAAGATTTTTCAAGTATATTGGTTGGTTGTGTACGTTATTGTTTGTCCGGTTGTTCACTTGCAAAATCGAAGATTTTTCAATATATGGTGGTTGTGTACGTTGTTGTTTGTCTGTTGTTACTTGGCAAAAGAATATTTTTCAAGACAATTGGTCAGTCGATTTGTTATTCTGTCTGTCTGTTTGTCTGTCTGTTGTGGTGGCTCAACCTCGATCCCTGAATTACAATGCTGTATTTAGGAGAGACACAATCATCAACAAATATAATGGCTTATCACAGCAAGATAATGTACCTTCACACACACACACACACAATATGTCAAGAACAGTCTATAATTGCTCTTTAATCAATCAATCAAACAACCAATCAAACCTGTGCACAAGCGAACAGAATGCTATCATGAGTATAACAAACTTCTCTTGCCTATCTTCAGTCACCCCTGGATTTACACTCAGTTTTAGAGAAGTATTCTTGTGCAGGCATCTTGAACACTCGTGTAAGTGGCTCAACCAACTTTTCTTGAGTAAAGCACATCTCGTGGTTAAGCCAAAGGGTGTGGTCCGGAGAAGCAAAACCTTTTTGGGAGTCTTTCTCCGGTTTAAGCAATCAACAGGTCCCTTTATGAACTTTTACAAGTCATCAGTATTTCTAAACGTTATATCACTTTACTCCAAGCACAGAGAAAGGGAGTTCCCTCCCTCCTTCGGTAGTGCCTTGGCACATGTCGTGGTGGAATTGGGAAGTTAATCTCTGCACTATATTTTACTTACAAGTTTTTTTACAAGACCAATACGTCTTGGCAATGAATCTTCATCGGTGGATCGTTCAGAATGAAAAGCATGTTCCGCGCTATCGATCCTAGCGAATTCCCCTCATCGCCTTACGGCTTGTTTGTTGTTTGTTCTCTGCAGATATCTCAAAAGTTGTGACGGATCTCCCTTCGGAAAAATTTTGTGGACTGGTTGGGTGTGTGACAGCGATGAACTCATTAGATTTTTGTGAAGATCCACATCTGATCCGGTCTGATAATTACGAAGGTGGAGGAGGTTATGTTTTACCCCTTTCTGCTGTTTGGATTCGCTATATATCTAATATCCCTTATGTTGGTTTCATCTGTTTGTCTGTCTGTGTGTGTGTGTGTGTGTGTGTGTTGTGTGTGTGTGTGTGTGTGCGTGTGTGTATTGTGGTGTCTGCACGCGAGGCTCCACAGCACAAACAGCAAAGCGATTATTTTTCAAATGCGTAGTCCTTCAAAAATAGGGGTGTCTATTTACCGTCATTTTTTATGGGAGTGCAAGTTGGCAAATACGCAATAGGAAAAATCTTGCCAGGCAGAAGAAACATTGTATTGTAACCAATACACTTGGCAATGAATTCTTTCGGTGGATCGGTCAGAATGAAAAGCATAGTATCCGCCTTCGATCCTAGCGAAATCCTCGTCGAACGGCTTGTTTTTTGTTTGTTCTTTGTTGGGTCGCCGAAATAGTGTGACCCTTATTTCAGTAATTCTGTCGTTTGTTTGATTGTTGTTTGGATGTTTGTTTGTTTGTCATCAGCATAATGGTAGTAAACGTGGGTGGATTTGACCCAAACTGGTGTAGGTACATCTTATGACCTAGTGCTTTGGATTTGATGGTTGCTAGGGACGCATTGGTTCCCTGCAACAACCGAAAAACCTTCAAAATCTGTACGTTCACAGCGAAATCATTCCGAAAGCCATTATCCACGTCGGGTTATGAAATTCGGCACGATGATCTTTCAGGTATGCTCTATCAAATATATTCGGTTTTTGTGATATATGAACTTTACGCAGCACCCCTACAATTAGGGTATGCGCGAAAATTGCGAAAATGAAGGCCCCCTAGCGACTAGTGGTGCATCAGACGAATGAACTTTGCAGGTATGACTCAATGAATACACAACTTTGCTCAGGATGTATGACGATTTCGCTTAGGTCAGGGTCAAAGGTCAATATATGCAAAAATCGATATATGCGAGAAGCTGGAGGTGCTTCACGCCAAATGCGCTCTCTAGGTTATGGTCGGATGGTCATGAAATTCACACTAATCGTCTGAAACATTGTGCACAAGATCGAGCCAGATTTCGATTTAGATTCACCC
>CM068963.1:112765052-112790441 GCA_035128595.1 Eptatretus atami
ATAACACCTTCATACCTCAACACAATAACACTTTCATACCTCAATACAATAACACCTTCATACCTCAATACAATAACTCCTTCATACTTCAACACAATAATACTTTCATACCTCAACACAATAACACTTTCATACCTCAATACAATGACACTTTCATACATCAAGACAATAACACTTTCATACATCAATACAATAACACCTTCATACCTCAATACAATAACACCTTCATACCTCAATACAATAACTCCTTCATACTTCAACACAATAACACCTTCATACCTCAACACAATAACACTTTCATACCTCAACACAATAACACTGATTGTATTGAGGTATGAAGGTGTTATTGTATTGAGGTATGAAGGTGTTATTGTATTGGGTTATGACGGTGTATTGTTTGAAGGTATTGAAGGTGTTATGTATATGAGTATGCAAGGTCTGTATAATTGTATCAAGGCATGAACGTGTTATTGTATGAGGTATGAAAGTCGTTTATTGTGTTTGAGGTGTGAAGTGTTTGTGGTTGAGGTACTGAAATGTTTTGTGTGAAGTATGAAAGTGTTGTTGTGTTAGATATGAAAGTGTTATTTATTGTTGAGTGATCGAAGTGTTATGTGTGTTGAGGATGAACGTGTTACTTGTATTAGGTTTATGAAAAATGTATTGTGTTGAGGTATGAAGGTTATTTATTCGAGGATTTGAAAGTGTTACTGTGTTGAGGTATGTAGGTTTGTATTCTATTGCGGGATTGATAAGTGTTATTGTATTGAGGTATGAAGTGTTGTTATGTATTGAGGTAGGGAATGTTATTGTTGTTGACGGTTATGATGTGCTTTATTCTATTGTGGTATGAAAGTTTATTGTATTGAGGTATGAGCTGTTATGTTTATTGGAATGTTAGTGAGTAATAGTATTGTATAAGGTTGTTGAGGTCAATGAAAGTGTTATTGTATTAGGTATGAAAGTGTTATTGTAGTTGAAGGTATAGGAGGTGTTTATTGTATGAGTATTGGACAGGTGTTATTTAGTATGGACGGTGTATTGTATTACGTATAGTTGTATTGATTGAGTATGAAGTTTATTATTGCAGGCTATGAATTGTATTTATTGCAGTACTGAAAGTGTTATTGCTTTGAGGTATGAAAGTGTTATTGTGTAGTATGAGTGTATTTAGGTATAACTGTTATTGTATTGAGGTATGAAACGTGTTATTGTCTGTTGAGTATGAAATTTATTGTATTGGGTATGAAAGTTTATTGTATTGAGTATGAAAGTGTTATTGTATTGAAGTATGAGGTTTATCTGTATTGAGATATGAAAGTGTTATTGTGTTGAGTATGAAAGTGTTATTGTGTTGAGTATGAACAGTTATTGTGCTTGACGATATGAAATGATTGATGGTAGAATTTATTGTGGGTATGAACAGTGTTATTTATGAGTATGAAGTATAATGTTAGGTTGTTTATTGTATGATATGAAGAGGTATGTGTTGCAGGTTATGAAGGTGTATTGATGTTGAGTATGAAAAGTGTTATTGAGTATGTGTATGTATGTATGAAAGTTTTATTAGTAAAGGTATGTGAGTATGAAGGTTTATTGTGTTGAGTGTTGTAAAGTGTATTGTGCTTGAGGTATGAAAGTGTTATTGTGTTGAGTATGAAGTTTGTATTGTGTTAAGGTATGAAGTTTATGTTTGAATATGAAGGGAGTTATTGTATTTAGTATCGAAGGTGTTATTGTATTGAGGCTATGAGGTGTTATTGTAGTGATGTATGAAATTATTGTCTTATGTATGAAATGTCATTGTATTGATGGTAGTAAAGTGTAATATTTTGAGTATGAAAGTATTATTGCTGTTGAAGTATGAAGGAGTATTGTATTGAGGTATGAATGGTTATTGTATTGAGTATGAAAGTTATTTGTGTTGAGGTATGAAGGTGATTATTGTATGAGGTATGAAAGTGTTAATGTGTTGAGTATGAAGGTTTATGTTGTTGAGTATGAAAAGGTTATATGTGTTGAGTATAACAAGTTTCTTGGTATTGGGTATGAAAGTGTTATTACTGTATTGGTAGAAATGTTATTGTATATGAGGATGAAAGTCTATTTTATGAATATGAAAGGCTTATTGTGTTTGAGGTATGAAGGCGTTACTGTGTTGAGGTGAAATGTTATTGTGTTGAGGTATGAAGTGGTTACTTGTGTTGAGGTATGAAGGACTATATGCATTTCGAGGTATGAAGGCTTTATGTGTTGAGGTAGAAGAGTCTATTGCATTGAGTATAAAGGTGATTGTGATTGAGGTAGAAGGAGTTATTGTTTGAGGTATGATAGGAGTTATTGTATTTGAGGTATGAAGGAGTTATTGTATTGAGCGTATGAGTTATTTATGAGGTATGAAGGTTATTCATGAGGTAGAAAGGAGTGATTGTATTGAGGTATGAAGTGTTTTATTGTAAGGTAATGAAGGATTATTGGTTAGAGTAGAAGGAGTTACTTGTATTGAGTATTGCACAGACTTATCTGCTATTTAGTATGAAGGATGTTATTGTATTGAGTATGAAGGTGTTATGCTGCTTAGTATGAAGGTGTTATTTGTATTGAGTATGAAGGTGTTATTTGTTAGGTATGAAGTTTATGTATTGCAGGTCATGAAGGTCGTTAGTATATAGTGTATTGAGTTATTGTATTGAGGAAAGGTGTTATTGTGCTTTATGTATGAAGAGCTGAACTTATGTATTGAGGTATGAAAGTGTATTTGTAGTATGGAAAGTTTATTGTGTTGAGTATGAAGGTTTATTTGTTGAAGTATGGCAGGAGTTATGTAATTGAGTATGAAAGTGTTATGTTGTGTGAGATGAAAGTGTTATTGTGTTGAGTCATGAAAAGTGTTATGTATTGAGGTATGAAAGTTTATTGTGTGAGTTAATGCAGGTGGATGAAAGGTGTTATTGTGTGAGGTATGAAGTGTCTATTGGTATTGAGTATGAAGTGTTATATGTTTGACCGAATGAACAAGTGTTATTGTTGTTGAGAAAGTTATTTGAGTCAGGAGTTATTGTCCCATTGAGGTATGGTATTATTGAGTGTTTGAATTATGTATTGAGGTATGAAAGGTTATTGTGTGCAGCGTATGAACAGTGTTATTGACTGGATGAGTTTAAGAGTATGAAGGAGTTATGCTATTGACGTATGAAAGTGTTATTGTGTTGAGTATGAATCTATATTGTGTTGACGGTATGAAAAGTGTTTTGTTAATGAGTATGAAGGTTATTGTGTGAGGTATAATAGTTTATTTGTAGGTGTATGAATATGTATTGTCTTGAGTATGAAGTGTATTGTTGTGTGCAGGTATAAAGTGTTATTTGTTGGTGATAGTTTATGTGTATATGAAAGTGTTTTGTGTTGAGCTATGAGTGATTGAGTATATTATTGTGTGAGGTCATGAAAGTGTTATTGTGTCGAGGATTGATGAAATTAATACAAACGCCTCGTAAATTCATCTCAACATGAGAGGAACTTTATTTCGTCTCACCCCATTGAAATCCCTCTTGTTCCTCATGACACTCTTTATGTCATGCTCACGTGATGTGCCATGAATCATAGTCACTTTGATAGCCTGGTTTGACTTGACGTTAAGGTAACTAAGCTAAATTGTTATTGCTCCTTGAGTTGAGCCCCTGTTCCCACCTTAAATAACACCGAATTGGTTGACTCAGCCTGTCATACCTTCTGAAATCGGCAAAATAGTACCAGTGTGAGTAAAGGCCACTGTATCAGCAGCACAGCTCGCTTCCAGAAAATACTGAGCAACCACAGCCACAGACTGCCTAAAGCACAAGAAATCATGTAATGCAAATATTTTGATATTTCCACGAGAAACACAGCTCCTTATGGAGTAGAGAGGGCCAGGGGTTGGAGCCTTGTGTGGAGTACATGTCACAGTTGAAGTGCCATTTTATTCAAAGTCCTTTTCACCCTATTATACCTTTCACCCTATTATACCTTTTCACACTCACTGAGCCCAAATATGCTGTTTTAGACTCGGGCCAAGTTATTATCACCGATTATTTCTGTTCATATAATTTTTATTCAGAGCTATTATTTGTAATAACTCAATATTATTCAATTGGAGGATACAGGAATTTTTTATTTTAAAAAAAAGGGGGGGTGGAGGAAGAGTCCAGAAATCTGGGAACACGTTCGCCAATTGCTCCAATGTGAACCCACCTCTTGTGGTTCCAGGACACTTAAACTCCCTAAATCTTAAGACTCTCGTGTCACTCTGAGCGTCCACTGACCACATTAGCCTACACTTGAAGGACAAAAAACAAGATCATTTAGTTTCATTGCTAAAAAAAGATTATTTGGTGTTTTATTGATGTTAATTTTCACATGATTGAGTTCAACTGGAGCTTGTCACCTTAAAAGGACACTGCTGTTACTCAACAAATCGTCTTCAACAATTACCTGAATGATGTTTTTTTTTAATATATCTGAGAGTGCTTAGCCTAATTGGTACAGCACAAAAAATCAAGTGATGAATGAAATATGGCCTCACCCAATCAGTGACTTCCAACCTTGATTTTCCCAATAGCTCAGCCTCCCTTCTGACTGTAATGACGAATTTTCTTGCGAATGTATTCATGAGTCTCCTGTTCCTCTTCTGCATCAATAAGTCCCTCGGATTCACGTGCTTGTGGAAGTCAACATCTCTCTGCCTATTCTTAGGAGCTGCATCGCGCCGTTAGCAGTCTGGACAGTTCATTCAAGCTGACTGCAGGACTGCAACTCCCTCTCATGTCAACACTCTGCTTCATTTCCACTTCCTCCTGATATTGAATACTGCTTGGAATCCTTGCACACAAGCTTGCGCGTTCCCTAATTACTGTACCATCTCGTCTGCAGTTGTCATACCATATCCTCGTCCCTGCGTACACATAATACTGCAGTGAGGCAGTTTGCCTGTCAAACAACGAGCCCTTCTCTTCCTGGAAGGAAAATCTGCCAAAGGCAACTCCGGTCATTCCACCAAAGCCAGAAAACATGTGTGTCCACTCTCAGGTAAGCAAAAACAAAATCTGGCCAACCTCAAGGGCTGAACACTCCAACCTACATTGTCCAAAAACGAAGTGGCATATATAAATATAGATATATATATATATATATATATATATATATATATATATATTATATAATATTATATATATATATATATAACACACACCACACACACAACACCACACAACGACACACACACACACACACACACCACACACACACACACACATATATTAATACTTGAAGGGAGACTTCAAAATAGCTCCAGCATTTTCTTTCTTATATTCTATTATGAATCTTCCATGGCCATCCCTCAAACTTTGGAAAAAAAAAAGCGTCCACAACATCCATTCGCAACGATTTATTTGCTTAACTGCGTAACCAGCACGTTTAATAGGGACTGCCGTCCTGATGCTCCCTGCGATCAGGAGCAAGTCACTCAAACCACTGCAGACCTTCTTAAACCCTGAATTATTTTAATGCCGTGAACAAACTTAGGTTACGATCACGGGTGTAAGGTTGTAAGTCAAGTTTCATTGAAATTGTTTTGTGTGTTTCCCAGTTAAGAGAGCAAAAATACCTATTCTTGTTGGAGTCAACCCACACACAAATCCCGCCCCCCCCCCCCCCACCCCCCCACCCCCCCCTCCCGTAGATCCTATGTACGCAGGCAGTATTTTTATGCACATGATTTAAATTTTGGTACATCCACGGTATGAAAGTTGTGGTCAAGGTTCTAGTATGTTGTTCACCTTGAAACATCTGGAAGGTAATAATTCTCTTACCTTCTGCACCAAGTGAATATGCGCGATAGCTCGTTTCAGTCTGAACTTGCTCCTTGGGAAGCCTGCAGCAAGAATGTAGTTTCTCGAAACGTGAACAGTGCGTATTCTAGCAGGCATACACGGTCTTCTGAGTCAATAGAATGGAACACAGGAGTGGCAAGTCGGCAGATTATATCGTATTAGTCCTTGTTCGCAAAATTTATTGTCTTGAGGTATTAAGAAATCAAGAGAAAGCCATCCACCTTTCAACGTGAAAAGAGGAACCTTTATTGTGTCATAACCCATGTACGCCTCACCCATTCATCACAACATTCCGTTACGTCGTCTCACTTGATGGTATAACGCTGAACATAGTCATGTGACTGCAATGTATTCAATTCAATTCCACTACAATGAGGCTCTAGACACCAGAGATGCATATCATCCAAACATAAAAAACCACAAATTAGCAGATCCCTCATTGCACACACTCGTTAATGTTGTCAGTATCAAACTGAAAATGTCTGCAATTTGGGTTTTGGGTTGTTGCTTGGTTGCTGGGTAGCTCTATCATTTTGTTGGGGCACAAACTATGCACTGATGCGGTACCCCTTCCAATACACTGGTACTCATTTCACCGACCTCAGAAGGATGACAGACTGATCAACCCCACTTGGTGTTAAGTCAGCAGCCAACCAGGGCTCGGAACTCAGAACCCCAAATCCCAAGCAGCCACCCTAACCACTAAGCCAACACCAGTATTCATGCATTTGCTGAAAATGACTTTTTGCAACTATTTGCTGCTCTTTACATGAGCTTCGCATTAACCTGCTTCAAAAGTATTCTTCAACTTGTTTTCCTTCCACTTTGTGGGCTTGTATCGAGTGGAGATGCATAATATGTATCGTTGTATGGTTTCGGATGCATTAACCCTCGGATGTCTGCAAGAAAAAAAAAGACCATGGCAGTGTGTTAAGTCAATACAGGAAAAACGTTACTAAATGTACAATTTGGAATCAGATAAATGATGTATGTTCACCTTTCACACAGGAGTATGCTTCCCCTCCATCCCTTCCCACACTTCAAATGCAACACAAGGCGAACTCCGCTCGTGAGAGGGCGAATGCCTCAATTCTGTTTGCTTCTAAATCTGTGTCCCCAACCCCTCGCTATCTGTTACCTGGACTCTGTCTTTTGCACCTAGAATGTGGAAAGTTTTTGTCAACCCCAACTCTGACTTGTTACTGACCGACGCAGCAGCTCACGTGTCCTAAAAACCTGCTCTGCTGCCTCTGTATTCCTCTCTCTGCCCTTTTCCACCCTGTCATTTACCAACATTCATCTCCCATTCTGCTTGAAAATCAGTCCAACCTGACTACATTGCACAAACAAGGGCAAAAAACCGATCCCCCTAAACTACAGACCTATCAGCTGACTTCAATCATCAGCAGGTCACTGCAATCCATCATTTGAAGTTATATGAATAATTCCTTTTTTTCCAACCAGCCTCATCGCAGATTACCAAACTTTGATTCAAGACAAGGTTACTCTACTTGGACATGGCTGCATTTCTACTCTCCCTAAAGTATGAGCCGTCCATGTAGACATGAGATTAGGGTCGTCTCTCTGACATATCACGTGATATACTATGTTCTGCATCCTGCCTCTCTCAAACTCTTGCCTATGGCATCCAAGGCCCCAATTTCGCAACACATGGTTCTGACTCTCCTCTACTTACATAGCCAAACTGTGGCACTCAAACCAGAATCCTTTTTTCTTCTTGCTCACTGTTTAGGTTTGGATTGCCCCAATGCAGTGTTTTGGCACAGTCCATTTCTCATCTTCATGTAATTGATCTCTCTGACTCAACCCCCATCCCCCCCCCCCCTCCCACCCCTCTTTGTCTATCGCCCTTCTGTCTGCACCACTCTGCCTCTTTCCGCTGCCATGTCTCCCTGCATGTTTCCTGAAGGCCCATGCGATCTGCATGGAATCCCATTCTGGTGAAAACTCCCCAAATCCAGAATTTCACTACCCACTGCACCAATGTTCCTATTTTTACACCTTGGCATCCAACCTCCACATTCCTCTTCATCTCATTCTTCCTTCGAGTTCTTAAAGACAGCTGTTCACACCATCTCATATCATCCCCGATCAAAACCATGATATTTTATATCCCCAGAACACTCCCCCTTCCCCCCCAAAGTACACCTCCATCCAAATTTTTCAATTTTCTTCCTGAGATTTGCTTCTGTATCCATCTTGTCCATGGGACATGCGTCATCCATACCCCTCGATCCTCCTACATTCTTTATTTGTCCAGTCTCTCATCTTATTTATCGTTCAACCCTGCTTGTCGGTGTTACCCCTCTCTCTACTGTTTCCTATTGGCCTAGCGTTTGCTGCTGTGTCCCAATCGTTTCAGTGTTCTCGCTCCCACGAACCTGGGACTTGTACCAGAAGAAATTTCAAAAAAATTAACAATTCCCAGTCTACTGAATTGCCAATATGGTTTAAATGGACCCCTGAATCACGAGGATGCATTCAAATATGATGTCTCATAATTCACGTTCTGATGCCCTGAATTAACAGAAAAAAGATTTGTACCCCTTTATTTGGACGTTCCATGCATCTTCGACACATTCAGCGATGTACGTCATGCGTATGTATTGGTGACAAGCTTACTCGCAATGTATTTGTATACTGCAAATAGCCACTTTCTACTTGCACTTTGAGCAACATTATATCTCCCTGTGATTCCTGTGGAGTCCAAAACTCCTATGGACATTTCATTGCCAGCTGGTAAAAGCATTTTGGAATTAACCAATGGATGTGAAAAATGTACGATTTTTGTGTGGAAGGGATTGTGAAAGCAGCAAAATGAGGCCTCATTTCAGACAACCTCAAAACAAGTCATTCGCCGCATCGCCATTCAGATGTGGATAAATAGGAATGTGCAAACGCAGATACGGTGGAGAAATTGCCATGGCCACAGCATAGCAAATTGTCTCTGTTATACGATTGAAGCAACACTCATCTTCATTAATGCCAAGGTTATGCAGCTGGGTGCAGCAATATCCGATGAACACCACCCAATAAAATGTCACACTGTTCTCAATGTATCAGAACATGGTGAGTGGAAATACAGCGAGTCGGAGACAGTTTGCAAACACCATTGTAAACTGTGGACGAAACCCGGGATGCCGTTATTCAGCCCATCAGAAACCGAAAGGCATTGGTGCAGTGGAAAATCTGACTTCAACTCGATGAGATACATTTCGCGGAACACAGGAGGTTAAGAGAAATTGGTCATTTTTGCCTATCTGTCTGTCTACAAACATCAGTTTATGAGTCCGAGGAAAACAAACTAGATTTCAACCAATGTTGTATTTTGAACATGAATTGGAACTATGAATTGGAAAACGAAACCTGTAGTTTAGCAGTACTTTGGCTCATGATTTGTCCCCAATGCTGCCATTTGTCTTGAGAGGAGTAAGATAATTGTTTTTACTCTGTTTGGCCTGCCTGGCAGTCAAATAAAATTGAAAATCATTCAAAACAAACAGGAAACTTGTGTTTTAAGGACGTTATAAAGGGATACAAACAAACAGGCACGAATAAATAATGCCAACGTATTTAAATACGATGAATTCAAAAGACGCACTGCATTAACAGCGGTCCCCGGCATGCTATCCCCTTTGCTGTTACTTCAGTACTTTCCAAAAAAGAAAAGCTTCAATTTTCTGCAATTTTTTAAATCTTTATTTATTTCATTTGAATAATACACTTTGGAAACTGGAGAACAACATATCACATTGTCACTGCTCCAGGACTCTGCTCATGTCCTTGTTTCTCAGACTGCACAGGGTAAGGTGTTCGCCGAACTCTGTAGTTAGTAACAGTTACTGTAGGTGTTGTCAGCCTTGCAGAAGAACATCCCGAACAAGCACGGTTAAGGGTTTCACTTTCAGGTTTCACAGGGCTTGCTACAACGGAGGATGCCAGATAAGGCAGCTGGCTTTGCGAGGCCAACTTTGAAATGTGGTTTGTCCAAGAGATAATGGCGATAGTAGATACCCAGGATTTGAGTGACGGAAACGTATTTTAATATACATTATTAAATAATTGAGATTTTTACATTAAATTGTAGTTCAGTTATTCCTGATTTATACATAGTGTTAAAGAGCCGGTTATCTGATTGATTCTGATACAATATAGGCGTCGCAGGAATGACACCTCACCACAACGTTTAGAGCCTAACGCTGGAGTAAAAACTCCTTTCAACCTTCCAACATATAAAGCTCAATTTTGTGTTTGTAGTAGAATAAGTTCATTCGAACCACTCACTGACTGACGACTCACTGACGCTGATATTAAGTTGGTACCTTCCGGGTGAGTAGAAAGCTGAAATTCCACGTGCCAACGGACATTGAAGCAATACACTGTGAAAAATTCCACAGAAACCGTGGGAAAAGCTCCAGAAATTGAAAATATAAATAAATCAAAAAATTAACGAAAAGTAAATGTTAGGTCAGCGCCCCAAGATTATGGGGAAGCTCAGTAATTTTGCGGTGCCAACGGACATTTGAGCCAAACCACTGTGAAAAATCACAGAACTGTCGGAAAGCTTCCGAATAATGAAAAATATAAGAAAGAAAATAAATAAATGAAAAAAACAAATGCAGGTGAGCGACCCGAGACAATGGTTAAAACACGTTCGTTATTGCTTACAATTTGTAAGCATACCCTCTGTAGTTTATATTATGCTTCAAAAGCGGAACCAAATCCAAACCAAATTTTGGCATGTTGCCTAAGGGTACCCGCATAAGAATGTTTCTGCTGGATAGTATAATTCTGGGAAAGGGGGTTCAGTGGCAGGGGAAGACCAAATTCTTCTCAAGTAAAGTGTATTCTTTAGTGCGCCCGGTGTATCCGGTTATTACAAGATCATCTTCTAATTAAAGGAAAGCTTAAACAACTGACAAATGCATTATCATGGATGTTGGAAATTTGGAGTGAGAATTAATTCAAAATTTTCCAGAATGTTTCTTTCATTCATTTTAAGTGGAGATTCAAACGAAAGCAAATTACACGAGCTTGCACAGCAAAGCGGAAGTATTTTTGCTCATGCCATACATACATGCCTTCAGAAGATTCACACTCCTTGACTTTGTCACATTTCTTGTGTTACAGCCTGAATTTAAAATTATAAAATGAAAAAATTTTGTTCACTGATCTACACAGAATACCCCCAAATGACAAAGTGAATGCATGTTTTTAGAAATTTTTACAAGCGTAATTAAAAATGAAAACTGAAATACTTGCATCTATAAGTATTCAACCCCTTTGCTATGGCAATCTAAACTGAGTTCAGGTACATCCCAATTTCCTTTCTTCATCGCTTAGAGATGTCTCTACAACGTGATTGGAGGTCACTATGGTCAATTCAATTAATTGGACGATGAGTAAGAAAGAAACACACTTTTCTTACAAGTTCCACATTGACAGTGCGATGTCAGAGCAGAAACTTTATACATGAAGTCCAAGAACTTCCTAGGACTCCAATAGAACTGATGAGAGGCAGAGGTCTGGGGAAGGGATAAAACTATTTTCCAGAGCTGCTGAAAGTCCCAAGAGCCACAGTGAGCTCCACCATTAGGAAATGGAAAGAATATGGAACTACCAGGGACTCTTCCTAGAGCTGGCTGTCTTGACCAAACTGATCAATCCAGCAAGAAGGACCCTTGTCAGGGAGAGTGACCAATAACCCAATTGACCACTCTGACAGAACTACAGAGTTTCATTGGCTGAGATGGAAAAACCTGCCAGAAGGACAAACAAATCTCTGCAGTACTTCACAAATTTAGGGCTTTATGAAGGTGGCCAGACGAAAGCACTCCTGAGAAAAAGGTACATGACAGAACACCTGGTTTGCAAAAAGCACCTGAAAAGGACTCTGAGAGCATTGAAGAGATTCTGTGGTCTGATGAGATGGAAAATTTACTCTTGGCCTGAATGCAAAGCCCTTACATCTGACACAAACCCAAACACGGCTCATCACCCATCTAACACCATACCGACCATGAAGCATGTGGTGGCAGCATCATGCTCATGGGAATTTTGTTTTCAGCGGCAGGGACTGGGAGACTTGCAAGGATAGAGGAAATAATGAATGGAGCCACATACAGGCAAATCATTGTGGAGAACCTGCTTCAGAAGCTTCAAAACAATCTTAGACTGCAGCAAAAGATTTACGTTCCAAAAGGACAATACCCCAATATATACAGCCAAAGCAACACTGGAATGGCTTCAGAAAAAGAATTGAAAGTGCTTGAGTGATCCAGCAAAGCCCAGATTGAATCCCATGAGAATCTGGGAAAGACCAAAAAGGTTGCTGCTCACCGGATGGCTCCCCATCCAAGTGACAGGCTTGAAGTGTGAAGATCTGCAATTGAACAATGAGAGAAATTCCCAAATCCCAGATGTTGCAAGCTGATACAAGACATACCCAAGAAGACTCAAAGCTGTAATCCGCTGTCAAGTTGCTTCTACAGTTGACTCCGGAGGCTGAATGAATACTTATTGATGCAAGATTTACAGCTTTTCATTTTTAAATAATTGTAGAAATTTCTTAAAACATGTTTGGGGGTTCACTTGGTCATTGATGGGATATTTTGTGTAGGATTGGTGACAAAAAAAAAAATCTAATATCAGTCCATTTTAATTCAGCCTGTACACAAGAAAATGTGACAAAAGTCAAGGGTGTTGATACTTTTGGAAGGCATTGGAAGCAGCAAGGGATTGGCTGATAACGTTAATGTTAGCTGTCTCCAAGTAGAAGGAAGATGACGTCAGACAAATTACATCATGAATAAGCTAAATTGTGAAGTACTAGTCGACAATGTTGGTTTCATAAATCGTCAGCGAAGCGTGGGTACTTTTCCTTGTATATATACTCGAGACTGAACCGTTGGCCATTTGAGGGTGTTGCTTTAGTTATGACCATTCAGGATGGCCTTGAGTATGTGCACTCTGAGTCTATAGCTATTGTGGAAGAATTTCTTATTTTCATCGCTTGCACATTGAGTCATTTATTAACAAAACAACATAAACAAATACAAACAAAGAAATACATGATGCGCATATTGGAGAATTCTGCAATGAAGCACAGTCTTGCTCCAGATCTCTGAAATACGTGGAAGAAGTTTAGTTCTTTATATAGTGTTCAGTGAGACACAGCTCTTTGTGATTTTTAAACGCTGCGCCACAGTGGCAGTCGATGTATTTCCAGGTGGAAATCATTTTTCAGATTTTGTTGCAGGCAATCAGCATTAATTTTTTAAGGATTGTAGATAATATTATATATTATTATATAATATATTATATTATATATATTTAAAGACCCCAGATGTTGTAAAATGTCTCCCAGCACAGAATGACCGTCAATACTGAAATCCTTTGGGTACATTGATGGATCACATCAATCATTGCGTATGAGGGGAAAAAGTTCAGCCGCTTCTTAATAGACTGGGAATTATATATAATATAAAGCATCAGAGTTTCATGAATACATCTGGACATTTCCTGAAGACCAACATTCCAGTTTGAGTTGCCATGACAGTTCTCCTACAAAAGCTTGCTGGTACCTTATTATCTATCATTCATGATTAAATTAGTAAGTTAAAATAAATTTAAATATGAGGCAATTATGATACTGAATTAAAGCTTATTTGAAAGGTCGACCTGCTTATCATTCTTTACTAGACATGTTTGATTCATCTTTTCAATACAGAGGAAAGACTGATTAGGTTCAATTAAAAATAAGGATACATGTTCAAGCACATGACTCATACCATATTTTGAGTACATTTTCCATTCAGATTTTATACATTTATTTAAATATTCAAGTTTAATTTTGATAACATTTTTATTATTGTTTTTATCACCCTCAACCCCAGTTATGCTAATTTCAGAGAAATAGCACCGACATTTCTCCCTTTTGGTCATTAAACAACATGTCATTCATGAATTTACAGATCACATAGACAATTCTTGAATGGACCATCTTCTATTATTCCAGAAACATCAGCATCCGTATGCAACAGGCATCTTTCTCCAACTCTCCCAGTTCAATATCTACAATAAAGTTTTCAGTGCTTGCTGACCATTTTTTATGGGGTGAATGGCGATGCAAGGACAGAGTCACTGGTTTCCAGACCAGCCAGACAGGTGTTCCACACTCAAGTTGTCCTGGTATCAGTGCCTCGATCTTTCTTATTGCTTTGATACTGGGTGCATAGTAGTACTCCAAAGAGGGCGGCATTACTTAAGTGGATGACAATAATTGGGCGTTTAGGAAAACTCATCGGTATTTCTCCATAAAGAAGAACAGCGGCCACAAGCAGTTTCTTCAGAAGTCCTCAGAGAGTCCTTCACGAGTTTCCTTCTCCAGCACAATCTCACGCTCCGTCTGGTGAGACGGAACCACAGCTTGGCTAAACTTGGTGTAGGACAGAGATATGTGGATGAAGTAGTGGGGAGATATATGGAGAGAATAGCATCTGTGGGAGGCACTGTTGCCAGAGTCCCTCACACCTATTGTAGTATAGCGGAGCGTATATGCACGGAGTGGCCAGGTGTAGGAAAAGGTGTAGAGATTGGAAGTCTCGAACAAAGCCACTTCGGAGCACCTCATCAGCCTTGGTCCACTTCTGCATACTCCAATGTCTAATCGCAAGAAATTTTCATTTTGCTGATTGCACCAGAATCCATTTAGTAATTCCAGCCAATAGTGGTAGTAGATAGTAGAAAAATCGTGCGAAATTATGATTACAAGCACAAATTTGGCCATTTCTGTTCTGCAGGGCTTTCTGATAAATCTGCCTGATTTGGCCATTTTGGGAAAATTCCAAATTTTGAAAAAAATTTTGAAAAAAAAAATTTTTTTTCAAAAAAAATTTCAAATCACAGCTGGCTGAAATTCTTGAATGCGCAAGTGAACATCCCCAGACAGAGAACCAAGGAGATGCAGTTCATCATTGATGGCTCAGCACTTATCAGATGCCCTACCTCACGCCACTTCAAGATATTGGTGTATGACTTGCTAAAGAAGACATCATCCAAAGGTGGAATCCTATGTGCCGGTACGAGAGGTGGACGTAGGTTGATGTGTACAAAAGTCAAGTCTGAAGTTCTTAGGCAAGGACGAAAAGGGGCAGGAATCGAAGAAAGATGACAGGAACCCAGTAAGGCCCCAAAGTAACTGAAGAAGCTTTCTTCGAGATGACAGCAACAAGGACTGAGCTGTTTCACTTCCTTGCGGAAAAGATGTGTGAAGCACAGACGACAAGGCACATCATTGTCACAAAAGGAGAGATTGCCATTAGCAACACAAGGAAGTTCACTTGGATGCTGTGGTCTCCATGTTGTCATGAAGAAGTGCACTCGATATTGTAACTCCAGGACTGCAACGACGGATGGTAGGCAAGCTCCATTATCATTAAGGCTAATGACACGGACTAACTAGGTCCATAGCAATATCTGTACTGCCATCCTTACAGGAACTAGGTCTTGAGAAATATGGATGCTTTGGCCAGGAGCCAGGGGCACATGGATTCCACCAGTCCATTGAGGTAGTTCTGCAATAGGGGCCTGAGAAAAGCCGAGGGATCCCATATTCCATTGCGTTTCACTGGATGTTGACGTCGTGTCTGCTTCCGCGGTAAAGGAAGAAAACTGGGCACGGCCAGACTTGGAACGTCCTTGGATGATGTTTCTGAACATTCACCAATCTCAAGCAGCATCCAACATTGATTCGTGAACTTGATTTTTTGAAGTTTTTTTTTCTTAAAATTTGGATTTTCAAATGGCCAATCAGGCAGATTTGATTAGAATCCCCTGGAGAACAATGTTGCCAATTTGATGCTTGTATCATCATTTGCACGATTCCTCTTCAAAAGATTGCTGTATCTGCCTCACTACAAGTAGGTACCAGCATGAAAGGCCAAAAAAGTTGTTTATTTTTTTATTTTTTATTTTTTTATTTTCAAATGGCAAACCACTGATAAAGGACGCAAGACAGATGATTGCCTCAGGATAACATGCTGCCCATTGCGTATATAACATGTTCATTTTAAAATTGCCTATGTTACTTTTTCAACCCTCAATGTTGCATAAATCATTGTTCCCTTTAGCCAAGACCCAACTTTCTCATCTTTTTATCAAATAATCATGTTTTTTAGTTATTTATTTATTTATTTTTTGTTCTCTGCTCTAATTTGACATATAACAGTCATATTTTAGTTTAGCAAAAATTAATTTGTTATATTTCTTGGAATGACTAAAATGCTGACATGAAATTTGTGTGATGTTCGTTACGATACACAGGTGGTGTGCAGAACATCAGTTTAAATATTCTTAAGTCAAGCATAAAATACATTAATATATATATATATATTTTTTATTCCAAAATATCCAACATAATCTATCATTGTCAGATTATTTATCCTTGCCTACCCAGTCACCTATTAATCCCAAGATCCTCAGTATGGTTGACTAAGTTTCCAATATATTTCTAGTCATAAACATCTCATGAGTTCAGTCTCAGTATAGGCATGGCACCCATCATAATCTTATTTTCCTTTTTCATCTGTAACTCATTTATGTTACTTAAAATCAACAGATATATGATCATTCATCATTACAGGTCTTTATATCATTACATTAGCCTTCTGAACACCTCATCAAAATCATCATTTGATCTGTATCGATGAGAGATTAATGAAACTTGTGTGATCATTGTCTTGGGTAAACAATCCTTGTTCATGCCAAATGGCCAGCAACGCATTTACAATAATCCTTTTAATACAGACAGTAAACGGGTAACCGTTTTACTAACAGCTACATAACAGATCTGTTGTGCTAACAGCTACCTTCCTCAACCTTCTTACAATTCTTGTCAGCCAAGACTGGCATTCACTTCCTTCCGCATAGTCAGTAGATTTAATCTATTTCAAGAAAACCCTTACAAGGACTTGTTATACTGGATTTTTTTATGTGATTTTTTAGGAATCTGTCCCCCAACTGACAATAACAACAATTCCAGAAACTCTCCCAACAAATGGTTGTTTACCTTCAGTGCTATCAATCTCTTTCAATTGCTTTACTTTGCTGTTACAGTGAACTGAACCTCTGACCCTCAGATTAGCATCCATCTATACTCCCGATTTTAAAAAAAAATTTTTTTACATTTGATGGTCAGTTGATATATGGTCAGTACCCCCATCAGTAAATCAGTTTATTTGCTTGACCAGCCTCCGTCCTCTGCTCACATCTCTATCTCTGCAACATATGTCCCAATATGTGTCTAATTTAATGAAAGTAACACGCTTCTTGCTCAGTCTGGGATAGACGTTGTCCACAACATGCGTCAATCTACTGTACATCTCTTCTGACTGTGCATCAATTATACCAATTATCAAAACTTTTGCAACATCATGGAAACAAGTTCATCGTTCTCTTATAATGTTCACTGCAGTTCTCCTTTTGTTCACTTTAATAAGCACTATATCTTCTGGGCCAGTCGTAACAGTCCTTGTTGTGCTTCAGCAAAGTGTTCTTTACCTGTAAATGAAATGGCCCTCACAATATTTGTCAGTACAATACAAAAATGTACATTGATACACATCCATGTTGATGGTATTCATTCCTTTATCGTTAAATCGAGGTGCCTCATCAGTCTTCCCAATCAAGACTTCGTGTGGTGGAGAGCGCTTGTCCTCCTATTCAGGATGGCTCTTATTAACATTAATGCTTGTTGGTATTGTCCTCTAGCCACTTCAAAGCAGTCTGTTACTTTTACTTTTCCAATTTATTTTTAGCACTCCATTCTGTTCCTTGTCATGCTTTATACAGCTCTCACTTCCATCTTCTGGTTATCAATGCTGTCTGTATGGCTATTCACATCTCCAAGGTTGAGCCACTCTCAGGAGCCATTAAAACACTTGCATGATCACTGGACAATCACCCGTTCTCAGCTGCGTGCTTGCTACACCATCGCCCTCACATGTCCTTCCAACCACTACCCCCTCTTCCAATGTGGCCATCACACTTAAAGCAATCGCGGAATGATAACAGAATTCACTTTTAAAACATTAGCCATTTGTTTCTTCATTTTGCTACCTAAAACATTGCAAACACTCTCTCACACCAAAGGTGAGTGTATATATCATTAACTTCCTTGGTCTCCATGAAAAGTCATCGTTCCTTCGACGGTTATGTCAGCATACATTCATTACGTCACGCTGTCGTGTCTTCCTCACCATCTCATGTTAACGGCAACAAAGGAAGCTGGATTTAATCGTGCTATCTGATGATTATTCCTAATTCCTATTTGGCTCCCGAAGCGTGAGATTTGTGCTTCTGCCTTTTCAATGATACCAGTAATCGAGTACGGGTCTCGCAAACTACCGGACTTCCCAATGCGTTTGTTGAAGTTACTTCATTTGTGTCCCCTTCACACGATGGTTAGTCTAACCAGCTGCCATCTTCCAATGCTGATTCGTTGTTTTACACAGATTACAAATCCTTCCCATTTCGTGCGAATAGAGAAAAGTTTTGTTATCATGTGAAATGCTGATGCGATCGGTCACATTTCCCTGTTTGAAATCATCGCAATATCATCTGCACACCACTCACACTCACACACACCTCTCAATCTGTCGAATGCAAAAAGGAAAAAAAAAAAAAAAAAAAAAAAAATGTTCAATTACCTTAATCTCTTAAGTCTTTGTCATTTAATTGTTTCTCCCTACAATGCAGTAATGGCTTGCCCCACTCGTTGGCAAGTCAACCACTTGAAAAGTTGATGCGCACATAAATTTCCATTTAACTAATAATTTTATATATTACCTGCGAAAACCAAAGCCTATCGACAAAACTTGCCCATGATTTTTTTAACACTTATTCCATCCATTATTTAACCTTCAAGCTACCGTACGCTTGAGAATCACCCCGCTTGTGAAACACCAAGGCCGACAATGTATTCAATGTGGTTGCTAGCAAGATCATTATTTATTATTTACAAAGTAATTATAAAACCATTTATCACGATTTTTCAATCACCTAACGTCACATTTTTATAACGGTTCATCATTGGGCATCGACGCGATACAGTACACCACAATGCACAACAGTATACTGTGTAACGACATCCATATACTGAACTTTTAATGATAAAATAATTTTATATCGTTTTAGGGGCACTTTCATACTTTTTGCACAGAAGTCTGCGTACATCTCATAATACCGTACACGACGTTGGCTACATTTACCTTCCCGAATCATGACAGCAACAAAACTTCCACCAATCCATCACATTTATTCCTGACCCTAATCCATTAAATGGAAGGCTTATGCCCTCCACTTGCCCCCACCTGGTAAGCCAACCTGGCCTCAAATAAAAGACTCATCCCAATTTTTGTAAACACCAGTCGGGTATTGTATTATGTAGACATTTTTTTAATGGGTTTTAACGGTTGTTGTGTAGCGGCATCATCAATCTCTGTGTTATCATGGTAACCAATACCTGCTAACTCGCTAGCTCACTCGCAATCCATTAGATACACTTGGGTTTTTAACGACAACTAAATCTTTTCCGCCACTTTAAAGAAAAATCCTAATAGAGCTTTAAAACTCCTCACGACTGCTGCACACGGTCCGGAATCCTGAATCAATGGTTTCAATCTGCCTTCAAGCTGTTTCTGAGATTAAGATTAAAATGAAAATGTATGTTTCCATTTTATTTCATTCCATAACCCAGGAATGCTCTGTTTGTATAATATGATATTTATTTTAAATATGTGACCTCTCAGCCCTATTTAATCTTTAACCAGCCTTATCACCCGGGCATTACCAAATTTAATCTTGCTTCATGCTCTACTCACAGCTGAAGCAATCTCCCTTTTCCATGAGTTATTATATAACACGGACTTAGCATGTCCAGAGTTTTTCCACGAATTCCCTGTTAGCACACAGAACAAACCACTCATGCTATCCCTGCACTTAGGCAATCAAACCCAGATCCACCACTGCAGTCATCTGTCTGCTCACGCAAATGCCATGGTCATTCAAAAACTTCTTGTAATCTTCCTGAGTATCCTTAATTTTACCTATTTTCTGTCTGCAATTCTCATTCCCAGAGGCTCGCTCCACCAAACACACACAGCAAGACCCAAGCTTGTGATTAATACTCGCACTGCCTGCTCAAATTTGCCATCAGGATTTTCCACTTTCTGACACAAGTTTTAACGTCAATTTATTCCACAGATTCACATTTACCAGACCTCGAAGATATAACCAGCAACACTAGATTCACATTATTATTGATTGTTTTTTTTTTACTATTGACGGCTGAAAGTTATCCTCCCATGTCAGCCTGCATGCACTCAAGCCAAAATAATATCTACAGCTTCAACACTTATATCTTTGAACTTTTGTATTTATTCATTTTATATTTTATAAATTTATTGCAGGCCAAAACACTGATCGTGATTAGTCGAACGTATTCAAACACATCTAAAATTTTCATATAAATTCCACTACCCTCAGTGCATTTCCCTGTCTCGCTTCTCACACTGAGGCAAAGTTGACACGTAAACCCTGCCAATTTGGATTTTTCTCCTGATTCCTGCTTTCTGGTTCCATATCATAAAATACTTTCCAATTCGCCCTCGTTAAGCCATTCTCCCGTTTTTCTCCCTGTTGTTGCAATTCTCTTTTTAAGTTTTCATCCTGCTATTTTCAAAAAGTACCTTTCTACTGGGAACCCTTTCTATTTCCTCCGTCACTTGGACCACTATCAACTAATATTCATTCTGCCCCATAATTTTTCAAAAATTACCGAATTTGTGTTACCTTCTCAGATAACATTTTATTATTACCTTTCCAAGGCGTTCCCATCTTCACAAACTTAGTGAGAGGAAAAAAAATTCAAACTTAACAAAACCCCAGCTTAGTACACTTTGCATGCAAATTCAACTTGTACAGATACAGACGGATACAAATAATCATACAAGAGCTCTAGACAAAACAATTACATTTTCTCTCATTTCCAACCTCAATCCTAAGCTGGAAAACATTCCAACTCAAAACAACACTTTCCAACTTCCATCCTCGTTAGAAACACCTATTTCAGCTGGTTAGACAACACCTATTCAGGCATACACTGAAAGGCCACTAGCCACAGGGGATCAAAACCCCTGTTAAACAATATTGTATTCAGGCATACACCGAAACAGTGCGGTGCAGCCAATAGACCATATTAAAATGGATATTTTAGCCTGATAAGGACTCTTAGGGACTCCAACCCTTTTAAATAAGATTATATTCCCAGAATACATAAACCACTGACAGAAAGAAACTCAAATCTATAAACGCTCAAATTCTTGTTCGAAGCATGTTAACCTCTCCAACAGAAAACGAGATGCACAGCGGCTGGCAGCACCACTCACCCACAAAGATCAATGTTCTCTCGACCTTATCTATCTTGTGAGCTCGTGCTTTCCATCAGCCCACTCTGAACCACGCGTCCTCCAGGTATTAAATGCTCCTGCCTGGCTCACCAATTGTGGGAAAAATTCATATTCATCCTGTACATTTGAGTTATTTATTTAACATACAACATAAACAAATACAAACAATCAAACGCGGCGGACCGACGTATGACTCACGTGCCGTGCCAGTTTCTGATGGGATCGGTGCCTTAGTTTACCGTGCGTAGGATGGCAATTGGTCAATGCAGTGAATTGTCATGCAAGGAAGACAGGGAGGTAAACATGATTTTAATTTGGATTTTTAATTAACTCTGTGTGTGGAAGTATACAGCCAGTTTACTGTCATAAGTGCAAGCGATAATTTGTGGAATGCATTGCAAACATTCCGTACGGGCACGCACCACTTCCGGATGAGTGATGACTTACTGTATTCTAATAATTTCTCGATTTCTTATGCGCTTATTGATAAACCACATATGCCCAAGCCAGTCTCGTTTACGAGAGTGAAGAACGCCTGTGTGGTTGTGAAGTTTTTTGTGGGGGTTGCACGTACCGCCACGCACGTACGGCATGCATGTAGGCACGCGAGAGCGAGAAACGGCCGTTGGGTTGTCTGGCTCGCGGTTTGAAAGTTTTTTTTTTTGCACGTACGGCCATGCACGTACGGGCCGCAGTACGGTGTGGCGTTACTAGTTTCATAAATTCTTAGTAAGTAAATATATTTAAATATAGGCAATTATTTTTACTGAATTAAGCTTATTTGAAAGGTCGTCCTGCTTATCATACTTTACTAGACAGGTCGTCATCTTTCAATAAGAGGAAAGATATATTATGTTAATTAAAATTAAAAATAGATACATGTTCAAGCAGATAGAATCATACCATATTGAGTACATTTCCATTTCAGTATTTAATTGATTTTATTTTTAATATTCAAGTTTAATTTGAACATTTTATTAGTTTTTATCACCCTCAAAACCCATATGCAAATTTTTGAAAATTGCACCGCACTATAAACCCAGTTATATCTATCACTGTGATGTTTCTCTGCAGGGCGATACATCAAAGTGTGATCCGTCCCTCGGATTGACATTAAACTTGGTTGTCCTGTCTGCTTCATTAGTTAGTTAGTTATAACAATCCTACATTGTCCTTCACGAAGATTCGGTGAGCTATCACTGGAACCTGAACAATGACAGTTCCTGCACCCTCAGTGAGTACCCTGCATCGGATGTGTGATCAGTCCAGGATTGTACCCCTCCCAAGAGACGTCTTCGGCATCATTGATGCTCTGTAAACAGTATGTATCCCTGATGTTGATTAATTTGAGAATGAAGTGATGATGAGGCTACATTGTTGCCAAGTTATGTTAAATACCAATAATGCTATTGAGAACAGATCGACTCACTTTCCCTGACCTGTGAATGATGTGTGATCTGTTATGTATTAAGATAAGAGAGTGAAAAATGGTTTTCAAATTTATTCTTGTGTTGTTGAAAATGCTAAAATATACTAACAAACATTTTTCATTAACTTTGACACAATGCAGCTATTCAAGTGAACTAATGAATCTAATCCAGTGCTCAGGTTATTCATAAGTATTAAATTTAAAAAGGAAAGGGACTTCTTAAAATTGAATACTTTTTAATATCAACTGCAATGCTTTGAAAAAAGTAACAATGTTCCATCTATGGGCACCTTCTCTGTTCTACTATTGTCACTTTTTTGTACAAAGGGCATGTACACGGTGCACAAAGCTTGTAGTTATTTGGAAACATTTACTTTTGCAATTGTTTAAGAGTTATTTCATACAAATTCATTCTTAATGGACTCAGACCTCTTTAACTCCTCCTATCATTTACTTCCGTCACGAAGGTTTGTTACTTGTGAAATCGAAGATTTTTCAAGTATATTGGTTGGTTGTGTACGTTATTGTTTGTCCGGTTGTTCACTTGCAAAATCGAAGATTTTTCAATATATGGTGGTTGTGTACGTTGTTGTTTGTCTGTTGTTACTTGGCAAAAGAATATTTTTCAAGACAATTGGTCAGTCGATTTGTTATTCTGTCTGTCTGTTTGTCTGTCTGTTGTGGTGGCTCAACCTCGATCCCTGAATTACAATGCTGTATTTAGGAGAGACACAATCATCAACAAATATAATGGCTTATCACAGCAAGATAATGTACCTTCACACACACACACACACAATATGTCAAGAACAGTCTATAATTGCTCTTTAATCAATCAATCAAACAACCAATCAAACCTGTGCACAAGCGAACAGAATGCTATCATGAGTATAACAAACTTCTCTTGCCTATCTTCAGTCACCCCTGGATTTACACTCAGTTTTAGAGAAGTATTCTTGTGCAGGCATCTTGAACACTCGTGTAAGTGGCTCAACCAACTTTTCTTGAGTAAAGCACATCTCGTGGTTAAGCCAAAGGGTGTGGTCCGGAGAAGCAAAACCTTTTTGGGAGTCTTTCTCCGGTTTAAGCAATCAACAGGTCCCTTTATGAACTTTTACAAGTCATCAGTATTTCTAAACGTTATATCACTTTACTCCAAGCACAGAGAAAGGGAGTTCCCTCCCTCCTTCGGTAGTGCCTTGGCACATGTCGTGGTGGAATTGGGAAGTTAATCTCTGCACTATATTTTACTTACAAGTTTTTTTACAAGACCAATACGTCTTGGCAATGAATCTTCATCGGTGGATCGTTCAGAATGAAAAGCATGTTCCGCGCTATCGATCCTAGCGAATTCCCCTCATCGCCTTACGGCTTGTTTGTTGTTTGTTCTCTGCAGATATCTCAAAAGTTGTGACGGATCTCCCTTCGGAAAAATTTTGTGGACTGGTTGGGTGTGTGACAGCGATGAACTCATTAGATTTTTGTGAAGATCCACATCTGATCCGGTCTGATAATTACGAAGGTGGAGGAGGTTATGTTTTACCCCTTTCTGCTGTTTGGATTCGCTATATATCTAATATCCCTTATGTTGGTTTCATCTGTTTGTCTGTCTGTGTGTGTGTGTGTGTGTGTGTGTTGTGTGTGTGTGTGTGTGTGCGTGTGTGTATTGTGGTGTCTGCACGCGAGGCTCCACAGCACAAACAGCAAAGCGATTATTTTTCAAATGCGTAGTCCTTCAAAAATAGGGGTGTCTATTTACCGTCATTTTTTATGGGAGTGCAAGTTGGCAAATACGCAATAGGAAAAATCTTGCCAGGCAGAAGAAACATTGTATTGTAACCAATACACTTGGCAATGAATTCTTTCGGTGGATCGGTCAGAATGAAAAGCATAGTATCCGCCTTCGATCCTAGCGAAATCCTCGTCGAACGGCTTGTTTTTTGTTTGTTCTTTGTTGGGTCGCCGAAATAGTGTGACCCTTATTTCAGTAATTCTGTCGTTTGTTTGATTGTTGTTTGGATGTTTGTTTGTTTGTCATCAGCATAATGGTAGTAAACGTGGGTGGATTTGACCCAAACTGGTGTAGGTACATCTTATGACCTAGTGCTTTGGATTTGATGGTTGCTAGGGACGCATTGGTTCCCTGCAACAACCGAAAAACCTTCAAAATCTGTACGTTCACAGCGAAATCATTCCGAAAGCCATTATCCACGTCGGGTTATGAAATTCGGCACGATGATCTTTCAGGTATGCTCTATCAAATATATTCGGTTTTTGTGATATATGAACTTTACGCAGCACCCCTACAATTAGGGTATGCGCGAAAATTGCGAAAATGAAGGCCCCCTAGCGACTAGTGGTGCATCAGACGAATGAACTTTGCAGGTATGACTCAATGAATACACAACTTTGCTCAGGATGTATGACGATTTCGCTTAGGTCAGGGTCAAAGGTCAATATATGCAAAAATCGATATATGCGAGAAGCTGGAGGTGCTTCACGCCAAATGCGCTCTCTAGGTTATGGTCGGATGGTCATGAAATTCACACTAATCGTCTGAAACATTGTGCACAAGATCGAGCCAGATTTCGATTTAGATTCACCC
>CM068963.1:112792520-112805032 GCA_035128595.1 Eptatretus atami
AATAACACCTTCATACCTCAATGCCATAACACCTTCATACCTCAACACAATAACTCCTTCATACCTCAATGCCATAACTCCTTCATACCTCAACACAATAACTCCTTCATACCTCAATACAATAACACCTTCATACCTCAATACAATAAATCCTGAGTAACATCTTGTTCTCGGATATATGCATTCGTTTGACGGGTGAAGATCGAAGGTTGAACAAAGTAAATGAGTGTTTTAATCAGTCAATCATTTCTTCGTGCCTGTCGTTCCCACGAGATTATGAACTCGGGTCGTTATGGGGTCGGTTACGTGGTGGGTGAAATCCCCAGTGAACATGCACGGTGGGTCCAGGCAGCCGATGGTGCTTCAAATTCACGCATCCTGGTATTTCATTCCATTGTTAAATAACCTCCATGACATGGCACCAGAGAGGGGTAGGGGGGGAGAGAGAGGGAGAGAGAGAGAGAGAGAGAGAGAGAGAGAGAGAGAGAAGAGAGAGAGAGGAGAGAGAGAGAGAGAGAGAGAGAGAGAGAGAGAGAGAGAGAAGAAAGAAGAGAGAAGGAGAGAAAGAGAGAAGGAGAGGAAAGAGAGAAGGAGAGAGAAAGAGAGGAAAGAGAGAGAAAGAGAGAGAAAGAGAGAAGAGAGAAGAGGAGAAAGAGAGGAAGAGAGGAAGAGGGAAGAGAGGAAGAGGGAGAGAGGAGAGAGGAAGAGAGGAAGAGAGAAGAAGGAAGAGAGAAGAGAGGAAGAGAGGAAGGAGGAGAGAGGGAAGAGAGGAAGAGAGGAAGAGAGGAAGAGAGGAGAGAGAGAGAAGAGAGAGAGAGAGAGAGAGAGAGAGAGAGAGAGAGAGAGAGAGAGAGAGAGAGAGATAGAGAGAGAGAGAGAGAGAGAGAGAGAGAGAGAGAGAGAGAGAGAGAGAGAGAGAGAGAGAGAGAGGAGAGCGACGAGAGAGAGGAGGAGAGAGAGAGAGAGAGGAGGAGGAGGAGGAGAGAGGGAGATAAAAGCGCAGGAGTTGTGATGCCATCGGCACAAGGAGCCCCTAGTTTGTACAGCACCGCGGGGTCCTGCGTCAAATGGTCACGTGCGCTCGGAACACTTTTAGGAAGCAAGGCCCCATGTCTATGTCCATGTCCCATCTGAAAGTCTAACGTGCTCACTGCCGACTCATCGAGTCCGTCGTTCGTGACTTGCAGGGTAGTGTTTGTGTGCCCATCATGTAATACCAAATGTGACTCGTTCAATATAAAGTCGACGTCGCCAGGTATCGGGTCGAAGCGGTGCACGCTCCTGAGTGTGAAGCCTCGTGCTGACCAGGTGTGCTTGTGAACACGCGCAGCGGTTCCTGCACAAGATGACACGATGCCGCCCACGCGCCGCCTCGGGACAAAAAGCGCGCGCTGCGGTCATGACCGGTCGCACGACCGGAGTGAGGAGCAACCCACGAGCGGAGCACTGGCCCACGGGCTCACTGCCGCTCGCCACCACGAGTCGCTGCGATTCGGACCCGGCGCACATTGCGTTTACGGTTTCCCGACGCACCCGCGGACGTGCACGGAAAACCAAGTAGAAGCGGCGTTACCTCCGAAGTCCGGTCTCAAGCGGATGTCGTAGCCGTGGAGCAGTTTGTCCACCGTTGCCTTCACCTCAAGCGACACGTTGGCCAGCGACGTCCTAGTGAGGGTGCGGAGATGCGGAGAGTGCAGTGAGCTTGGGGAAACACGCTCGAATGATCGTGAGGCGAGGTTCATGAAACGGCGCGAACGGTGCTTGATGCGTGCGGTGCGTGAGTGGCAGGTGAGGTGTCGGTCAGGCCGCTCGTACCTGGGCCCGGCCCCTAGGCACAGCAGGAGCAGCAGCACTGCACAGAGCGCCGGCCGTGCCGAGCTCCGCATGGCTCCCCTGCCACCGTCCGACTCCCGGCTCCAGGGAACGCGACCCCGCGCCGCTTGTCGCCTCAAGCTCGCCTAATTTGAAGCGCGCAGGACGAAGTTCCGCCGCTCCCGTCCCCAGTTTCTGTCTCCCGCCCTGAGCGACGCCGACCGTGCGATGCCGAGCCTCTCGCCTCCGCGCGCACGGTCTCGCCTCGCGCATGCGCAGCTCCACGGGGGACGGAGGGGGGTGCGGGGTGTGCGAGGTGCGCGGGCGAATGGCACGAGTGTGGTGCGCGAGGGCCAAAAGGAAGAGACCGATGAACAGAGAAACCAGTCGTGTGGAACCAACCGTGCCTCAGACTTCAGGACAAGCTTCGGAATCCTTGGCATCCCGGGGATCGGATTCCCGCGCTTACCGTGGGAACCCCAGGCACGGCACACGTGTCCATAGGTTTCACCCCCATGTGCGTGTTGTGATTAATTTAAACGCATCGCGTGTCTCCTTGTACAAGACTGAAACGTTATTTGCCCGATATCATTTCCATGTCCACCGCACGTCTTGAATTAAGTGTCCTCCGTGCGTGTGCTCCTTGCGAGCGTGCGTTCGTGCGCGCAGCACACACGGGGACAGGACGAGTGAGTGGCCCGTGCGATCCGGGACCGCATTCAGGCGCTTGTCGCGCAATGCCTTCTTGTCGGGCATATTAATGAGGCCTTGTGGACGTGTCACGTACCGTCCCTACCCTGAGATACCCGCGCGTCCTCTTCCTCCCCCATGACCCCCCAGACGCGTCTCACGTCCTAAATAATCTCATTCTCTCCATCCTCCCCGCTCGACTCGATGCAGTCAATACAGCTCGAACGGCTCACCTCATTTTCATCGTCCTCTTGAACCTCGTCTCCCCAGCGATTATACGTGTACGTGGTAACACTAAACCTAAACGATTCGTGTTTACTACACTTGAAGGAAGTCACATGTCAGGAATACCTGTAAAAAATAAAACATTACAAATCAAAACTGATTGCGAAAGGATTCAGCCCTTGAGGTCACAGTACTTGTTGGAAGCACATTTTGCAGCAATGCACTGTCACGAGTATTTGTGGGGAGGTCTCTACCAGCTTTACACAGTGAGATGGTGAAATGTTTGCCCATTGTTCACGTGAAAATTGCTCTCGTTCTGCCAAGTTTGATGGAGATCGTTGCTGGGCCACTCACGAACATACATTTTCTTCTTATTCAGCCACTCCAGTGTGGCTTTATCTTTGTGCTTCGGATTCTTGTCCTGATTAAATGTGAATCTTATACCCGGTTTCAGATTCATGACTCACTCAAGCCAGTTTTCCTTAAGGATTCTCCTGTACTTTGCACCGTCTCTTATCCCTTCGATCCTGACAAGCTTGCCAGTCTGTGATGATGAAAATCAGACCCAGAACATGACGCTGCCACCACCATGCTTGGTAGTAGGGATGGTGTTGACTGAGTGATGTGCAGTGTTAGGCTTGTGCCAGACATCATGCTTTGAATTTAGATTAAAGAGTTCAATTCTTTTCTCGTCTGACCACAAAACTTTTCTCCGCATGTCTGCAGTATCATTAAGATGCTTTTTTTCAACAAGCTCTATATGAGTTTTTAGATGCGTCTTTTCACTAATGGCTTCTTTCTTGCTCCCGTCCATGGAGACAGCTTTGTGAAGGGAAGGATATTGTTGATTGATGAATACTAACCCTCATCTCAGACGTAGAGTCCTTCAGATCTTTCCAAGTCATGTTGGAATTACAGTGACGTCTCGACCCAGTTTCCTGCTTGCCCGGCGTGATGAGTTTGTATGGGCAACCTGATCTGGGTAGAGTCTGGTGGTTGATATATCTTCCACCTCTTAATGATGGATTTCACGTACTCAAGGGATAATGAGGGACTTTGAATCTTCTTATAACCCTCTCCTGAACGGTTCTTCTCCACCACTTTATGTCTGACTTCTTTGGAAAACTCCTGTTCTTCATGTTTACCTTATTGGTTGACTAAGTGAGTTGCACCTTAAAACTCCTTAGATTAGTGGAGAAGCTTAATTTTTAATTTAAACCACTGATTACATACAGGTGAACATATTATACTTATTTTGAACCTTTCAAACAAATAATTTGTCCTGAAGTGATTTAGTGTTCATTAGGAAAGCGTTGAATACTTATGGAACTGAGAATCATCTGATTTTTCTCTCTTAATCAAACTTATTCACATTTTGTCTGCAATTTTAGCTTTATTACTTTGGAGTAGTTTGTGAAGACTTGATATATTAAGTTTGATTTGAAAGCATCATGAAATAAGATTAAGAGGTATCAAAATGTGAAAAATTTGGAGGGAGTGAATACTTTTGCAGGTCACTGAAGATCGGCCCACTATCTGTGCCTCCTTGTTCAGCCAGCAAATCATATGCCGAGTGTGTGTGTGTGTGTGTGTGTGTGTGTGTGTGTGTTCATGTTCTTTAAGGCCACTATTATTCCCGCCTTGTTGGGGAATCGTGCACAAGGTGTCGCCATGGATTTTGTAAGAAACTCCTCCAGTCTCCCCGACATAGAGTAGAGTGATGTGTAGAGCTTGGGCTGCACATTGCAGCGATCCATTCCAATTTATTTATTTTTTTTTTTGTATGGTTCAAGGTATATTTTGTATTTAAACCACTCGAGGCTCGTGGAAGAGCTGGAAGACAGAACGGTTAGGATGCAACAGAACAAAAAGAACAGCAGGAGGAGGTGGAAAACACACCTACAGGATTGAGGGACAAAAGAGAGCGACAGTTGGACAAAATAGAGAAGGGGGGGGGGGGGGGGAGAGAAGAAGGCAAGCAGGTGTACGTGATGGATACAGAAGCAAACTCAGGAAGGAAAGACTGGAAATTTGGGGATATGGGGGAGGAGATAGGGAGAGTGGTTTAATGGGGGTAGCAAAGATCATGGTTTAGGATTGGGGATGATCTGAGATGGTGATGAACAGCTGTCTTAAGAGTGTTTGTAAGTATTCTGGGGCTTGAGATGGGCTTGCACGATGATAAACACCATTACCTGTGACCTATGACGTTTTGCAAAACAACAGTGCCACAGTGGTATGAATATTAATTATTATCAGCATTGTTCGACGGTATCCAGGGTGTTAATTTCCATGGCAGTCAGGCCATGTTCAGGTTAATCTGCTCGTTTCGCTCATCAAGCGTTTTTGAAGCGCATCGTTTGGTGTCGCCATTGGCCGCTCGTGTCGACGGGACCTGGGACGGACTGCCGATGTGATTTCACGAGAGCCACGTCGTCCTCGCTCCTCGTGATCAATCGCAGCGCAATGGGTAGGTGCCAGGTGGGGGTCGTTCCAGGCCCGTGTCTCGAATACAAAACGTAACAGGTGTTTGACCCCCCCCCCCCACCTTCGGGCAGAGACCGAGCGATCTGTGCATGTCGGTGAGTGGTAAAATCGATGGATTATTATCATTTTTAATCGGATTGAAAATGGCAGATAAACCGAGCTCGGCACGATGGGCGTTTTCGATTTCAGAGGCGGATTAAGAAACAAGAATCATGGAAATGTCGACGAGATGGGCTTGCACGATGATCGATGGGATGACGACGAAAGAAACGTCGAAGAATCAAAAGAAACCTGAACACAATGTCTCAAGGGTCGCGAAATGCTCACAATTGAGGTGTGTTCAGGACAGGGCTGTGATCTGCAAGGAGAGAGGAGAGAGGGAGAGATGGAAGGACAGAAAGACAGACAGACAGAGGGATGAACATTAATATTGTTGGAGACTTTGGGACTGCGCGAGCCAGGCGATGTGATGGAACTGCAACATCGTGCGGCCGCGACGGGAATGCCAATGCCATTACAATTGTAATGCAAACACGGGGTGGCGTGCGCTCTCGATGAGCCAAAGAGCGGTAAAGAGGGAAATTATTTCTACACGCGTTTTAATGGTGATGAAAATTATATTCCATTATTACCAACACATCATTAAATCGGAAAGGCTTGGTGCACCTGAAAGAGAACTCTCTGGAAGCCCTGGGATGCAGGAATTGCGTCCAATTTATTTTTTTTGAGTTGACCACCACTTGATGTCCTAATTCGTTCCTGCATGTTGTCACGCACTCGGGATTAAAGAAACACGTATTATATCCTCAGCACTCATCGAGACGGTTCCCTTCTTAGCTTTTACAGCTCCCACATTGCAGAAAAGCCGCTCACCGTGTCAATGTCATCGTCCAAACTTGCCTGATCATGGATGACAAGCCCTCGCTCCTTGCTGTGCGAGATGAACACCTCATATTGTATCATTCACACAAACCAAGGAACCAGCGCCCTGAATATTTACCGCGTCCCTTCCTCATTCCTGCGGCCTCTTGGTAAAACCGCCCCACACAATCCCCCTTCCACCATCCTGATTCCACCTCCGCCCACCCAGCGCCGCGATCTTGCCGAGGCAGGACGTGCGTGTGGCCAGAGCGAGGACGCGATTAGTGTGCGGGTCAATGTGCAGCGCAGGTGCGTGAGCGGTGCACGTTGATTGAAGTGTGGGACGAGTGGCGGGAGGACGGCTCGGACTACGTTGGAACAAGCTGCGACTCGGGTGGGAGCCAAGGTGAGAAGGGATGTGAATGCAGAGACTGACTCGCACTAAGGGGCCATGGCATGCGTGCCGTGCACTCTCACATCCGTAGTGTTTGCTCACTGTGCACTCAGAGATCGCTGTCCACCCGGACATCGTGACTCCCCACCTGCCACTGTGAGCTCAGTGTCTGCCCAGGGACGCTCCTCTGCGTGTGACTCTGCAGCCATGAACTCTCTCGTGGATATGTACTCTCTGCCCACCATCTTCTTGTTCTACATGTGCCGAAGGTGTGTTTACAGAGAAATAAAAACAATTATTCTTTGCAAGAGTTATACTGGGTGGTTTGCCATTGCCTTCCCAACATTGTCCATGATCTCGCTGATTAAATGCGAAGTGCCAAGCCAGGAAGCAGCACTTGCCATTTTAAAATATTTTTGGTATGACTCAGATGGGGTTTGAACCACCAACCCACCAGACTCAGAGTGGATGCTCTAACCATTACACCACAAAGGCTAATACATACATACATACATGCATACATACATACATGCACTACATACATGCATACATATGTACGTCACATACATCACATGTATGTGAACCTCCCTGTCAGGTTTCATCAAAATCGGTTGACTCCTCTGGCCGCCAGAGCTGTCCATTACATACAAACGGACATACAGACAAACGGAAAAACTGAGAATAAGGGTAGTCTCGCGACGTGACCACCCAACATACATTCATACATACATCACATACATACATCACATACATACATTACATCACATACATCTCACATACATCACTACACACACACACACACACACACACACACACACACGCACACATACACACACACACATAGATACTCACATACATCCAATACATACAAACACACGCACACATACATACATACATCACATACAAATACACACACATACATCAATACATCACATAAATACATACATCCATCCATACAAACACACACACACACACACATATACATACATAACATACATACAACATCACATAAATAATAATCATATATCACATACATACATACATACATATCACATACATACATACATACATCACAATACTATATCACATACATACATCACATACATACATACACACACACATACACACATACATCACATACATACATCACATTACATACATCACATACACAACACACGCCACACATACATACATACATCACCTACATACATAACACACATACATCACATACATCACAAAATACATACATCCATCATACAAACACACACACATATACATACATCACATACATACATACATCACATACATACATACATCACATACATACATACATCACATAAATAGATACATATATCACATACATACATACATACATACTTACATATATCACATATATACACACACACACATCACATACATACATACATACATCACATACATATATCACATACATACATACATACACACATCACAAACATATATACATCCATACATACAAACACACACACACATACATACATACATCACATAAATACATACATACATCAAATACATCCATCCATACAGACACACACACACATACATACATACATCACATACATCCCATAAATACATACATCACATACATCCATCCATACAAACACACACACACAAACACACACACACACCACACACACACACACACACATATGACACACACACACACAAACACACACACACACACACACACAAAACCCACACACACATCATACTATACAATCATCATACGAACATTACAATTCACATACTATATACATCACGATAAATACATACTATCACAAACATATATACATACATACATCATCATTACAGTCTACATGACATCCTATACAGCATAGCACACATCACAAAACATATAATACATACATCTACATACCATACATACATAATTATACAACATTACATACATACATATACATACATTACATCACATACATTAAACAACTATAATCATACTCACATACCATACACAATCAAATACACAAACATTATACATGCATACATCACATACATACATACACACATCACAAACATATATACATACATACATCACATACATACATACATCACATACATACACACATCACAAACATATATACATACATTACATACATCACATACATACATATATCACATACATACATCACATACATCATACATACATACATCACATACATACATACATCACAAACTTATATACATACATACATCACATACATACATCAAATACATACATGATGTTTATGTAGTTTGTATGGTGATTGTATGTATGTGAGTATGTATGTGATGTATGTATGTGATGTATGTGTTGTATGTGATGTATGTATGATGTATGTGTTGTGTATGTGTGTGTATGTATGTTGTGTGTATGTATGTGATGTATGTATGTGATGTATTGTATGTGATGTGTGTATGTGTATGTATGTATGTGATGTAATGTATGTATGTTTGTATGTATGTTGTGGTAGTGTATGTGTGTATGTGTGTATGGTATGTGTGTATGTATGTGTGTATGTATGTTATGTATGATGTATTGTATGTTATGTGTGTTATGTATTTGATGTATGGATGTTGTGTGTATGTAGTATTTGATGTTTGTATGTATGTGTGTATGTATGTGATGTATGTATGTATGTAATATATGTATGTGATGGTATGTATGTGTGGTTGTATGTATGTATGTATTTGTATGTGTGTATGTATATGTATGTAGTTATGTATGTGATGTTGTTGTGTGTTATGTATGTGATGTATGCAAGTATGTTGATGTATGTATGTATGTTGGTATAGTATGTGATGTATGTATGTATATAAGTTGTGATGTATGATATGTTGTTGATGTATGTATTGTATGATGTTGTTATTGATGTATGTTATGTGATATATGTATGTATGTGATGTATGTAATGTATTTATATGATGTTTGTTGATGTGTGTATGTATTGTGATGTATGTATGTATTGTTGACTGATCTATGATATATGTTTGTGGTGTGTATAGTATGTCATGTGATGTGACTGTATGTATATATGTTTGTGATTGTGTTGTTATTGTATGTGATGTATGTATGTATGTGATGAATGTATGTATATATGTATGTAATGTGTGTATGTATGTGATGTATGTATGTATGTGATGTATGTAATATGTTTGTGTTGTGTGTAATGCTGTATGTATGTATGTATGTATGTGATGTATGTATGTATATATGTTTGTGATGTATTGTATTTATTGATGTATGTATGTATGTGATGTTGTATGTAGTGATGTATGTATGTTTGATGTTTGTGGTGTGTGTGTGTGTGTGTTATTGTGTGTGTGTATATGTGTGTGTGGTGTGTATCGCTCATTGGTTGTGTTGTGTGTTTGGTGATGTTTTGTGTTTGTATGGATGGATGATGTGATGTATTTTATTTATGGAGTTGTTGTATGTATGTATGCTTGTTTGTTGTCTGTATCTGATGGATGTATTTGAGTATGTATGTATTGTAATGTGATGTATGTATGTATGTGTTGTGTGTGTTGTATGTTTGTATATATTTTTGTGTGTGTGTATGTGTGTATGTATGTATGTATTTGTATGTATGATAATGTGATGTGTGTGTGTATATATTTGAATATGTAAGTATGTATGTATGTACGTTATGTGATATATGTATCTATTATGTGATGTATATTTTTCCAGTGGGTGATGTGAGATTCGGGGTAGTTGTGGGGGTGGGTGTGTGTTGTGGTTTGGTCAGTCTGGGGTGTGGTTGGTCTTGATTTGGTGTCTTGTTGAGGTGGTTGGAGAGTGAGTTTTCGGGGAGAGGGTGGTGGGTATTTGGTTTGATGTCGAGGTGTTGTGGTGTTCCAAGGGGGCGGAGGGATGCAGGAAGGTGGTGAGGATCTTTCTGCCGTGGTGCCATGCTATCTCGTTCAATTGTGAGTCCTTTTACCGGCTCCGTGCTGTGAGAGCGGGGAGAACTAGAGGGGAGTTCTCGGCTGCAGAGAGCTGTCGTGTAGATCAGGTGCCAAGATTTGTCGTGGAGGTGCTCCGGCTGGTTGGGAAATTAGCGTTGCCTGCATGCTGTTAAGGGGTGATGATGACTTCTCGGTTTGAGAATTGCATTGGAGGAGGGGGGGGTTGCGACGTTTGGGAATGTTGGGTGGTTGTTGCGGGCGTAGCATTCATGAGGGAAGTAATCAGTTTATGTGCAGTGATATTCGGGGATGTAGTGTACTGTGATGGTGATGTATATGTATGTTGTGAGTTGTATGAGTGTAGTTTATGATAGTGTAGGGAGTGGCTGTAGTGGTATATGTGTATGTGGTGATTTTGGTGGAGCATTCGGTATGGATGTTAAGGGTTGTTTACTTTTATGTGGTATTGTCATTGGTATGTAGTGTAGTAATTGAATCTATTTCATAGTCTTTGATGTGTGATGTGAATTTGTTATGTTAATGTGTATGCTTATGATATGTTTATGTAGGTTGCTCTTGCTTTTTGACCATCTTTCATGGTGTTTTTATGTGATTAGTGGATTATGTATGTTTGATGGTACTGTACTGTACTGTTCAATGGGATGTGTGTGATTTGGTTTGTGATGTGTTAGTGTAGTGACTGGTGTGTTGTAATGTGATTTTAATTTGTATGGATATATTATTGAATGTCTTTTGTAATGGATATAGAGGGAATTTACTTCCGTGTTATGTATGTGAGGTGTATTATTAGCTATGTGCATGTTATTACTGTGATTTAATGTATGTGATTTATGTGATGTATGTGATGTGCGTTGAGGCTGTTATGTTCTTGATGGTGTGGCGTGTTAGTGTATGGAATTAGTTATTGTCTATTTATGTGGATTGTATATGATGGTGTGTGTTATATGTATGTATTCTGGATCTCGTAGTGACTCATGTATGTTGATGGTCGTTGCTCGTTGTATGGTATGGTGTTTTGATTTTGTTATCTATGTGTTTGTGTAGTGTCACTGTGTTGACGTGGTCGCCTGCAGCTCGCTCTGCTGGTGCTGAGGCTTTCAGGTTTTTACCGGTTGTGTAGTGCTCAATTGGATCTTGTCTGTGAGACCTTCTTTTCATTGCATGTCGTGAATTGTTTCAAATGTTGATTTGCTGTGTGTATTAGTCATTTTTATCTTTCGATTATCTCTTTGTGTGTGTGGTTCTGTTATTTGTGCGCTGTGGGTTGGGATTTGTGCTCATGTGATGCTCGTCTAGTAGCTAGTATGTTAGTTGATTTTTAGTGGTGATTGGATCTGTATGTATGTGATGTATTTATATGTGGTGTAATGTATGAAGTGTCATGTTTGTGTGTGATCGTCGCTCCGAGCTACCCTTTTATTCTCAGTTTTTCCCGTTTGGCTCTTCTTTTTGGATCGTTTCTCTTGTATGGACGCGTTACTTCTCCCGTTCTGCTATGGGGCAGTTTCAATCCGTTGTCTGATGAAATTTCCTTAGTGAGAGATTAAGAGCTTCTTTTTGTCATCTTATACATTTGTGCCATCTGTCTCGGCTGCGATGTGAGTGCGTAATATGTATGACGTGTAGGTATATGGATGTTGTTATTCCTGTATGAAGGGTCGTCTGTATGTATTCGGTCTTCAGTGTATTGTATTTATGTTATTTGGTATCTATTGTTGGGTTTGCATGATTCTGTATGAAATTTTATTGGTTTAATGTAATTGCATTGTAGTTTGTTCAATGTATGTGTAAGGACGCCTTGGTACTGTATGTATGTATGTCATATGTATGTTGTGTTGTTATTTTACAGTGATCGTTGCTGCTCGCGCTGAGCCGAGTGAGTAGGTTCTGCGTTTTTGGTCGTATATTGACTTTCGATATTTAATTTGCGGTGTTTAGAGCCCCCTCGTGTTCTTGAGTCTACGCGGGGATCGTTCTTGAGCTGTTCAACCCTCATCTGCACAGGTAGCAATATAATTACGTGATTAATATAAGGGTTGTATAATGATGGCGTGCTGACTTCGCATCTTCTCTTCTTGTT
>CM068963.1:112806488-112821075 GCA_035128595.1 Eptatretus atami
TATTATGTTAAGAGATATTAGTCTAGATGCCAAAAACGCAATTTCAGGGCAAAGCGTGCTTTAGCGTCATTATGAAGTTTTTTGGTTGATTCATCATCTCTGAGCTATCCTGAATCAGAATCAGCCGGGTGCAGAATTTTTTTTTAGGCGAAAACAAAATGGCCACCACCGACTTTCGATAACTTCTGTTTTGGGCTATATCTTCACTTCTAATGCGCACTTACACACACAATTTTGGTGTCTACTACTATGTTTCATGCGACAGACAAGTAAACGTTGATGATTCTCTCAAGATTGGATGACAACAGATGGCGGAATTTGAATCTGGATGGCCAACAAGCTTCAACAAGACGCTAACCAAGAAAGTGACCCTGATGACTTCGACCAAAAGAGCATCAAGCTGGATGGAAGGCTAGTATATGATACCGAATTGATCTACACACCGAGTCATATGTCTCCAACAATACAGGGATATTGATATCAAGGATGTCCTCTCTTACGAACTGTCCCCTGTCCAGCCTCCTTGTTTGATGAGAGCGGTGCGATGCGGGCTCAGTCGAAAGCAATCCTGAAGACGAAACTCCAAGTTGAGCAATCAAGTCGAATCCAAGGTGTTCAGATGCTGTCATCATCGATGGATTGCCATGTTATGGACTGTACATTGGCCACAAATGGTACAGTTGAGGATTATGTGATCAACTTCATGGGAACCATCAAATACCACCTGGAGTGTTGTGACGTATACCTGATTTTCGACAGGAACATCAAATTCAGCACGAAAACAAATGGCGAGATCCAGTCGCGCAGGTCATGATTCAAGTCGAAACATCAACTCAACTTACACACAACACTTCCAGCGCAAAAAGTGGTCCTAAATGTAGCCTACAACAAAGTACAACTGATCGATTTGATCTGTCAGTATCTGATGACGCATTGTGGACAACCAGACCAAACTGGTGATCACTGAAAAAGATCCTACACCAGTCCAAGTATGGAACAATTCCCCTCTCCAGAGACAGGATCTGAAAACGCACCATGAAGAAGCAGATGTCATCATCTCCATCACTTAGTTAGAATTGTGTCAGGTGTCAGTGGTGACTCACACATCAAAGTGGTCTGCGACGATACAGATGTCTTTGTCCTGTTGATTCATTTCTACCTTGAGGAAAAGAGGACAGTGGATGTCAGCATGGAGAGTCCGTGTGCTGGAGGGCGAACGTAGATATTCGCCAAACAGCACTGAACACAAAAGCATCGCCAAATATCTGCCTGCTGTACAAGCTCTGACCGATGTGATACTGTTTCGTATTTGTTTGGCATTGGAAAGGCCACAGCGCTGAAGGCACTAATGGGCGGACATCATCCCACCTTATTTGGTCAGCTGGAAGCAGATGAGGAAAAGATGATATCTGAGGAAACTACCTCATTGCTACCTGTTATGGTTCCAAAGTCGAAGGTGATATGTCCAACACACGGTATCAGTTGTGGAAGTCTAAGATGGCCAACTCCAAGATTACCTCTGCTCCGAAATTGAAGTCGTTGCCCCATCGCATGATGCTTTGTTCAACATGTACATCGTGCCATCATCAAGTCATTATATGGAAATCGGCCACTCAGTCAGACCCTCCGAACTTGGATCCCATCAAGTATGGATGGCAAGAAGGTGAGGACGGTGCGACGTTGTGTCCACCACACTTCCACCCTGATGTGTCTGCTGCACCAGTCAGCATTCTGCAGCCTGATCAAGTGTGGATGCTCCACCAGCCGGCCATGTTCCACCGGGAGGTGTGGTTGTGTGGCAGCACAGATGTCATGTTCGATGTTTTGCAGTTGTAATGCTGGATCCGACTGTTTTAACGAACAGACAAGGCAGTAGCTGCTAATCACGACGACGATGACGAAGATTGAACATAATGTAGAACATTGCATCCTTAACAAAGTTAATATTTGTTTACCTAAAAATAAAAGGTATTTTCAAATCATATACATGTACAACTTACTTTAAACATAACCCAAAGTCATAGTCAACTATCCACATGTATCGGATATATTTGTGTAAAATCGTATTCCAATATAATCATCAATTCATTGATCATTGCAAGTAAGTTACTTGGCGTCATTGACTATTATTGTACGTAGTATTATATTGAGGTTCATCAATTCAATTCCTTACTCGAAGTGATCAGTGGAATGCAAAATAGCCATTTTTCATATTAAAATGTGGCCATCTTGAAAATATGAGACAAGTTTTATATATACACCTTCAATTTTATCATTATCGGATTCCTTGACCATGAAAACATAGTGGTAGACACCAAAATTGTGTGTGTAAATGCATTAGAAGTGAAGATATAGCCCAAAACAGAATTTATCGAAAGTCGGTGGTGGCATTTTGTTTTTCGCCTCTAAAAAAATCCTCAAGGGTGCGAGTCTGGCACCCGGCTGATTCTGATTCGGATAACTCAGAGGTGATGAATCAACCCAAAAAAAACTTCATAATGACGCCACAACATGCTTTTTCACATTTTCGCTGGACTATAGATGCTCCAACTTCGCAGCAGATGAAGAAATGTGGAGTTGAATGGAAAGTTTCAGTCATTGGTCGAGCTGGGTGTTTGGGTGCTTTGGGGGACCTGAAGAGTTGTGGATTGCCTTCAAGACCACCGACCTTGATGTTGCTGGTGGATGTCTTGGAACTCACCGGAGGGCGAAGAAGAATTTTGTCTCTCAAGGACACTGGATACCATTGACCCAGAGTCGCAGGGCCAGGCTGAATGGCAGAGCTGAGCTGTTCAGGGAGTTGAGGCGTAAACTGGACGTGCACTCAGGGTGGACAAGGAGGCCCTATGTGCGAGGAATCTGTGAGGAGGTAGACCATCACCTGTGGTCAATTGATTCTCGTCCTGCTTTCAGGAGAATTCGTGCATTGCGTCCTCCAAGCCCATCCCTCGGTGACTGCAGTTAGAGTAGAGGGTGGTGGGCTCTTGACAGAGGAGTTCGAAGTGAAGGCCCGCTGGGCCAGTTACTTTGAGCGGCTGTACCAGGCTGATCCACCAGCTGTCGAGTTGGATGTCAGGGGTGTTACTATCCCTATTGCTGACTCTTCAATCAACTGTGATACACCTTCTTTTGTGGAAACACAGACTGTGAACCGATTAAAATGGGTTTAAGCTCCAGGGATCTGTGACATCCATGCTGAACTTCTCAAGGCTGGTGAAATGCTATACTCGTGTCATTGCATGCAGTTCTGTGCTCTGCCTGGAACACAGGCATCATCCCAACTGAATGAAGAGGGGCCTTGTTGTCCTCTGAAAGGGAAGGGTGATCGCCAAGACTGAAACAAATACCGAGGGGTGACGCTGCTCTCAGTGCCGGCAAGGTCTTTGCTCGGATAATTCTCGATAGGGTTCACCACCATTTGCTTGAGCACCAGCGCCCAGAGCAGGCAGGCGTTTACACCAAAGAGGTCACGTTTGACCGTATCCTTGCTCTTCGGGTCCTCACCGAACGCAGATGAGAGTTTCGGCAGGGGCTGCTTGCAGCCTATGTTGATCTCTGTAAAGCGTTTGATTCAGTGAATCGGGATGCCCTCTGGAGGATTCTTGGTCTTCGTGGGGTGCCACCAAAACTGATCGATCTGATGTCTGAACTATACTCTGGTACTGAGAGTGCTGTGAGATGTGGTGATACCATCTCTGACTTATTTCCAGTTGTTACTGGAGTTATCAGGGTATGTACTGGCCCCACACTTTTCAGCGCTTGTATGGACTGGATTCTGGGAGGATGTCAGAGAGATCAAGCTGGCTGCAAGCTTTGGGAATAGCAAGATCTCTGACCTTCATTTCGCAGATGATGCAGTCATCTTTGCGGAGACTTTAGAAATCCTTTTGGGGGCCCTCAAGGTGCTGAATGAGGAGTCAGAGCCGCTGGGATTACGGGTTTCCTTGGTCAAAACTAAGAATCCAGGCTTTCAATGACATCTTCGATGATGCTATCCTGTCTGTACCTGTTTGTGGTGAGGATGTTGAGTCACAAGAGAGATTCACTTACCTGGCAGTGATATCCATGTCTCTGCTGGCTGTGAGCAGAGGTCAACAGACGTCTGGGTCTTGCCTGGGGAGTCATGGATTCACTGGATCACGGCGTGTGGTGCTGCCGAACCTGTGCGGGAGGTGAACGTCCGAGTCTTCAGGTCCTTGGTGCTTCCAGTCTTGCTTATGGATGTGAGACTTGGACTCTGACCAGGGATCTGAATGGAGACTTAATTCCTTTGGCACCAGGTCTCTTCGGAGAATCCTTGGCTATCGCTAGTCAGACCTTTTGTCCAACGAGCAGTTGCTGAGAGAGACTCAAGAGATTTGTTACCTGCATAGTCCGTGAGCATCAGCTGTGGCTGTATTGACAATGTGGCTCATTTTCCTGACACTAATCCTGTAACCAAATTCTCTCAGCGAGGGAGCCTCGTGAGTGGAGGAGGCCAACCGTGCGACCACGTGCCTCGTGGTTGTAGCAGGTTGATCAGCATCTCATGGAGATGGGGATGGGCCAAGCATCTGCTTGGGGGATGGCCAGACAGATGCCCCTGGAGTACGGCACAAAGTGGATGCAGGAAGCGCTGCTCCAGCACGTGCTCCATACCTGACTGACCTGACCTGAATAGAACGTTTCAGTAATTGTAGAACAGGTGACCAAAGGAGATGTTTTAATTTTTATGGGAGACTGGAATGCAAAAATTGAAGAAGCAGGAGCACCAAGGATTGTGGAAAGCATGGAGTTGGTAACAAAAATGGGCCTGGTGATCAAATTTTGGGGTTCTGTGTGGAAAATTATACAGTAATTGCAAATAAATGGTTCAAACATCCCAAGCGTAGACTGTACATAAACATTTCAACGTAATGGGCAATCTAATAATAATAAATATCAGTGTGTGTTTATCCGTCAGTCCATCTCATCCATAACTCCAAAACCATGAAACATAGCGGCCCCATACTTTGCATTCATACTAAAGGAACTCCAAGGTGGTGCAGGAATGAAAACTGGGTGTTTGTGTTAATTTAACACCATTTTTAAGATAATTTATAGGGTGCTCATCATAAAAAACAAAATAGCCTCACCAAGATGGTGACGTGCCATCTTGGTCAGTCCTCTGTCAGCTCGCTGGAGTCTGAAGCCGCCATGTTTTTGGGCCTGCTCAACAATTCTTGACTTGGAACAGGCCGCAACAAATTTCTTAACGATAGCTGTTTTTTTTCACTTTCCTCACTTATATCATTGATTGCCTGATCATCTACCTATGAATCGTTGGAACACATTACAATGCTATAAACACCGGAGACGACAGCATTCGTGGCTTTATTTAATTTCCGCATATTCCATCATCTCCAGAATCTCTTAATATCAGATGAATTCCAAAATTAAAACGACTTTATTGACTTCAGCAGTAATTCCGACCACTAAAAAAGTGTTCGCATGTCCAATTTGGACATCACTTGACATTCTGGGCGTCACGGATGCTTGGTGTTTGTATAACCAATCGGCGCATCGCTAATCGCTTGCCAACCAGCTGTTCCTTGTCACCGTTTTGTTGGAGTGCTTGCCTAAGTGTTAAGCCACTTGGCAAGCACTCTACAATATTGACACTGTCACTGAATGTATTGATTGACTTGAACAAAGTTCAGGGCCCACCGACTGTGTTTGGCCGGTGGTGCCTCATGCAGTAGTTAGTCGGTCGGTGGTTTGGTCGCTGAAAATGTGCAATTTTATTTACACCGTTTCCCATTTTTGTTTGATCTTTCTTTCATCTATACGACCCGTCCTACTTCGGCAAAGATAGATACATATAAAAATATACCTTTTTGTTTTTAAAAAGTTTTTTTCAACCATTATGTTGGAGTACTTGCTTGGGTGGAGTGCTTATAACATCTCCAGAGTTAGGAAGGAAAAATAAATTAGATGATTACATGAGTAAAAAATGTTTCAGTTGTTACAATAACAAAGCAATGATTCGCCACATCACGGCAGGACAGCTGAGAGGTTGCTGCGCTCTAACTTAAAAGCTGTCGAGCCTGGGTTTGAATCCTGACCCAGCTTATGACTGTCGATCCTGGTGGTCACAGAGGGTGATTCATCAATGTGTGTGCCGTCTTTCAGATGGACGTTAACTGGACATCACATCTACCGAATCCCTCCTCTTCCTCTCCCCCTCACGTTTCCCATACTCACTCTCCCGCCCCTCCTCCACCTCTCCACTCCCTCCCTCTCTCACCTCTCTCTCTCTCACCCTCTCCCTCCCTCCACATCTATCCTCCCTCTCCTCCTCTCCCCTGCTCCTCCACCCTCCCCTCTAGTAAGGGGACTGTTAAGGACTGACGTTTTGTTTTGAATTTACCAGGTAGATAGCATGGGTTTTAAAATGCTCCCACCGGGTTTTTATATAGAAACCTGGTGGTTAAAAAGAAAATGTTGCTGTTTAGGCACATTTTATCACCTTCCCTTTTCCCTCCCTCATGCCGTCTTCCCTTCCTTTCAGGCTGCCTTCCCATCCCCTCATGTTGTATTCCCTTCCTATACACGCCTTCCCTCCCCTACCTCCATGCTTACCTCCTCCAAAACCCCTCCCCTTCACCCCCTTGGATATCTCCAGGCAGTCTCCACGTGCTGTGTTAACATGTGTTTAACATACCCCATTTTGTTCAATCCTGTACCACCGCCCCCCCCCTTTCTCCACAATCCCATTACCAAACACAAGTTGAAAACCCTCCCCACCGCCTACACTTCCCCTTCCTTCCTCCTCTCCTCCCATTCTCCTTCAGCTTGCTCCTCACCCCCCTCCCCGGAGTGTATAGTGACATTTGGTGAGGCGTTGCTCTCGCCCCCCCGCCCTTCCTAGCTCCCCTTCCCGACTGCACCCCCTCCTCTGTACTTCCCCCCCTCACCTCCTCTCTATCCCTCACTCCTCCTCTCCCTCCCTATCCTTCTCACTCCCACCCCTTCTCCCTCTCCCTCTCCCTGCTTCCCCACTCCTCCCCCTTTTAAGGGATGTTAAGGACAGACGTTTTGTTCTCAATTTGCCAGATAGATTGCATGGGCCTTTAAATACTCCTGCCTGGTATGTATATAAGAACCGGGCCGGTTAAAACGAAAATGTTTGCACTGTTTCGGCAGTTTTATCACCCTTCCCTTTCCCCTCCCTCACATCTGCCTTCCTTCCTCCCTTCACGCTGCCTACCTTCTCTTCCCCTTCGCTCCTCCCTTCCATTCACTCATGTGCCCTTCTCCCCCCCCCTTTGTGCTCCTTCCCCTTCCATGTGCCACCTTCCCTTCCCTCCCACTTCCTTCCTTCCCCCTCACAACACTCCCTCCCCTCACCCTGCCTTCCATCACACTACTTCCCCCTCCCCTCTAGCTTACCCTCCCAAACCTCCCCCTCCCAACTTCCCATTCCCCCCTCCTTTCTCCCCCATCCTCCTCGCTCCCATCCCCCCCCTTTCCAGAGTGGACACAATGTTTTCAGTTGTTACAATGTCGCTCTCCCCCCCTCCTCCTCTTCCCACCATCTTCTCTCTCTCTCTCTCTCCCCCTCTCCCCATCTCCCTCCTCTCTCTCCTCCCCCTCTCTTCTCTCTCCCACCCCTCCTCTCTCTCCCCTCCTCCTCTCTCTCCTCCCTCCTCTCTCTCTCCTCCTGAAGTTCCATCAACGAAGTGATAGGTTGTGAGTGGTAGTAAACATATAAATCAGATCGATTATTTCTAATCAATAAAGATGGAGAAATGCTCTATAATCTGCCCATGCAGACTGTAGGACAGATCATGAAGTCCTTGGGCAAAACTGCAAATCAATTGAGAAAAGATGAAAAATAAATTAAAAAAACTTAACAGATATGACTTGAAACTATCGTAAACCAGAGAGTTCATAGAACACCTTACCACGTAGTCTTGAGATAAATATAATAATAATAATCATAATCAAATAATAATATCACTCGAGAAGAATATAATACAACAAGAACATGGGTGGAGTCTGCGAACGGAAATTTGATTGGTCATAGAATGATGTAAAATGCCGTAATATTTTGTCCATCCTGCTAAACGGAAGGGTTTTTTGAAAGTGCCAAACAAGGTGATTTGTTTCTCATTGCTAAAGGATGTAATTAAATTGAAATAATAAAGACTTTAAAAAGTTATAGAAAAAAATATCCAGAGTTTACCGCTGTAAATGCAGCGTTCTTTCACACACACTTATTTTAAACACGTTACATAGTTCTTTCTGTCTCTTGTTTGTGCCTTTTATGGTGTCACAAAAACAGTAAGTTTTCCTCTTTGGAATGATTTCAATTTTTGTTTAAGTGCCAGAATGCAGACAGAGTAAAAAGTTATCCCAATCCTACCTGTGCACGTGTGATCAGGACAAATTCAGAGCCAAAGAACTGCTAAACTACTGGTTTGTTTTCTGGTTCATATTCTCGATTCGTGTTTCAAAAATAACATTTAATTGAAATAAATTTGTTCCTCATAATAAACTGATATTTTTTAGACTGAATGACAGACAGACGAGACAGACAGGCAGACAGACAGACAGACAGACAGCAGAACAGAACGGATTGCTTAACCCGCTTTTCACTTTGCTGCGTGGGATAACAACATAAATTAAACGGCCCTCGGTAAGAGCGTAATACCTGGTGCCAGGCTGAACAGTATTACATTTTTTATCGCACTGATAGGCTGGATCTGCGTCCACACCATTTCGTTCCTTGTCACACACCAAAATCTAATAGACTTGCCATGTCACCTACCCAACTCATCCCATCAAGTTTTTGTCTTAACCCTCCAAAACTTTTTGAATTCGTGCTATATATCGTTTTTGGCCCATCTCTCAAAGGTGAATTCACTGAAAACTTAAAAAGAAACCTCGTATCCAGATCCGGATTTTCACCAAATTCAAATAATTTTGTCCTTTGTCACACACCAAACTGTCCACCAAATTCGGTCTGAATCCGTCCATAACTTTTTGAGTTATCCTGCTCAAAGTCAAACAGACAAACAGACAGGGATGAAAACATAACCTCCATCCACCTTAAAAAAGGTATAAAACACTTTAGCAGAACTGGACCTGAATTGACAGAATGGCAGATGAATTGTGGTGGCAAAGTTGAATACATTGTCAAAGAAGAGGCCAAAACAACATTTCCAAAAACAAGCCTAAAGAGGAAGACTAAATGGCTGTCAGAAGAGGCAATACATATTGCAGACAGAAGAAGAGAGAAGAAAACCAAAGGCGCATAAAGAAAGGACATAAGCTTCCAACGCCGACGTCCAAGACTACCTAGAAAGACAAAGGAAAACATTTCAACGAGGCATGCATAGAGATAGAAAGTGACAGCAGCATGGGAAACACAAGAGATATTTTAAAAATAGATGATAGAGATGACAGACAGGAAAGTTGGACACTGTCCTGAAATCATGATACGGATAATCAGCGGTACACTAAAATCAACATCCGTGCAGTGGCTCCCTGTCCTGTCCAACATCCCACCCCCTGATGTGCGACCGGAAGGCAAGAACACTGAGAGAGTTTGACTGCATTCAAAGCCAACCAGAGTTTCCAATCCATGAAAACCTACAAGAATCTACCAGAAATGTGACTCAAGTCACAACAAACAAGTCACTTTCTGGGGTTCTGCAAATGTTTTGAGTGATGCAGGGTTTAACACAAAGGACAAGTGGCAAATCTCTGGAGCAGAAACATTTCAACAAAGAACTGGTGAGTGATCCGACAGTGGAGCCTCCAGGTTTCGACCTCCCCAGAAACAGTTGTCTGCGCTCAACAGGATTCCGGACTCTCCATGCAAGACATCACACCACTTCCAGAAATGGAATTTTAAACAGCCAAGATGTGACTATCATCACATTTGTGAATGAGTGTCATGTGCAGAAATTTGATGAAGGATTTCGGGTAATTCACCGAACAACAGACAGTGCTGTGATTGGCTGTCCAATTAGATTAGATCTGTGAGCTGTAATTTGTCATAATGCAGAAAATACATTAGACAGGAAAGTTTAGTCTAGATTAGGGTCCTGAAGAGTGAACAGCGAAAAAATGTGATGTAAGAAACAGTGAAAGAAAGATGGAAGGACAACACCGAAAACTCCATACAAACGAGACAGCAATATGATGAAAACCTTCGAAGAAAGAGAATATGAAGCAAGAAGCAAAAGTGATAGAATGAGAGGTACATAAGGCCCCGATTCACCTTCCTGGGTTTCAAAAGGTGAAGGGAGTGGAGAATGTGGAGGGGAAATAATTGATGGTTAGCATCGGGATAACAGCAATGTCGGGATTGATAAAGATCTGGAAAGACAAAGATATGAACAAAACAAACTAAAAGGAGGTTGGTGAATGATCTGGAATCTCCAGTTGAAATTGTGGTGGATGTGAGCTGGGAGAGTGGTGGTATGGATGTAGATAACTTTTTCTGGGGAAGTGATGGGAACGCCCAGTATGACCTGGCCGAGAAACTGCTTCAGCAGAACCAATGCTCTGAAACACAAAGGATGGTACTTGGACGAAAAAAAACTTATGGATGTATGATGTATACTTCTTCTTCTTTCATGTGCAGCACAAAGCTGGCAGGGTAGCATCATTGGCTGAGGGGGAAATGGATCATCCCAACCAAACATTATTTCATATATACCTTGTGTTTACATATATATATATATTGTTGCGAAATTCGCGCCCCCAAGTCGGCGTGCGATCGCCACGAGACTCGAACCGCGACCGCCTCGCCCACCGGACGGACAATCAGTCGTGACCCTCCCTGGCTAAACGCCGGGATCCAGTCAGCGGGTGGGGCCTTTTCGACCGTCACCACAATCGTGCCAATCGCCACCGCTGTAGGATAGGGTTGTTCGCAAACTCGACCTACCTAAGTACCCACGCGGATGGTAAACCGGGCGATTCGTACCTCGCCGCAGGTCGACTCCGGACACGAGCCGCTTGGTGGGACCGTTCCGTACTATCGGGATACCGAGCGGTGTTATCGTCGGACAACGTCGACGGTTCAGATTATTACCGGCGTTTTGCAAACCCACTACGAACCCTTTAACCGTGAAGCGATGGGAAGGGTTCAATTAAAGAAAAGACGAAGCGAAAACGGGGAAAACAGTTCACACATGCACATTTATTCCGCGGCACGCCGGAGCACACCTATAAGCACGTATTTACAGTCACAATTAACGATTGCACATATATCACACAGAACAAAAGAAATGCACATATAAAAGGAAAGTTAAAACCGACTAAACGACACACGGACCACTTATTACAGTTACTACTTACAAAGACACGGCGCCAACAACACGCAGTTCAACACCGAAGCAAAGAAAAAGACCCCCTCGAAAGGCAAGGGAGCAGACTTGGGCCGTGGCCTAATGCGCGTGGGGACCTGGAGAGCGGCAGCCACGAGGCCGAAGGGTCCTACCCGCGCCCTCGTGGCGAGCCGCAGAATGTCGCTGCAAGGCGGTTTCCGTGGGCAACCTGCTGGTGTAAGTGGGAACGGGCCCCTTGTCGCACTCTCCTCAGCCGCGGGGGAAAAAGGGGGGAATTGTTGATGCTCTGGGGAAGGGAGTATGGCTGTGGCTTGCTCGAATCCCCGGACGCGAGCCTCCAGTCCACCTCAGCCGTTCGCCTCCCGAGCCGTCTGCCCCACCGATCTCGCTCACCGATCTCCTCGAGCTCCGTCTCCAACGCCCAGCTCCAACTGAACTTCCTCTAACCGATCGCGCTCCCACCGACAGACCTGCTCACTCACTTCGCCCACGATAACTTGTCGAGCTCCTCACTGCGCTCGCGCTTTTTATCGGCTTCCGGGAACCCGCCGTCGGTTACCATATGCAAATTCTCGATTCCAAACGACCTCAGGGGCGGAGCCAACGCTCGCGAATTGGAACGGAGAAAAAGGGGCGTGTAATCATTCCTGATCCTCAAATTTGCATATGCCGATTTTCGTCAGGCGCGTCCTGGAGGGCGGGGCCAAGCCGCCCCGCGCTTCCTGATTGGGGTGGATCAGATGTGGGCGTGCATCATTCCTGATCCGAATTCCCTCCTCAGAAAACCCCGCCAATCTGCACTCTGCGTCTCGCGTGTCTCGCTGAAGCGCTCCGACAGCTTCGCGTCCCACTAGGTGGCGCGGGAAATGGCCGTAGGAGAAGGTGGTGGAAGGGTTTTCGGCGGTGTCCGATGGCCATGGAGACTGCCTGGAAATGCGGTGATGTGAGGTTTTGCGGTAGCGAGTGGTGAAGGTAGGTTTTTGCTGGCTGGCGTTGTTTGTTGTTGTTTGTTGTATCAAAACAAAGGTAGAACAGAAAAACGGCCTAACTCAAAAGGATCGCAGCTCCGAATTGAATCACATTAAATTCCATCTTATACAATGGGTTTGGGCTAACTACACATGTACTTTAAGAAATATAATCTCAACTCTACGGACCTTTATGGTGTTGGGGGCCCGCGAATTCCAGAGACCGTAACACTAACCGCCCCTCCACCTTTTTAACAGACTCGTCCCGAGTCCGTCCAAATTATCGTTGTGGCCATCAATGTGTATGTTTCTCCCCTAGTACGGTTTTAACCTACGGATCCCTGAGTGGGACATCATGGTATTCGTGTCCCCCAAAATAAATAACGTGAGGGCTGAAGTAACTAACTAACAAAACTCACTCATCACGGACGACTTAATAAAATTGCCGGCGCTAGACAGACATGCCGGGGGCGACTCCCATATTTATCAATACACAACTTAGCCTTATAATTTAAACCACTACTCATGGCCCAGGATCAATGGACTCTGTAGGAAATAAGGAGGAGTCAAAAGGAAACGGTGCAACGGCCCGCCACTCGGCAGGCCGTGTTGAGCTGCCAACAGACAGTTCCTGCAGCTGCCAAACTGTTGCTTGCGATCCCTGGCGGGCGCTGGTAAAATGAACCGGGGGGTGCAAAGCAAAATTGAAAACGGAGGACTGGTGAACAGGGCAGTGGGCATGACATGGCAAAGGTAAAGGCAACATAGCCTGCACGAAAAGGCCGTTGCAAGGCAAACACACGCCGCAGACGAACTGGCCGGCACAGGCCTTAAGCCCAGTAAAACAGCCGTCCGGACGATCCGGCCGGACAGGCCTTTGCATGAAAACACAGCAGACGATCCGGCCGCACAGGCCTTGCCAGAAAACAACCAGCCAATTTGAATTGGCCGGCAGCAGGCCCGCAGCACACAGCCACGCAGACGATGAAGTTGGCCAAAGCCTTGCCTTGCAGTGGAGGTTGGTGGAAGGGAAGTGCGGGTGGTGTTGGCCACACAGAAAAGGTGGATCTCGGACCTACCCTACCTGGTCTCCCTCCCAACCTTCGCCTTGCCTGTCACTGTCCATTACCCACCCCCTTAAATTGGCAAAAACCAAATTTAAGCCCCCAACTTATTTTTTTTTTTTTTTTGTTGTTTTTTTATTTCACCCCTCCTTCCCCCTTATAATCGTCTAACCCCTTTACGTCTCTCTGTTTCGGCTAACCTATCCTGTCACCTAGCCCTACTCCCCAACCCCTAACGTTCCCTTCCCCGGAGGGGGAATAAGGGAAGGGCTAGCTCCCGTGCCGAGGCCCAACCAAGCCTCAAGATGCCTTCCCCCAGATCTCAGCGATCTAAACCCAAAGTGGGTCCAGCGGCCCACAACGAGAAGCGAAGGGATGGATGGTGCGGAGGGGTACTTCCTAATCTAACCTATCCATTTAACTGGTTAACTACCCCGGGGCTTTCAACAAGCGCCTCATCGCTTAATCTATTGGTTCTAAAAACCCAGATTCCCGTCGCCTGTGTTGGTGTCCTTACAGTTTCGGGCCTCGCCCTCCCAATTTTCCCTCGTGCCCTTGCACGGTTCGGGGTGGGGCCCCCCCCTGGACGCCGTGGCTCCTTTTTGGCAGGCACGACCCTCTGCGAATCTCCAACATGGGCACCCCCCGGGCAACATACACTGGCCTCCTGAAGGCCTACAGCTCCCTAAACACCGGGGAGTGGCCCCCATGGCAACTCCCCTGAAACAGCACACGTGGCAGGGCTGGCCGCCCGGGCCCCTTTCCGAGGGGTCACCCGTGCCCACGACACTCGCCCACGGCGGCCAACGGGCTCCGGGCCCCCGCACCAAAGCGGCGCAAGCCCGTGCCCACTACGCTAGAACCCGCCCCATGGGCCCTTGGCCTCCACGGCCGACTAGCCCCGGTGCCCGGGGTACCACTCAGCGATACTCACCGTTCGCAGCGAGCCACGCTCCAGCCGTCAAAACAGGGCTCCTGCAGCGCCTGCCAAATAGGTTTTCGAGCCTACAAATTCCCCGGTACCACACAATAACCGGATGCCTCATTTTCTAATTTAACTGACCAGCTAAAACGTCACCTTCATGGGAACCATCAAATACCACCTGGAGTGTTGTGACGTATACCTGATTTTCGACAGGAACATCAAATTCAGCACGAAACAAATGGCGAGATCCAGTCGCGCAGGTCATGATTCAAGTCGAAAACATCAACTCAACTTACACACAACACT
>CM068963.1:112823664-112840706 GCA_035128595.1 Eptatretus atami
TCTTTGCTCGGATAATTCTCGATAGGGTTCACCACCATTTGCTTGAGCACCAGCGTCCAGAGCAGGCAGGCTTTACACCAAAGAGGTCACGTTTGACCGTATCCTTGCTCTTCGGGTCCTCACCGAACGCAGATGAGAGTTTCGGCAGGGGCTGCTTGCAGCATATGTTGATTCTGTAACTGCGTTTGATTCAGTGAATGGGCTGCCCTGGAGGATTCCTTGGTCTTACGTGGGGTGCACAAAACTGATCGATCTGATGTTGAACTATATCTGGTATGAGAGTGCTTGGAGATGTGGTTGATACATCTCTGACTTATTTCCAGTGTTTCTGGATTGATCAGGGCTATGTATGGCGCCATTTTCAGTTCGCTGTATGGACCTGATTCGGCGAGGATGTAGAGAGATCAAGTGTGGCTGCAGCTTTGGGAATACAAGATCTCTGACCTTCATTTCTCAAGATTGATGCAGTCATCTTTGCGGAGACTTTAGAAATTTTTGGGGGCCTCAAGTGCTGAATGAGGAGTCAGAGCGCTGGATTACGGGTTTCCTTGGTCAAACTAGATCCAGGTTTCAAATGACATCTTCGATGAAGCTATCCTGTTGTACTGTTTGTGGTGAGGATGTTGAAGTCAACAGAGAGATCACTTACCTTGACAGTGATGATCATGTCTTGCTGGTGTGAGCCAGAGGTCAACAGACGTCTGGGTCTTGCCTGGGGAGTCATGGATTCACTGGATCACGGCGTGTGGTGCTGCCGGAACCTGTGCGGGAGGCTGAACGTCCGAGTCTTCAGGTCCTTGGTGCTTCCAGTCTTGCTCTATGGATGTGAGACTTGGACTCTGACCAGGGATCTGAGATGGAGACTTAATTCCTTTGGCACCAGGTCTCTTCGGAGAATCCTTGGCTATCGCTAGTCAGACCTTTTGTCCAACGAGCAGTTGCTGAGAGAGACTCAAATGAGATTTGTTACCTGCATAGTCCGTGAGCATCAGCTGTGGCTGTACTGTATTGACATGTGGCTCATTTTCCTGACACTAATCCTGATAACCAGATTCTCTCAGCGAGGGAGCCTCGTGAGTGGAGGAGGCCAACCGGTCGACCACGTGCCTCGTGGTTGTAGCAGGTTGATCAGCATCTCATGGAGATGGGGATGGGCCAAGCATCTGCTTGGGGGATGGCCAGACAGATGCCCCTGGAGTACCGGCACAAAGTGGATGCAGTGAAGCGCTGCTCCAGCACGTGCTCCCATACCTGACCTGACCTGACCTGAATAGAACGTTTCAGTAATTGGTAGAACAGGTGACCAAAGGAGATGTTTTAATTTTTATGGGAGACTGGAATGCAAAAATTGAAGAAGCAGGAGCACCAAGGATTGTGGAAAGCATGGAGTTGGTAACAAAAATGGGCCTGGTGATCAAATTTTGGGGTTCTGTGTGGAGAATTATACAGTAATTGCAAATAAATGGTTCAAACATCCCAAGCGTAGACTGTACATAAACATTTCACGTGATGGGCAATCTATAATAATAAATATCAGTGTGTGTTTATCCGTCAGTCCATCTCATCCATAACTCCAAAACCATGAAACATAGCGGCCCCATACTTTGCATTCATACTAAAGGAACTCCAAGGTGGTGCAGGAATGAAAACTGGGTGTTTGTGTTAATTTTAACACCATTTTTGAAGATAATTTATAGGGTGCTCATCATGAAAAAACAAAATAGCCTCACCAAGATGGTGACGTGCCATCTTGGTCAGTCCTCTGTCAGCTCGCTGGAGTCTGAAGCCGCCATGTTTTTGGGCCTGCTCAACAATTCCTTGACTTGGAACAGGCCGCAACAATTTCTTAACGATAGCTGTTTTTTTCACTTTCCTCACTTATATCATTGATTGCCTGATCATCTTACCTATGAATCGTTGGACACATTACAATGCTTATAAACACCCGGAGACGACAGCATTCGTGGCTTTATTTAATTTCCGCATATTCCATCATCTCCAGAATCTCTTAATATCAGATGAATTCCAAAATTTAAACGACTTTATTGACTTCAGCAGTAATTCCGACCACTAAAAAAGTGTTCGCATGTCCAATTTGGACATCACTTGACATTCTGGGCGTCAACGGATGCTTGGTGTTTGTATAACCAATCGGCGATCGCTAATCGCTTGCCAACCCAGCTGTTCCTTGTCAACCGTTTTGTTGGAGTGCTTGCCTAAGTGCTTAAGCCACTTGGCAAGCACTCTACAATATTGACACTGTCACTGAATGTATTGATTGACTTGAACAAAGTTCAGGGCCCACCCGACTGTGTTTGGCCGTGCGGTGCCTCATGCAGTCAGTTAGTCGGTCGGTGGTTTGGTCGCTGAAAATGTGCAATTTTATTTTACACCCCGTTTCCCATTTTTGTTTGATCTTCTTTCATCATACGACCCGTCACTTCGGCAAAGATAGATACATATAAAAAATATACCTTTTTGTTTTTAAAAGTTTTTTTCAACCATTATGTTGGAGTACTTGCTTGGGTGGAGTGCTTATAACATCTCCAGAGTAGGAAGAAGAAATAAATTAGATGATTACAATGAGTAAAAAATGTTTTCAGTTGTTACAATAACAAAGCAATGATCGCCACATCACGGCAGGACAGCTGAGAGTGTGCTCCTCTAACTCTAATAAGCTGTCGAGCCTGTGGTTTGAATCCTGACCCAGCTATGAACTGTCATCCTGGTGGTCACAGCAGGGTGATCATCAATGTGTGTGCCGTCTTTCAGATGGACGTTAAACTGGACATCACATCTACCGAAATCCCCCCTCCTCTCTCCCCTCATCCGTTTCCCATACTCACTCTCCCCCCCTCCCTCCAACCTCTCCACTCCCCTCCCTCTCACCTCTCTCTCTCTCTCACCCCTCTCCCCCCTCCCACATCTATCCCTCCTCTCCTCTCTCCCCCTGCTCCTCCACCCTCCCCCTCTAGTAAGGGACTGTTAAGGACTGAAGCTTTGTTTTGAATTTACCAGGTATAGCATGGTTTTAAATGCTCCCACCGGGTTTTATATAGAACCTGGTGGTGTTAAAAAGAAAATGTTGCGTTTAGGCACATTTTATCACCTTCCCTTTCCTCCCCTCATGCCGTCTTCCCTTCCCTTCACGCTGCCTTCCTCCCCTCATGTTGTATTCCCTTCCTATAACACGCCTTCCCTCCCCTACCCTCATGCTTACCTCCTCCAAAACCCCTCCCCTCTCAACCCCTTGGATATCTCCAGGCAGTCTCCACGTGCTGTTTAACATGTGCTTTAACATACCCAATTTGTTCAATCCTGTACCACCCCCCCCCCCTTTCTCCACAATTCCCATTACCAAACACAAGTTGAAACCCCTCCCCCCAAACCGCCTACCACTTCCCCTTCCTTCCCTCCTCTCCTCCCATCTCTTCTCTCTTGCTCCCACCCCCTCCCCCCGGAGTGTATAGTGACATTGGTGAGGCTTGCTCTCCCCCCGCCCCCCTTCCTAGCTCCCCTCCCGAACTGCTCCCCTCCCGTACTTCCTCCTCCCTTTCTATCCATCACGCCTCTCTCCCCCCCCCTCCTCTCTCCCTCTATCTCCCCTCTCTTCCACTCTCCCTCCCTCCCTATCCTTCTCACTCCCACCCCTCCCCTCTCTCCCCTGCTTCCCCACTCCTCCCCCTCTTTAAAGGGACTGTTAAGGACAGACGTTTTGTCTAATTTGCCAGATAATTGCATGGCTTTAAATACTCCTGCCTGGTTATATAGAACCGGGCGGTTTAAACGAAAATGTTGCTGTTTCGGCATGTTTATCACCCTTCCCTTCCCTCCCTCACACTGCCTTCCCTTCCCCTTCCCTCACACTGCCTTCCTTTCCCTCACGCTGCCTTACCTTCTCTCCCTTCCGCTTCCTTCCCTTTCCATTCACTCATGCTGCCTTCTCCCCCCCCCCTTTGTGCTGCCTTCCCCTTCCCATGTGTGCCACCTTCCCTTCCCCTTCCTCACAACACCCTCCCTTCCCCTCACCTGCCTTCCCATCACACTACCTCCCCCCCCCCTCTAGCTTACCTCCTCCCAAACCCCTCCCCCTCCCCACTTCCCCATTCCCCCCCTCCTTTCTCCCCCATCCTCCTCGCTCCCATCCCCCCCCCTTTCCGAGTGGACAGCAATGTTTTCAGTTGTTACAATGTCGCTCTCCTCACCCCCTCCTCTCTCTCTCCCCTCCTCTCCCTCCCCCTCCCTCTTCTCTCTCCCACCCCTCTCTCTCTCCCTCCTCTCTCTCCTCCCTCCTCTCTCTCTCTCCTCCCTGAATGTTCCCATCAACGAAGTGATAGGTTGTGAGTGCTAGTAACATATAAATCAGATCGATTATATCTAATCATAGAAGAGGAGAAATGCTCTAATCTGCCACATGCAGGACTGTAGGACAGATCATGAAGTCCTTGTGGCAAAACTGCAAATCAAATTGAGAAAAGATGAAAAATAAATTAAAAAAAACTCTAACCAGATATGACCTTGAAAACATATCTAAACCAGAGAGTTCATAGAACACCTTACCCCACGTAGTCTTGAGATAAATATAATAATAATAATCATAATCATAATAATAATATCACTCGAGAAAGAATATAATACAACAAGAACATGGGTGGAGTCTGCGAACGGAAAATTTGATTGGTCATGATGATGTAAAATGCCGTAATATTTTGTCCAAGTCCTGCTAAACGGAAGGGTTTTGAAAGTGCCAACAAGGTGATTTGTGTTCTTCATTGCTAAAGGATGTAATTAAATTGAAATAAAATAAAGACTTTAAAGTTCATAGAAAAAAATATCCAGAAGTTTACCGCTGTAAATGCAGCGTCTTTCACACCACCTTATTTAACACGTTACATTAGTTCTTTCTGTCTCTTGTTTGTGTCCTTTATGGTGTCACGAAAAACAGTAAGTTTCCTCTTTGGAATGATTTTCAATTTTTGTTTAAGTGCCAGACATGCAGACAGAGTAAAAAGTTATCCCAATCCTACCTGTGCACGTGTGATCAGGACAAATTCAGAGCCAAAGTACTGCTAAACTACTGGTTTGTTTTCTGGTTCATATTCTGATTCGTGTTTCAAACATAACATTTAATTGAAATAAATTTGTTCCTCGATAATAAACTGATATTTTTAGACTGAATGACAGACAGACAGACAGACAGACAGACAGACAGACAGACAGACAGACAGACAGACAGAACGGAACCAATTGCTTAACCCCGCTTTTCACTTTGCATGCGTGGGATAACAACATTAAATTACAACGGCCCTCGGTAGAGCGTATACCTGTGGCAGGCTGAACAGTTTACATTTTGTATCGCACTGATAGGCTGGATCTGCGTCCACACCATTCGTCCTTGTCACACACCAAAATCTAATAGACTTGTCCATGTCACCTACCCAACTCATCCCATCAAGTTTTGTCTTAATCCCTCCAAAACTTTTTGAAATATCGTGCTATATATCGTTTTTGGCCCTATCTCTCAAAGGTGAATTCACTGAAAACTTAAAAAGAAACCTCGTATCCAGATCCGGATTTTCACCAAATTCAAATAATTTTGTCCTTGTCACACACCCAAACTGTCCACCAAATTCCGTCTGAATCCGTCCATAACTTTTTGAGTTATCCTGCTCAAAGTCAAACAGACAAACAGACAGGGATGAAAACATAACCTCCATCCACCTTTAAAAAAGGTTAAATAAACATTTAGCAGAACTGGACCTGATTGACAGAATGGCAGATGAATTGTGGTGGCAAGAGCTTGAATACATTGTCAAAGAAGAGGCCAAAAACAACATTCCAAAAACAAGCCTAAAGAGGAAGACTAAATGGCTGTCAGAAGAGGCAATACATATTGCAGACAGAAGAAGAGAGAAGAAAACCAAAGGCGCATCAAGAAAGGACATTAAGCTTCCAACGCCGACGTCCCAAGACTACCTAGAAAGACAAAGAGAAACATTTCAACGAGGCATGCATAGAGATAGAAAGTGACAGCAGCATGGGAAACACAAGAGATATTTTAAAAATAGATGATAGAGATGACAGACAGGAAAGTTGGACACTGTCCTGAAATCACTGATACGGATAATCAGCGGTACACTAAAATCAACATCCGTGCAGTGGCTCCCTGTCCTGTCCAACATCCCACCCCCTGATGTGCGCCGGAAGGCAAGAACACTGAGAGAGTTTGACTGCATCAAAGCCAACCCAGAGTTTCCAATCCATGAAAACCTACAGAATCTACCAGATATGTGACTCAAGTCACACAAACAAGTCACTTTCTGGGGTTCTGCAAATGTTTTGAGTGATGCAGGGTTTAACACAAAGGACAAGTGGCACAATCTCTGGACAGACAACATTTCCAACAAAGAACTGGTGAGTGATCCGACAGTGGAGCCTCCAGGTTTCGACCTCCCCCAGAAACAGTTGTCTGCGCTCAACAGGATCCGGACTCTCCATGCAAGGACATCACACCACTTCCAGAAATGGAATTTCAAAGACAGCCCAGGATGTGACTGCGGTCACCAGGATCAGACTATTCATCACATTGTGAATGAGTGTCATGTGCAGAAATTTGATGAAGGATTTCGGGTAATTCACCGAACAACAGACAGTGCTGTGACTTGGCTGTCCAATTTAGAGTTAGATCTGTGAGCTGTAATTTGTCATAATGCAGAAATACATTAGACAGGAAAGTTTAGGTCTAGGATTAGGGTCCTGAAGAGTAGAACACGAAAATATGTGATGTAAGAAACAGGTGAAAGAAAGATGGAAGGACAACACCAAAACTCCATACAAACGAGACAGCAATATGATGAAAACCTTCGAAGAAAGAGAATATGAGCAAGAAGCAAAAGTGATAGAATGAGAGGTACATAAGGCCCCGATTCACCTTCCTGGGTTCAAAAGGTGAAGGGAGTGGAGAATGTGGAGGGGAAATTAATTGATGGTTAGCATCGGGGATAACAGCAATGTCGGGATTGATAAAGATCTGGAAAGACAAAGATATGACAAAACAAACTAAAAGGAGGTTGGTGAATGATCTGGAATCTCCAGTTGAAATTGTGTGGATGTGAGCTGGGAGAGTGGTGGTATGGATGTAAGATAACTGTTTCTGGGGAAGTGATGGGAAACCGCCCAGTATGACCCTGGCCGAGAAACTGCTTCAGCAGAACCAATGCTCTGAAACACAAAGGATGGTACATTGGATCGAAAAAAAAACTTATGGATGTATGATGTATACTTCTTCTTCTTTCATGTGCAGCACAAAGCTGGCAGGGTAGCATCATTGGCTGAGGGCGAAATGGATCATCCCAACCACAAAAACCTTATTTCATATATACCTTGTGTTTACATATATATATATATATATATATATATATATATACATACATACAGGGTGTTTCAAAAAGAGTGATGCAACTTTAAATGTTTATTGACAAAGAAACAGAAATGTCAGGAACGTGAACCAAACATTTGTTGAAAGCTTCTGACATGGTATTTTCCATCACTGGTTGCTGTTGCAGTAAGTCACTGCTCGAGTGAGTGAGAATCCAAGGTCTGAAATCGACATTTACGGAAAATCCTTGTGATTGACGTTCTCGATGTGTGCCCCTCAGACAGGCATTGATCCCGACTCCAAAGTTCTGTCCAACTTTCCTGGAGGTCTCATGTGGCACTGCCTGGAGGTAGTCTGGCCCCTCCTGCTTCATATCATCCAGTGTGGCAGGGCGGTTGGCATAGAAAGAGCCCTTGGCAGCCCCCCAGAACCTTTAGTCCAGAGGGTTCAAGTCTGGGCTATGGTGTGCCCAGTCATGAGCGGTACCCAGGGCAATGAGGCAGTTTCTGAAGAGCTGCCGCAGGAAAGTGATGGTGTCACCAGCTGGGTGCGGGGGTGCACCATCCTGCATAAACCAGGTCATGCTGAGCTGGTTTGGGGTGACCTTTTGGGCTAGATCATTATGGAATTTCTGGAGCACGGCCCAGTAGCACTCACCGTTGACCATCACCGTCTTGCTGTTGTCATTCCCCATCTGGCATTGAAGGTGCAGAAGCATGTGAGCTTAGGCCCTTTCAGGTACTGCTCAGTGATCTCAGGTGGTTCTGCCCTCCAGAAAATGTTGTTGTGGTTGTTGATGGCACCATTCAATTGGAAATGGGCTTCATCACTGAACCAGATCAGGTTGATCCAGTTTGGGTTCCGGTCCATCCTGTCACTGAGCCAATTGCGCATATCAAGTCTCCTTCTCATGTCATCATGACTCAGTTTATGCCTAATAGAGATGATGTATGGGAAAAGCTTCAGTTCCTTCGTGAGGATATGCCAGAATTATGTTGGTTTGATGCCTAGCTCCTGGGAGTGCCGGCGGTGGGACTTCTTGGGACTGTCCACTGGAGAATCCCACACGGCGCCGATGTTGGCTTGGCTCTTGGTGACTGATGCTGGCCTGCCACTGTTGCCCTTGCTCTGGTTGTGTACTGTACCCTTGTGCTCAAAATGTTTCACAACGTTGAATGGCACAATTTGTGGGTCCATCACGTGTTGAGGTCGTATTCCCGGCAGAACCTCCAGCGGGTGTCCACATATGATTTTGTCTCATACCACAGAGCCACCACTTTTGTCTTCTGCTTCACTGTCAATGGCATCGTTGAGCGACGGAGCTAGAAATCCCGGTGAACAAATACCACGATAACACCATCAAACCCTGGAAAGGAAAACTGTATTGGTCAAAAAATAAAGAAATACCAGGAAGTCAAAGTTACACTAATCTTTTTGAAACACCATGCATGTATGTATGTATGTATGTATATGAACAGGATAGAACAAACATTATAAATACATGTGGAAATATTACTAGCCCAGCACAGGAATCGAATCCAGCTCCTCCAGCAAACCATACCAATGCTCTGCTCCATCTGAGCTATCTGGGAAACCCACTGGCTGAGCAACGCAATTCCTCCACTTATAGAGAGTGGCATTTCTATATGTGGAGGAATTGCATTTCTCAGCCAGTGGGTTTCCCAGATAGCTTAGATCGTGGGTTTCCCAGATAGCTCAGATGGCAGAGCATTGGTATGGTTTGCTGGAGGAGCTGCGTTCGATTCCTGGGCTGGGCTTCTAATTTTTCTGCAATGTATATATGAGGCCCCGTGAAGAGTGATGTAAGCGACATTTTTTAATGATATGATGATGATAGGCTCGGATGATAGGGGAAGGGTTAAAATAGTGGCTATAAGTGGCATTAACTTCGCAAAATGGCTCGATGTGTCCGCTTAGCATCACTCCTCCTCGCGGCGCCTCAAATGTATATATAGTATTATATATTGGCGTGGATCGGCTCGCTGTACTTGCCTAACCACACGTCGCTACGGTGGGACAAACACTACCACGTTATTAAAAACACCTCACCACAACGTTATTTAGAGCACCTCACCACCATATTACGAACAAGAAAAAGAGCAATCAGAGATTGCAGACCCTTGCCAGGACTTTAGTGTCGTTTTGTGTGGCGTTTGTGTACTGGTGTGTTACATATTTTATTAGTATGTGACATAATGCTCAGATAATTCTTGATCGGGATCGCCACCATCTGCTTGAGCACCAGCATCCAGAGCAGTCAGGCTTTACACCAAAGAGGTCAACGATTGACCGTATCCTTGCTCATCGTGTCCTCACCGAATGCAGACGAGAGTTTCGGCAGGGGCTGCTTGCAGCCGATGTTGATCTCTGCAAAGCTTTGATTCAGTGAATCGGGATTCCCTCTGGAGGATTCTTGGTCTTTGTGGGGTGCCACCAAAACTGATTCTGATGTCTGAACTATACTCTGGTACTGAGAGTGTTGTGAGATGTGGTGGTACAATCTCTGACTTATTTCCATTTGTTACTGGAGTTTGTCAGGGGTGTGTGCTGGCCCATTCACTTTTCAGCACTTGTATGGACTGGATTCTGGAGAGGATGTCAGAGAGATCAAGCTGTGGTGCATCATTTGGGAATGTCAAAATCTCTGACCTTGATTTCACAGATGATGCAGTCATCTTTGCACAGCCTCTAGATATCCTTTTGGGGGTCCTCGAGGAGCTGAATGAGGAGTCGTGGCCACTGGGATTACGGGTTTCCTGGATCAAAACTAAGATCCAGGCTTTCAATGACATCTTGGATGCTGCTATCCTGTCTGTACCTGTTTGTGAGGATGTTGAGTCACAGAGAGATTCACTTACCTTGGCAGTGATATTCATGTCTCTGCTGGCTGTGAGCCAGAGGTCAACAGACGTCTGGGTCTTGCCTGGGGAGTCATGGATTCACTGGATCACGGCGTGTGGCGCTGTCAGTAACTGTGCAGGAGGATGAAAGTCCGAGTCTTCAGGTCCTTGTTGCTTCCAGTCTTGCTCTATAGATGTGAGACTTGGACTCTGACCAGGGATCAGAGATCCCTCTCTTCAGAGAAACCTTGGTGAATGCTGGTCGGTCTTTGTGTCCAACGAGCGGTTGTTGAGAGAGACTCAAATGAGATTTGTCACCTGCACAGTCCGTGAGCTTCAGCTGTGGCTGTATGGACATGTGGCTCGTTTTCTTGATGCTGATCATGTTCACCAGATTCTCTCAGCGAGGGAGCCTCATGATTGGAGAAAGTCAATGGGCTGACCATGTGCCTCGTGGTTGCAGCAGGTTAATCGGCATCTCAAGGAGATGGGAATGGGCCAGGCATCTGTCTGGGGGATGGCCAGACGGAGGCCCCTAGAGTGGATGCAGCGACGCGCTGCTCCGGCGCGTGGTCCCATACCTGACCTGACCTGACTTGACCTGTGACTCAAATCCCCCAACAATGATTTGCGCATTTGGCTTAAATCATCATTACGTACTTATGCCAATATACTTACAAAGAGCTCCGCATTCCAAGATTCACTAATATCGGCCTCACACTACTGAAATGTTAGTTAGAGGATAAAGCAGCTTGTCTCATACTCAGATCAGATTGAATACAAGGACATTACAGACAGACAGTAGGTATATCAGGAAGTTAAAAACATTCCAAGGGATATATTATACATGTATTCTCCAAAGGAGAAAATTATGAGGGTTTGGGCATTTAGTTTGGGCACGTACACTTTTGGCACAACTCCCAGAGTCACATCGGTGATCCCGAACAAACTGCCAAGGCCCCTTGGGGAAACCCATATGGCTGCCTGTAACCGAATCACGTCCAGCTGTGATGGTAATCTGTTATTAAAAGACCATAAAGGGACAGGCCCCCTGGGACTGTGACCTCAGCCTGTGAGGGCATGCCAAGCATCCAGAATGTGTGAAACATACAATATTGAGTGCACCATTTCTGGTGTGGAAGATCTTACCTCATGGTGACACAGGAATCTGCACAAAAAGCATGAGCTGGAGCATGGAGGAGAAGGAGAGCCCCCTCTATTACAAATCATATTCTGCAGAAGACAACAAACATAGTATGTGCAAGGATTCTGTTGAAAGTTACAGTTTTTGATAGTACAGTAAGGCTATTAGATTTCAGGAAGGCAAACTTTGAGGGCAGGAGGGGCGAGTTAGGTGATGTAGATTGGGAGAAGCAAACAAGAGGCCAGTTAGCATCAGAGAAATGGGAACCCTTCAAGGAGCAAATGTGTAGACTACAAAGTTGGTACATTGCAATGAGGTGTAAAACCAGAGGCAGTAAGAGACCAGGGTGGTTGAGTAGGAAGGCAAGGAATGCTATTAACAACAAGAGCGAGAATTGCTTTGCAATGCACGTCCCCTAACGATGTGGTCTTTTCCAAGTCCAAAAAGGGAATAACTGTGAAAAATTGACGAAACGCCCTGAAACTCGAACTTATCCTGTAACTTATCATAATAAAGTCATGTACCAAGTTTCAGTTGAATATGTTAAAGGGCATGGGGGGAAAAAGCCTGAAAAACCACAGGTGGGATGGACGGACGGACAGACGGACAGACGGAGAGCAAACCTATAGTCTCCTCCAGTGAAATCGGTAGAGGACTATAATCAGAAAGCATATATCAGGTATAAAATAAGAGGACTGGAGTCAGTTTTGAAAAGTGCAGGTGAAAACAAAGACTAGTTAAGAGAATAACTTGGCAAGCAATAACTTGTGAGATCCCTGGTCTTTCAGTGAGAGGGTAGTTAATGCACAGAATGGTCTCCCTGGAAAGGTAATGACAGTACCAACAGGAGATAGGTTAAATTGGTACCTATAGAAGTATTGGAGATAGAGGGGTGCAGGAATATTGGCAGAACTTTTAGATAGCTTGCGTGTGGACGGGTGATTGTACTGTCTGTGGGACGTTCTTATCGAATAACGAGTGTGTGGTCGGTGTTTGTGCATTCCTCACCCGACAAGTACCTTTGTCTCCCCCATCCCACACCAAAAACCAACAGCAACCTCCCCCAACAAACATTTATTTTACAGCAATATTATAACAATAAAAAAGTATTTAAGTTAAAAAATTATTTTGCTTGAATATCCTCCTGCCATTGAGATTGGGCCTGAGGGGGATTTGATGGTCTAGCGTTGGTGTCACGCAGGCATGATGGGTCAAATATCCTGCGTCAAAGTTCCTTGCTCTTCTTTGTTCTGAGAGCAGTGGGAGCAATGTTGGAGAACATGCGGTAGAAAACAGAGACCACCGACTTGCCTGAGATGTGAGAGCAACAGACATTGTGCTTTGGCCTCATCATAGGTAATTCCAATAATTTTCAGAGCTTTAGAAATCCAGGAGAGACGTTTGATAATGGAGTGCCAACCCAGAGCAGAAAGCAGGACTCCATTAAGCTTTTGGCAAAGACCTTGTCGACGAGTGAGTAGCTCTGATTTTTGAAGGAAAGACTTGGATCGAAAGAGGATCCGCGGTTGGCTTTTGTAGCCAGCTTTGCGATGTGGTCAGCCCAGAAAAGGTCATGGCTGATGGTGAGGCCAAGAAGTTAAAGAGACTGAACCTCTTCCAGTGGATGAACCAAGGAAAGAGATAGGTCGGTTAGTTTGACGATCACTCCGAAGTCATCGGGTGAGAATGTGAGATTTTCCAGTGTTGAAGGGCATGTTCCATTTATCAGAGCAGAGTTTAATTATTTCCAGATCATTAAAGAGAGACACATATGCCGTCTGCCGAGCAGATGGATAGGGTACAGTATGACACAATGTTGAATAATTATCTGTAAAAAGTAAGATAGGATTTTGCAGAGCATCGGAGAGGTCATTTTTGGAGATGAGGAACAAGACCCCAAAACGCTACCTTGGGGAATTCCAGCCTCCACTAGGAAAGGGGAGGAGAGGGTTCCATTGATGACAACCTGTTGACTGTGAGTGGAGGAAGTCAGAAATGCAGGGACAAAGGCCTTCTACTCCACAGAGAGCTTGGTAAGCCAAGCAGGAGGCCAGACTGTGTGGAATGTCCAAGGAGATGGTCCTGACCTCTTGCTTGAGATTGTAGGCCTCCAACCATTGCTGAGAGAGTAGCAGAAACATGTCTAAAGTTTAGTGACAAGGACAGATCCAGACTGATATTCAGAGATGAGGTTGTTTGAAAACAGGTAAGACTTGACATTGGCAGAAATGATGGATTCAACGTCTTTGCATGGAATTGAAGGCAGAATTACCGGTCTATTATGAGAGAAGGGGGATTATGATGGAGGGCATTATGAGAAGGAGAAGAAAAGAAGATCTATTGGATATGGGAGAGGGGGGGGGATATGCTACCAATTTACTGCATGTATGCCTGGTGTTGGCTTAATGGTGAGGGTGGTGGGCTTGGGATCCTAGGATCCTGAGTTCAAATCCTGTTTTTTCCTGTTGAATTAATACCAGGTGGAGTTGACTCAGCCTGTCATCCTTCTGAGGTCGGAAAAATGAGTACCAGCTCGCTGGGATGACTGAGCCACTCGAGTATCCTGTGTTGGAGTGGTGACCTGTCCAGGATTGTGCCCAATAGCCCAGGAGACTGCTTCAGCAGCACTGACGCTCTGTACAGAGTATGGTCCCAATGGATTTGGATTTGGATTACTGTGCGTGTAATGCAGGGTGTTCCAAAAAGACCCGGACAACTTTGGTTGTGAATATATTTTGAACCACAAATGATACAACGATACCGCTTGGTTTATGTGATACAGAAATGTATAATAAAAGTGTATAAATCATTTATAAGGATTATCTATCCTCTGCTCTCTTGCTACATTGAGAGCAAAAGGCAAGTTCCATTTTTATCCAATGTTCTAATTTCCATGAAGTCACCAATATGACGTCTCCTGACATGGCAGGACATCTCCCATCCCCCCCCCCTCCACCCCGTCCTCAAGTCTACAAAACCTCCGAATCTCCCAATGTACTCCAAAAATCTGCTGATTTTGACAGCTTCTTCCAATTTTTCAAACCTTTCAAAGCCGAAAAAAAAAGATACCTAACAAAAAAATAGCATGACGTCATCTTTGAACGACCCATATTGGGGTTAAACATTCTGTGACCATGTGACACTTTGTGACGAATCAGCTCGTTCCGATATAACCGTGGCGGAGGCTGACATGGATGAGAGGCGTCCAGTTAATATTGTAATTGCACAGTCAATGTGTGTTTCCCAATCGGCCTGTTTCAGGATATTTGTTGCAGATTGTGACCACAGTGCAGTCAATCTTGTTTTGATCCTATTACACAACTCGGCTTTGATTGATTATCGAGAAGACAAACTGTACACTTGGCCCATTTGACTTCTTCCTTCATATGCAGCATGCTATGGGGTAGCATCATTAGCTGAGGGCATGGCTGTGCCACTGATGTAGGTTAGGGCAGCAATCAGTAATTTGTTCTCGGTGCCGGCGATAGCTTGCCAACTTTTCTCGAAGGGCACTGTGGGATCTTTACCATCTACCAACTCATGCTGTCAGGTGGAACGCCCCAGTTTAACGTCCACCGTAGGGACGGCACACACATACATTGATGAATCGCTCTACCTGTGAAACACCGGGATGACAGTTTATAGCTGAGTCAGGATACGAACCCAGGCGAGACATTTTTGGCCCTTTTTAGAGACTAGTGTGTGTGTACCTCCTAGGCCATCCTACCAGCTGACCCACTTGACTACGAATTACTCATACGTGATATGAATGGTTCACGAAGGCATTGTGTTCTTTTCACACCTCTTTCATATTTAATAAGCTTCCTGATATTTCATAAGCTTTCTGAAGGTGACCAAGGGCTTGCTGACTGCTGTAAGGAAGGCCACCAGCATGTGCAGCATGTCAAGGGAACAAAAAGTGCAGATCTCTTGTAAATATAATAAAAAGTAAATATCGTTTCATTTGAAATTTTCTTTTTCTGTTGGTTGCATTTTGCTTATCTTCCTGTGAAATAACAGCCTCACCATACCCCCGGAATACTGATTTTTAATAGTGAGCTCTTCATAATTCTCTCCAGGGGGCATGCCCCCGCATCTTCCCCTACCCCTCAAGCATGCTTAGGGACACGTTTCAAAATTTTCTCCTTTTTTTTCTTCTTCTATCCTTTGAGCTTTGGAACCTCTGCCTCGAAGTATGATGTCATGGATTGTATGTCGCTACATGTAAGCACCATTTGCCGCACGTCACACCTTTGGGATGTCTAATACCCTATGACATGCATTTATGAGTTTTGTCACATAATTTGTGATATGATATCTGTAACATTGTGAAATACAGTACTGCGTCATCGTGTGATAGTTTATTATATTGTTATTGATAAGTTTCGACTTTATTAACGAATTGACTATACCTGGACCTCTTTGGCATTTTCTATGTGAGCATGTGGTTCAAATGAGCATGTGATCTCAGGTTCAAATCTCCAACGGTTATTTTTCATCGTCTACTGATATTATTGTAATTTATCTGAAGTATAATGATCAGTCTTAATGTCGTTGTCCTGGATGGACTTCTTGTACAACTTCCTCCATGACTGGAGAAATGAATAACCTCGGTTTCGCAGATAAGGTATTGTCATTGTGCACCGTATGTCCGTCCGTCCGCCCGTCCGTCTCCTGTTTTGACTTCTCCGGCCAAACCGCTGGGCTGATCCGGCTGAAATTTGGCAACAAGGTTCTTAACTGGTAACGGGGATTGAAAAGCTCGTTCTGGTCACGTGACTTTAAGTTGGTCAAAATGGTGGACTTAGTAAATTCTTTTCAAAACCTTCTTCTCCAGACCCACCAGTCAGAGTTCTAACAAATTTGGGTTACAGCATCAGGCCGGGGTAGGGATGTTAAATTGCAGAGGTCATGCCGATCACGTGACCGGAAAGTGTGTCAAAATGGCCGACTTGGTCAATTTTGGGGAAATTTGCCTAAATTCCTTTTTTAAAATCTTCTTCTCCAGACCCACCAGTCAAAATGCTCCCAAATTTGGGTTCCAACATCAGGCCAGGGCCCAGTGGTCCGACTTTTATTAAACTATTATTTTTATTATTATTTAAAACAGCTTCCTCCGAACATGGCACTCGAGGTTCTTTCCAAAAGTTAGATTTCTTTGAATTATTTCAAGTGGTTTAAAAAAAAGAAAGATTTTCGAGTTTATGCTCACTTTAAATCAAAGCAGAGATATTTTTGTTCAATGTCCAAGATGAAGAAGAAGAAGAAAAAGAAATCAGGCGAAGAAATGAGAGCGAAAGGGAAGGAAATAATATTGGAGAACGATGTAATACACAGGAAAAGGTAAGAAAGAAAGAAAGAAAAAAAGGTAGGATAATGAACGTGGTGAGTGAATGATAGCGATGAAAGAGAGAAGAGATGGCACCTTGTGCTATTCAAACCATGATTGGCAGAGAAATAGAACGTTGCCATGGTACCTCGGAGCACGGTTTCCAGGGTAATGAGAAGTTCTCTCCATACACGAGCTGACAGACGTGAGAAGCATGGCAGACGGAGGAAAGTAGCACGGGAGGGATCGCAGTGTATGATCATGGATAGTGTTTTGATCAAATTTTCCTGGTGGATATGAAATCACATTTAGTACCAGTTGGGTGTATAG
>CM068963.1:112840716-112853344 GCA_035128595.1 Eptatretus atami
ATATATATATATATATATATATATATATATATATATATATATATATATTACTCCGATGCTGTCGCTTACAATTATTTGTTGTTGAGTGTTGTAGATGTCACCTGATGAATTGGCCATTTTGGAGGCAAAACTCGATTTTCTCATCGGAATGAAATCAGCCCATTGGAGTCATGGAGACAGAAACCCTGTAAACAATGATCACATGACCTTATTTATATTTTGGAGAGAAGATTTTGGCAAAAAGCACAAGTGGTTGTTTGTTCGTGCATTCCTGGGTTGGCCATGATAGCTCAAAGGGTGTACAAGTTCGTGCACTCACGATTTGAGTTGTCGTTTCTGGGTTCGATTCCCAACCCAACTTTCAACCGAAGGAATGATACTTCACAGGGATGGAGTTGTATCCTGAGTACGCCGTTCCTTCACTGGTACATTCAGCCGGATGTCCTGACTGCCGGCGTTTATTGCTGCTGGTAGATGTTGAAGAGCCCACGGTGTGTTTCTAAGAACAGGAGGCAATTGTTATTGGTGTCACTCTCTTAAATCCAAATTCCTACAAAATTTACCATATAGCAAATCTTCCCCCTCTCCTCCTGCTGGTAAATATTCCACAAGGTAAATCTTCCGTATGGTAATTCGTCTTCACAGTAAATTTTCGCTGGCAAGTATTCTTTATTGGTAAATTATAGACCTGGTAGTATTCATTTTGGTAAAATTCCCACATAGTAAATCTTTCGATTTCCATATTGTAAAGCTTCCACCTGGTAGTAAATCTTCCCCCAGAAAAACAATCAAGGAGTGAATTTGTATGACGTCATGGTTTGACTCTGCTTCGCTGATAGGAGTATTTAGAGGGGGGTAGAGAGGAGATGGGGGGGAGAAGAGGAGGGTGGGGAGCTGGGAGGGGGTGAGGAAGGGGTGGGGGAGAGCGACGCCTAACCACATGTCTCCATACACTCTGGGAGGGGGAAGGAGCAAAGAGGATGGGAGAGAGGAGGGAAGGGGGAAGTGTGGAGTGTAAGGGGATGTTCTAGAATTGCTTTTGGTAGGGGACTTGAGAGAGGGGGCAGGGATGGTCCTGTCTGCCGGTATGAGTACAGGATTAAACGAAATGAGGAGTGATGTGCTGTTTGATCCGATCCTGCAGTCTGAGAGAATTTTGCGTGTCGATGAACATCGGAGCTGGTACACCAGGAAAATTCACAGAATCGTCAGACAACATCAATAAATGAAAATATAAATGAATGAAAAAAAATGCAAGTGAGTGACCCGAGACAATGGGGGAAGCACAGTAATTTTGTGCCGCAGGACATCGAAGCCGATACACCAGGAAAATCACAGAACCGTCGGAATTCATCCGCAAAATGAAAACATAAATAAATTAAAATAAATAAATGAAAAATCAAATGCAGATGAGCGACCCGAGACAATGGGGAAACACGGTTCGTTATTGCTTACAATGTGTAAGCAAACCCCACTAATATGTATATATTCCTTACTTCCTTCCAAAGTTGTATTTTTCGATACAAAGTAAAGGCTCGCGGAAGAGGTCGAACACAGAATGGATCCAGAAAACAACAGAAAGAGAGGGGAAACCCCAACAGCAGGATTGAGGAATAAAATAGAGGGAGACTTGGACACATAAAGGGTGTTGGGAAGAATGAGGGGTAGAGGAGGCCACATGGGGTGGACAAGATGAATAGAGAAGCAAACTCTCAGGAAGGAAAAACTGGAAATTTGGAAGGAGATGGGCTTGGGGGTTGTCAGTCCCAATGGAGACTCACAGATTGAGTCAGTCCCATGGAGTCACAGAGGTCCTTTGCTGAAGTGCCATGGCTGGTGAGAGAGGTACTAACACCCAGCCAATTAGCATGGCGACAATTGAAATCACCACATATGAGGAAGAGAGAGTTGGGATGAGTGGTTAAAAGTTGGTGCATGTTATATCTGAGAGATATCTGCAGTATCTGTATGGTATTGTCAATGTTTGGAGGACGGGACAACACAGAGACAAACTAGAAAGGCACACGGTAGAGAGCATACCTCCGCCAGGCTGAATAGTTTACATTTTGTATCCCACCAATAGGCCAGATCTGCATCTGGACCTGAACCAAAATCGAATCAGCATCCACCAAGTTTTGTCATAATCCGTCCAGAACTTTTAAAAATATCCTGCTATGTATTGTTTTTGGCCAGATCTCTCAATGGTGAAGAATCACTTGATAAATTGTAGTATCCGGATCCAGATCTTCACAAAAACCGAATCGATTCGTCCTTATCACATATCGAACCAGTCCACCAAGAGTCATCCGAATCCGTGCATAACTTTTTGAGATATCCTGCTCACCGACAGACAGACAGACAGACAGACAAACAAACAGGCAAACAGGGATGAAAACAAAACCTCAGTTCACCTTCGGTGGCGGAAGTAAGAAGGTGGGAGCAGAGGGGATGTCGCAGCCAAAGGTACTTTTGGGGGTTGGCTGGTGTAAGATCAGTGCAGGGACAGTGAGAAATTGAGTGCTTGATCTTAGTGAAACTCTGCTCCCAGGGCGTAGTTCATGTCTATCAAATAGGAGGAGACAATAGCCAGGGAGACAGACTAATGAGTCAGGGACATCGTGTGGGAGGAAGGATTCTGTTAAATAGATTATGTCCGGTTCATCAGCAGCGGCCTGGATTGAAATATCTGTCAAGTTGGAGTGGAGGCCTCTGATGTTTGAGGTCCACACAGCTGGAGACAGGGAAGGAGGCATTGCGAGGGTCCTGGAGGATGGGGTGGGAGGCTGGGAAGGTGCAGGGCAGGAGAGAGGCTGGGAGAGTGCGGGACAGGGGAGAGGCAGATAGTCGGAGGGGATGGGGGGTGGGAGTGAGCGGAAGGTGGGTGGGGGTCGAAGTTGTAGGATTTGGGGATATGGGAGAATGCAAGATGGGGGGGGGATATGGGAGGGTGCAGGACAGGGGGAGATGGGAGGGAAGCTGGGAAAGGGCGGGATACGGGTGAAGATTTTGAGGGGGTGGAGTGAGGGGTGTAAAGTTCTGATGTTAATGACAGAGAGGCAATGTTTGAAGAGAACGATCAGATTTATTGTAGTACCAGAATCCTTGTGCACCAAGTGAAGCGAAACCCCATAATGCTCTGTGCCCCCACACTCTCCCTCTTTACCCAACCACATGCCAGCACTTCCAGTCCAATGGACACAAAGTAAAAACAGCAAACTAATGTAATCTCATGAGAAGAGGAAGCAGGAAGCTTTGAGTGGGGGGAAGAAGGGGTGTGAAGAGGAAGCAGAAAGAGGAGCCATGAAGTGGACAGATGCTGAGGAGGGGAATGGGTGGGGTTGGCAGGATGCGGAGTTCCAGCAGATGTGGGGAGGGTGTGGACACGGAAGGGTTTGACATCGTGAAATGACGTGAAGGGGAATTGATTGCCGTGAGCAGAAGACCTCTGCAAACTGGACTTCTCACGATTGCCAAACTGGACATATGGAGACAGAGATCATGGGATGGGTGGAAATAATTATTTCTGAAGGCACGGAGGAAGGTTGTGCTGTAGGTATGGGAGAAGGCTTGAGGGACCAAGCACTTAGGTGAGACGTGGATTTGGAAAGTAATCCTTGTGAAGAAGAGGAATTGATCATGATGAAGAGGAAGAACATGTGAGTGCTCATGACAGAGAAATGAGGAACGTGAAGCATTTTAAAATCCACTTAAAAGCTTTGAATGGAAGAAGCATTTCATTCAATGAAGATTCAGTTTGGAAAATGAGAAAAGGAAGAGATAAGGAATGAAGTACAGGAAATACTGGCAGAAGGAATTGTCCCCTGTTGTCTTGAGCATATTGAGTTTGCGTTTTGGAGTTTAAAAATGTAGGTTTTTTTTGTTTATTTCTATATTTTTTTAAATAAAATTAAAAAGGTGGAGGGGGGTCGTATGAAGTTGAGGAAGTGGAAAGGACAATACTTGGGAGAAAAGAAACAGAACGAGGAATGCGGCTTCAAAACAGAGACAAAACATGCACGGCGGCTATCCGAGGAATCGGCCTGCTGACATGAGTTGATGGACGATAAAGACCCCCACGGTGTCCTTCGTGAAGAGTAAGCGAGTTATCGTTGGCATCCTGCCCAAATTCCAAAAACCTGCTCTCACCTACAGGGGACAATGCATCAGCAGCACAGCTACGCTCTCAGCAAATGATGCCACCGGCAGTCACATGCTGAATACGAAAGAAGATTCCTCACTCTCAAACAAATTGATCTTCCCATGCAGTGCAGGCAGTGGTAACGGCATCAAAATGTTTTTTTCTCACCGCAGCTTCACAAATTTTATACATGACATAGTTCAAGCCTAATTGAATGGCTTTAAATCTCCTGTGCTCAGAAGTTTCTCTTCGAAAACGGAAATAAAGAAGATCAGTGAAAAATTCTTCGAGAGGACACGGTCAACATTTACTGTTAATTTCCCCACAAGTGTCAGGCAAGTGTGGAGAGACGCAAGAGGAGAGCCTGTTAATCTACTGCAAATAGTGCTGTGTAATTGATTTAACCTTAAGCGCCATTTACGTGATTAGCGAGGACAGTACGTCTAGTGTTGCAAGATGAAAAATGTGAATATTCTCCAGAGACCTCAAAAAGGTCCAAATGGGATATTCAAAGTTCAATGATATGCCTTTGATGATGTGAGGGATGAGAGTTGATGGCAAACAACAAATCAGAATTATGCAGAAGAAGGCTCCATGCTGTTAGGTATATTCATGGTGAAACACTTCAGCTTCAAGAGGAGTACAACACTCAACAGGCAGACATTAGATGACTCGTCACTTCAACTGCTGCCTCCAAAGAGTGTACGTATGAAGGGCAAATCGTTTTTAATTTCAACTTGTGCATTTTCTTTTCACAAAACTAATAATTTTTTTTCGACATGTTTTGTGGCTTACGAGAAAACACCTTACAATTTTAACTGAGTTAAAAACAAACAAACATTTATGAGCAAAAGTTCTACTTTGAAATAGTCACGGTTTTATTTTTTTGCAGGTGCGAGGCTCATGGAAGAGCAAGGTAGAACTGCCAGTGGGACAAAAATCAACGATGTAAACGAATAGGAAATGAGGAGAGGGGAGAGGGGGCAAGGAAACTGAAACTAGCAACTAAAATTGTTGAGTTCAGAAAGGTTAACGGGGGGGGGGGGTTGTTTGTTTGTTTTTGTATACCTTGTCGAGGCTCGTATGAGAGCTAACACACAACGCACAGCAAGGGGGCATGAGACAAGAGGGGGGAGTGGGACAAAAACAGTGGAACAGACACATTAGGAGATCTGTGGAAGGGAGAGGGATGGGACGGGAACATGAGGAAGAGAAGATGACATTACAGGGACTTTCAGGAAGGAAAGCAGGGGAATTGCAGGAAGTGGGCTTGGGTGGATTATCGGGGTCGAAAAGATCGAGGATTTGGATGGGGGATGATAAGAGGTGGTGGTGAACAGATGTTTTGAAAGCCTGGAGAAGAATGGGAAAGAATAGAGTGAGGGAGTTTATTCCAAAGGCGGAAAAAAGAGAATGAAAGAGTGAAGGTGAGCAGTGGTTCGTGATTTTGGTAGTTTACCAGAAGGGGGTTGTTGGCGGACCTTCAGCGCCCTGTGAAATGTGGTGGGGACAAATCCAGAGAGAGCAGGGGGGCAAGGCTGGAGAGGAGACGGTAGAAGACAGAAAGACCACCAACCAACCTACGGTGAGAGATGAGAGGCCCAAAAACTCAGCTTCATTGCGGGAGATGTCGATGATCCTAAATGCCCTGGTTTCGACAGCGTGAAGTCGAGAAAGGTGGGAGGCAGGAGCACCAGCCCAGAGGGGAGAGCAGTACTCCATCAGGCTACGGACAAAAGCTTTGTAAGTGGTCAGGAGCTCAAGAGGGCCGAGGAAGGACTTTGCACGACGGAGGATTCCCAGTCGGCGACTGGCTTTGAGGCGAGGTTGGAAATGTGACTTTCCCAGGAAAGGTCATGGCAGATAGTAAGACCCAGAAGCTTGAAAGAAAAGACTTCTTCCAGAGGATTGTTGAGAAAGTGGATGGGGGGGGGATTTCTAAACGTCCTTTCGAAGGGACATAGTGAGAGTGTGAAATTTGTCCGGATTGAAAGACATGTTCCACGTGTTGGACCAGTTTGTGATTTTATCCAGATCAGCAGTGAGCGAAGAAGCTGCTGCTTGCCAGTCAGAGGGATGACATATGGTACGCAGAGGGTGGAGTCATCAGCAAAGAGAATATAGGATTTTCCAGAGATTGGAGAGATCATTGATGAAAACCAGAAAAAGAACAGGGCCCGAAACGTACCTTGAGGAACTCCAGCCTGGACAGGAAGAGGGATGAAAGAACTCCATTTAGGGCCACACGGTGACTGCGTGTTGACTCACCAAACTCTCTACACGGTGGAGTTTGGTGAGTTGGGCAGGGTGCCAGACTGTGTCAAAAGCACGTGATATGTCCAGGGATACGGCTCGGATTTCCTGTCTGGCATTGAGGACCTCCATCCATTGATGGAGAGCAGAAGCAGCATATCCAGGTAGAGTGACCTGTCTGAAACCAAATTGATGATCGGAAATCAAGCCATTGGAGAAGAGGAAGGATTTCATGTCTGAAGCGATGATGGATTCCATAACCTTGCGATGATTGGGAGAAGGCTGATTGGTCTGTAGTTGCAGGGATCTGTTTTTGCACCTTTATGCAGGCAGTGATGTTTGCAGATTTCCAAGCAGATGGCAGATGACCTTGAGCAAATGAGAGGGTGAATAAACAGAGAGAGGGTGAGCAAGAGCAGAAGAGCAGGCTTTGAGGACACGTGGGCTGATGCCGTCTGGACCGGTTGCAGAATCTGAGTCGAGGTTTGAAAGCAAGCTCTTCACCTTGTCAGGAGAAAAGGACACAGAGTCCAGGGACAAAAATAAAAAAAAAACAAGATCAAGGGTAATAATAAATGGGTGTGACAGAGATGGAGCTGTACTGCTTACAGTCCTGGAAGGAGAGCAAGACAGAACAGCCTCTGGAAGGTGGTTCCATAAATGGGAAAGTGAGAAATGAAAGACTTGAGTTGTGCAGTCAGCCTGGATTTCAGAAGTTTTGCCAGGAGAGGGTTACGGGAAGAAGATGTACCTCCTGGTGTTCCTGAGTTAGCAGAGAGCAATAATGAGACAAAAACAAACAAACAAAACAAGCCGGTAGCGCACATGGAGTCGCCTACCTAATAGAACCTGACGCGATGGGCCCGTTTGATGGGGAATGACCTGAGGATTAAGCACAAAAAAATTCATGATTCTAGCTTCAAGGGTTAATGCTGCAGATTTTTTTTTCGTTAAAATACCCCCACATTTAGAGGTTTTTCGGCCGTTGCTAGGCAACGGAGGGTCCATAGCAACGGTTCTTTCTCACACATAACTAGGACATACCATGAACCTACCATAACAGTTTCATGTATATCTGACTCATAGTCTCTGAGATATAACGAACTTCGTTTTTTTTATTGTTTTCGACCAGGGTTCATTCAAAGCTATCTTCTCGACAGTTTTCATAGGATCCGGCTGGAAATTTTTGACAATATGGCTGAATGTACTGCCCACAGTCGCTCGTGGCCCGATTTTTATTTTCGAAAAAAATATTTTAATGATTTTTCAAAAATTTCAAAGTCCCGTTACTAGGCAACGTGGTGTCCATAGCAACGGTTCTCATTTGCACACAACTAGGTCATGTATGAACCTACCAACCAAGTTTCATCGAAATCGCCATTGTATTAACGGACACTGGACCGAACAGACAGACATACAGACATCAAGACATACAGACAGACATACAGACAAACATATCGACGGAAAAAGTGATAATAAGGGTAGATCAAAAAAATTTTTTTTTTTCGACTTTATCGACTACCCAAAAATACCAGAGAGACCACCAACCTGCCTAAAATGTGATAGCAACAGACGTTGTGCTTCATCCTCATCACAGAAGATTCCAATAGCTTTGAGAACTTTTGATTATACACAATCCAGGAGAGACAGATACGAAGCTGAGGCATTGCGGAAAATGGGGCTTGCAGTCTTTCATTGAGCTATGGACAAAGGCCTTGTAGACTGTGTGTGAGTAGCTCTGATTTTTTTGTTGTTGTTGTTCTTTATTATCCACTAGTACGTGCCCGTAGTGTTGCCCGTATACGTGCATGTCCTGTACGTGCGTGGCCGTACGTGCAAAAAAATAAATAAAAATCTTTCAAACCACGACCAGAAACAACAACCCAACAGGCCGTTCCTTCGCTCTCGCGTGCCCGTACGTGAGTGGCCGTACGTGCAACCCCCCCCCCCCAAACCCACCCTCCAAAAAACTTTCAAACCACGAGCCAGAAACAACCACACAGGCCGTTCCTTCGCTCTCGTAAACGGCGACTGGATTGGGGCATTTGTGTTATCTATAAATGCGCATAAGAAATCGAGAAATTATTAGAATACATTGTCATCACCATCGGGAAGTAGTGCGTGCCCGTACGGAATGTTCACATGCATTCCACGAATTATCGCTTGCATTGAAGTAACAACTGTGTGATACTTACACACACAGAGTTAATTAAAATTAAAATCAAGTTTACCTCCCTGTCTTTGCTTGCATGATATTCGCTGTCATTGACCATTGCCACTCCTACGCCACGGTAACTAAGCACCGATCGATCCCCATCGTAACCGGCACGGCACGTGACGTCATCGTCGGCAGGCCGCGCATCGGACGACGCGAAGTTAAGTCCTCACTGTCCGGAAGTTCGCATATCGCAGTTACGATTATTCGCAATTTAGTTTTAATGCCAATTATTCAATTAGCGCCAACGTATTTTGCCTTTTCACAATGTCATCGCAAGGAAAAACACAAAGAGAAGAGAAGAGAGAGAGAAAAAAAATTACTTTCAAACAACAACACATTGTTCCTTCGCTCTCGTAAACGGCGACTGGATTGGGGCATGTGTTTATCTATAAATGCGCATAAGAAATCGAGAAATTATTAGACTACACGAAGTCATCACTATCCGGAAGTCCGTACGTTGTAACCTGAAATGGGGAACGCGGCTGAGGTTCTCTTCCCATCGGCCACGCCCACGCAACAACGTGTCTTGTCATTGGTTGGTAAATAAATGGCCGCAGCAACGTGTCCTGTCATTGGTTGGTAAATAAATGGCCATAACTTGGGAACCACTTGTCTGATTAATATCAAACCTTGAAAAGGCACATACTCAGGTCCCCAGCAATTACCTGGCAAGTTTTAATTAGATCAGACCAGTGGTTGTCGAGAAACAGTGGTCACAGACACACACACACACACACACACACACCACACACACACACACCACACACACACACACACACTGCTGGAATTATAGATAGACTAGCGATACCCATGCACATGCACGAGATAGCAGTACAACATAGCTGGTAGCAGACGACAGACCGTACACGGGGAATGAGAAAAATGCGCATTGTGCAAAATGCAAGTGGTACTATGGAACGCCAAGACTTCCCAAACATTGTCGGCATGTCCGCTAAGTGCCACAGCAAATTTTCAGAGGACGTGATGTGACGGCGAGCCGAGTTTTTAGTGTGCAAGCTTGGTATTATAATAGAGATGGCGGAGACACACACACTGACACACACTTTATTTATTAGTCCCCGACTGGTTTCACCGGAGGGGACAATCGGTTTGCTCTCCGTTTGGCCTTCTATCCGTCTGTCCATCCCACCTGGGGTTTTTCAGACTATTTTTCCCCACACCCTTGAACATATTCAACTGAAACTTGGTACGTGGCTTTATTATGAGAGCTTACAGAACAAGTTCGAGTTTCAGGGCATGTCGTCAATTTTTCCAGAGTTATGCCCTTTTTGAGAAAATATCACATTATATATGGGTCAGTGTTCAGCTGCCCTGATCCCACCCCACTGCTTTACACCCATGGGCTGGACAGCTGGCCTAACTCCATCCCAATAAAATAATGTGCCGCCATTGCATGAAGTAGCACAGATTGGCAGACCTCAGACCTTAGGCCATGGCCCGGTGCAACTGGAATGATCCCAGGCAGAGTCAACCCCACCTGGTATTAATTCAACAGCCAAGTGGAATTTGAACTCAGGATCCTAGGATCCCAAACCCACCACACTAACCATTAAGCCAACACCAGGCATAGTGTATAACCACGATGGATTACGTATGCACATAAGCCGTACGCATGTTTTTGCTTCATGTATATCCAGTGCCTACAGAAAGTCTACACCCCCTTTCAAAATTTTCACCCTTTGTTGCCTTATAACCTGGAATTAAATTGCATTAAACCAGACTTTTTCCACCATTATTTGCACATCGTAACCCACAACTTCCAAGTGAAAAACAAATTCGATAAATTTCAGAAAATTAATTAGAAATACAAAACAAGAACATCTTGGTTGGGTAAGTGTCCACCCACTTATAATAGCAATTGTAAATGATCTTAGGTGTACCCAATCACCTTAAAAATCACACAGCAACTTAATTGGCCTCCACCTGTGTTATATTGTAGTGATTCTGATTATTTCAAAAATAAAATCAGCTGTTCCTGGAGCTTTCCTCTGCTGGGTAGTGAATGTCACAGCAAAGACTCAACCATGAGCCCAAGGAGCTTTCAAAAGACCTCCGGGATAAAGTTGTGAAAGGCACACATCAGGGGATGGGTATAAAAATATTTCAAATGCCTTAAATATCCCTTGGAGCACAGTCAAGACGATTATTAAGAAATGGAAGGCGTATGGTACCACCAAGACCCTGCCTAGATCAGGCCGTCCCTCCAAATTGGATGACCAAGCAAGGAGGACACTGATCAGAAAGGTCACCAAAAGACCAATGGCAACTTTGAAAGAGTTACAGGCCTTTACGGCAAAGACTGGTCACTGTGTGCATGTGACAACAATATCCGAAGCACTCCCCAAGTTTGGCCTGTACGGTAGGATGGCAAGAAGGAAGCCATTACTCAAAAAGAAGGAAGCCATAATCATCACCAATTACATTAATGCAAATTATTAGAAACCACAATAAAAGTAGCAAATGAGTAAATATGGGAAATTAGTTTTCATCAGCTTGCTCCCTTGCTGAAACCACATAATAAGGTGAAAAGACTGAAATTTGCAACCCTATACCAAGATTGGGTGACTGAACAATGGAATCAGGTACTCTGGTCCAATGAATCGAAGTTTGAACTTTTTGGATCGGAGACGCCAGTTCATATGCCAGAGACCTGGAGAACATTACGACATGCAATGTTTGCAGTCTATTGGTAAACATGGTGAGCATCTGCGACTGTCTGGGGTTGTATCTCAGATTTTGGTCGAAGAAAACTTGTTAAAATCAATGGGATGCTAACAAAAGAGAAGTACAAGCAGATACTGCAGCACCATGCAGTTCCTATTGGAAATCGTATAATCAGAAGAGGATTCATTTTGCAACAAAATAATAATCCAAAACACAAGTGTTAGAATGGCCACCCCAGAGTCTGGACATGAATCCCATTGAGGCCATATGGAATTACCTGGAAACAGAGAAGAACAAGAAGAACCCAACTAACCTAACAGAACTGCACAATGTACAATAGAATATTTCGCACTGTATTCCTAAAAAAGAGTGCTTCAGTCATATACAGGAAGGCGAGTGGAAACGTCCCGGCAAATAAGATGAGTCGAGAGCGCTCCCGGCAAATGAGATGAGTCGAGAGCAGAGTCGAGATGCAAGAGTCGAGACCTCTGTGGAAAGGCTGCTTGGTCCATGAGAGCGTTTGCCGATCTCTGTGCAAAGGCGTCTCAAATGTCTGCAGATCTCCCTGGAAAGGTGTCCGGAATCTCTTGAGCATGAAGAGTTCTAACCTCTTACCACCGCTGAGAGGGGGTATGGTTACGGCGCCTGTCATTAGGTCATCTTCATGGCCATGTCACCTTCTCATTGGCCTCTGTCTGGCCAGAGCATCGGAAGGTTGGTCCTGCTAACAAACCACACCCCCATGGCGAGCAGCTGTTGTTGTCATCTCTGATGTAACAACGTCATTTTGACATGTAGCGCTAATGATCGTCTTGCGTTTTAAATTGGAGTTTTACAGGCAACGAAAGAATGAAGATGACCACTGCAGCGCTCATGATCGCTTCCGTCATGTTCAAATGAGGGATTTTTGCCAGAAATGAAAAGAACAGGTATATTTAATTCCACAGTGATTTGCACGTGATTAAGAATATTTTGTACTGAGTTAGAATAATTTCCGGTCCATTGTGTTGAACTAATTGGGTAATTTGTGATGTGCATGATAGGGGGATGGTTTGGATGTGGAATGAAAAAGAGGGAGGGAAGGTTTGAAGGGGTGGTGTGAAGTGGGGGTTTGGAGGTGAAAGGATAAGGTGAGGGGTTTGAGATGGAGCAAGGAATGGGTGGATTCAGGTAAAGAGAAGTTTCCATGTGAGTTACAGACTTTGAAAGCAAACATGGTGAGGACCAGCGATGGATGGATAGCTGGAGTTAAAGAAGAGGTAAAAGATGGATTGATAGAAGGAGGGATTAAAGAGGGATTGAACATGCTAAATTCACAACGCATCCCCCCCCCC
>CM068963.1:112857486-112871186 GCA_035128595.1 Eptatretus atami
TGTAACTTTTCAAGATTTTAAATTTCGGGGGGGATTTGGAATGGGGGAGAGAGTGTGGGAATCTCGGTAACGATTTGAGTGATGCCATCAAACTTGGTAGGGATAGTGTCGGCCCGATTTGGAGTTAATGATGAAAAATTAAGTAATTAGCTTTGATTTTAATTTAAGAGGGGAATTTGGAATAGGGGGAAGGGTAATCTATTGTTGTGGTGCTGCAAAACCGTCACTGCCCAAGCAAAGCCCTCTGATAAGTTCTCTGATAACAGTCAGAGAGATGTCCACTTTGACAAGGACGTGGTCAGAGAAACCAATTGTGCGGAGGAAGAACAGATATTTTCAGGGAAATTTGTCAAAATCAGATCCAGAAGAGATGGAGTACCATTGGTTGAGATCCGGGTCGGGAAGTTGACAGATTGAGTCAGTCCCAAGAGTCGCAGAAGTCTTTTGCTGAAGTGCCATGACAGGTGAGATAGGTACCCACACCTAGCCAACTGGCATGATGACAATTGAAGTCGTCACATATGAGGAAGAGAGAGTTCAGATGAGAAGATAGAAGTTGGTCCATGTTTTCGGATAGTGAGGTGTAAATGGAGTCATCACTGTTTGGTGGACGGTACGGCACACATATAAACATGAGGTGGGAGTGGAGGGAATCCGGAGCCAGAGGTATTCCTGGGGTGTGGGGGAGTGAGGCAGTGCATGGAGAGTGAGGAATAGAGTGTTTGATGAAGAGAGCAACTCCTCCACCAGGACGAGGCTCAGGTCTGTCATACTGGAGGAGGGAGTAACCAGGGAGAGATACTTGGAGTCGGAGAGCTCTTGAGGAGGAAAGTTTCTGTTAGGCAGATGATGTCTGGTTTGTCAGTGGCAACCTGATGGAAAGATCTGTAAGGTTTGAGTGAAGGCCCCGGATATTTGGGGACCACACTGTTAATGAAGAGGGAGGGGAGGAGGCATTGGTGCAGGGGATGGAGGGGAGGGGAGGGTAGGACAAGGGAGGAGGGGGGAGGTAAGGAGGGTTGTTGAAAGAGTGTAGGGGATTGCAGAATAGCTCGGAGGGGGCCGGATGAGGAGGAGAAAAGGCTCATGTTGCTGGGGAGAGGGGGGACAAGAGAGGGGAAGAAGGCAGTTGAGGATTTGAGGTGGAGTGATGAGATGGAGGTGAAAGGGAAGGGAAGGAGGCAGCTTTGTGGATGTGAGGGGGGGCAACCTGAAAAGGATGAGTAAGGGGATGAATGGTGGGAGAAGGGTGAGTGGGGGAGTTGAGGGAGAAAGGTAGGGGGAGTTTTTGAGAAGGTGAGAGGGAGGCTTGGAGGGAGAAGAGTGTGATGGTTGATGGTTATCAGAGATCCACCTCAGTGCCGTTGAGTCTGGCATTCACTCAGGCCGACTGGCAGGGTCTCCAAGCAGCCATCAACTTCTCGACTGATCTCCCATCGCTCCTGCCTCTCACCTTCTTGGCTTCACGCAGTGGAAACCAAGGCATTTCGGATCATTGATGTCTACCACGATGAGGCTGAGTCTTTGGGCTCTCACTCTCTCACCGCAGGCAGGTCGGTGGTCTTTCTTCTTGTACCGTCGCCTCTCCAGTCTCGTCCCCTGCTCTCTCTGCAATTTGTCCCCACTAATTTCCACAGGGCGCTCAAGTTCCGCCAGCAACCCCCTTCTGGTAAAACTACCAAAACACGAATCACTGCTCACCTTCACTCTTTCATTCCTCTTTTTTCCCCGCCTTTGGAATAAACTCCCTCACTCTCTTCAATTCCATTCTCCCTCCAGGCCTTCAAAACAGCTGTTCACACCATCTATTATCGTCCCCCATCCAAATACTCGATATTTTCTACCCACACTAATCCACCCAAACCCACCTCCTTCAAATTCCCTGATTTCCTTCCTGAAAGTCCCTGTAATGTCCATCTTGTATACCCCGTGTTCCCCGCCCCATCCCTCTCCCTTCCAGAGATCTCCTAATGTTTCTGTTCCCACTGTTTTGTCCTTCCCACGCCCTCTTGTTCATGCCCCCTTGCTGTGCATTGGTGTTCGCTCTCATATGAGCCTTGACAAGGTATACAAAAAAAAGGGCACACAACATATAGCGGTCCCCAGGCAGTTATTTCGTGAGTATTCGTTTTAGTTAGCCCTTCCCTCATGTCTCACGTATATATGGGACAAGATGCATTGTGAGAGCTTTTAGTTTGGTCTGTAATTCCATTCTCTACTCCTTTATCTATTTTATTTACTTTATTTTGCACACATGATCCTCTCTTCACGCATGCAATCGTGCCACAAACCACATAGCAACAGGGGCAGCCTCATTAGCATATACCGCCAAAACCCCGTTCAAACCTCGTGCCATTCCCAACGGACACTTTGCTTCAACTTTCTCCATACTCAAACCACAACACCACAACCTTCATAAGACCACCACCCAATGCCTCCCTAAAAAAAACAACCCACAATAACCTCTGCTTGCCCTCCTCACTACAACCTCCACAAAATGCCACAACCACAGTAGGCACCTCAGATCACTCACCACTGTCCTTTAAGGATATTGGGAACCATGACCACTACCCACCATGAGGATGCTTTAGTTTGGAACATATTGGCATGTAGTTTGAAGCGTAAATATGCACTGGTGGGGTCCATTCAACGTCGTCTGGATAGCTCTGATGCTCCGCTAAATATCAACCCTCATTGGTGCCCAGCACACATTCATGGCCGGAGAGCACTCCCAGAAACCCGTACTCCATGTTAATTCTGAAGCTCCATCGCATGGCCGAGTTCAGGTTGAATGAGGCCATTTTTGGATTCGGAGCCTCACAGGGGCAGGGCTACTCATGGAGAAAGCGCCGCGCACCAATTAGTGCACCAGGAAATGCCGACAGAACGTTTTGATCTGAATTTTGACTCCTTCGCCAAACGACTATAAAATAGCTGCGCAAGGATCATTTGAGTGAATCTTCACCAGTTAGTATTCAGTCAGTCAGTCTTGAGTCAGCCTTTGCCAGTCAGTATCCACGCAGTCAGTCTGCAATCAGTCTTCACCAGTCAGTATCAGACCTGAACAGCGGCACAAGTCAGCTCCTTGCCACGGTCATCTACAAGAGTCATAGATCTTCTCCTGGGTGCGAGGTGGCTGCTTCTGAGTGCAGAGGGCTCAACGAGAGGAGGGTCCAGACCTGAACAGTGGCACAAGAGGCATTTTGGAGGGGAGCGTTGAGTGGGCGGAACGCCAGACTGACAATAGACTTAGTAATTACACATACAGATTTTCTCACACACCCTTATAAGCGATCACCTTCCAGGTTCTATCTCTTCAATCTACTGTCTCATCTGCTGTGGATGCCCAAAGCTAAAGAGCAACTACAGATATGCACCTCTTCTTTTTTCCTCTTCTGCATCCCACCTGAACTTCATTACACCTCATTTTGCACCTCCTCACTCACGCACCATAGACACCCTCAGTTTTCTTCCCACTTGCTCCTCCTAAGGACTGGGAAGCGTGGGCCTGTCGGCCGCACCAGGTAGCACAGAGTCGTTCACGCCTCATACTTTCTCTCATCTTTCTGGCTCTTCTAATTTCCTCGGATGTGTGTGCCTGACAGTGCCTGTAATGTTGGCACCAGGATAAGATGCAGAAAGTTTGTGTCAGGTTAGCTCTGCACTGTCTTCTTTATAAAATATTGCATTTCTTTTCCTGCACCGCACAAATCCCTGCTATACATATTGCTGTGATTAAAACCCTTTGTCGTCCACATGCCATTTCCCACGCCCCCATTTATTTGTAAGAAATTGCTTATGGTATAAATGTACCCAGCTCGTAAAGTCTTTTCCTCCATTGGTCCAGCGTAGTCCACGCATAGGTTGTCCGGGAAGTTCTACCCCACTAATTTGCTCTCATTAGCCAGTGCGTACTTGGCAGCTTCACTCGACTGCACCTGATACGGTAAGTTAATGCGGGTACACATCGACGGGCACGAAACTCGCTTGGTACGGTCAACCCACCGGAAACGGTAACACACGAGCTAGTGTAACCCTTCCAGGATTGGCAGTACCAATCGGCAATCGTGGTTGCTTCGCAACCCATCGGAGTGCGGAGTTATCTGTGTCCGGCGGCCTCAGGACTGGGTGTTCCGAGTACTTCCCTTCGTGGTCGAACTCGAACCCGGATCCGTAACACTTTTTCACCGCTTTAATTGATCTTAACCAAACTTTCCAAGGACTGTAGGCCTAATGAGGAGTAGAATAGGGTTGGGTGGAGTTTTGGCAAGGGGTAGGGGTTAGTTGTGTTTGTTGTTTTGAGAACAGTGGTTGCATGTGGACCCCCCTAGCCCTTGGCACATGTTCATTTATTGACCCATGTTGCCACATTATGCATTTTATTGTGAGATTTAAAAACAATTTAAAGTCTATCTGAACTAATTCAAATGCTCAGCCTAATCTCATAATTTTGTTACACACTAATCAACTCCCTCCCAGCAGAAAGAGTGACGGAAGTGAAAACTGATATCTATGTGACAAGTTTTGGACCCGTGTCTGACAGTGACATGGTAAGCATCCATTTATCAAATTGCAGTACAGTACATGTAGGGTTACCATTAGCAGTGATTTATTTATTACAGATGCCAAAACAGGAGTGAGGGGGTTTGGAGAAAGGGGGAATGGTGTTTAGGTAGGGATAGTATTATATGCATCACAATAGTCGATACTTCCTGTATTAATAATATAGTTGCATAATTTTACTTGTTCCCCACCCCCCCCCCTTTTATAGTCCTCTACCAGGTTCACCAGAGAGGACTGTAGGTTTGCTCTCCGTCTGTCCGTCCATCTATCTGTCCCACCTGTGGTTTTTCAGACTTTTTCCCATGCCTTTTAACATATTCAACTGAAACTTGGTGTATATGGCTTTATTATGATAAGTTACAGAAGCAGTTCGAGTTTCAGGGGTTTCGTCAATTTTTCACAGAGTTATGCCCCTTTTGGTCTTGGAAAAATACCAAATCGTAAGGGGACGTGTATTGCAAAGCAATTCTCGCTCTTTAATGTAACCTCTGTTTTTGTTGTAAGAATTTCTAATCTCAAATCTGACCTCTCAAACCTGTCTCCCTCCTCCAAATCCTGGTGGTGTCTAAGTTAAGTCTGTTTCTGGTGTAGTCTCCCCTCCATCCCTCCCTTACCTCAAATGGCCACACAGCTGACACTGCACGTGAAAAGGCTGAATGCCTAAACTCTGTGTTTGCTTCTAAATATTGTCCCAAACCCATCGCTTTCTGTAAACACCTTACCCAGTTGCACACAGCTGTTCCTGGACTATGTGTCCTTTTATTCTGAAAGGTGGAGAGCTGGCTGTCAAACCTCGACTCAGATTCTGCAACCGGCCCAGACGCATCAGCCCATGTGTCCTAAAAACCTGCTCCTCTGCTCTTGCTCACCCTCTCTCTGTTCCGTCATCTGCCATCTGCTTGGAAATCAGCAAACATTACTGCTCTGCATAAAAAGGTGCAAAAACAGATTCCTGCAATTATAGACCAATCAGCATGCTCCCAATCATCAGCAAGGTTATGGAATCTATCATCGCTTCCGACATAAAATCCTTCCTCTTTTCCAATGGCCTGATTTCCGATCATCAACTTTGATTCAGACCAGTTCACTCTACCCTGGACTTGCCGCTCTGCTTTCCAAAGAAATGGATGGAGATCCTCAATGCCAGACATGAGATCAGAGCCGTCTCCTGAGATATATCGCCTGCTTTCGATACGGTCTGGCACCCCCCCCCCCCACCCTTGCTCACCAAACTCTCTTCCTATGGTATCCAAGGCAATCTCCACTCATAGGCTCGCAGACTTCCTCTCCTGTCACAGTCAACGTGTGGCCCTAAATGGAATTCTCTCATCCCCTCTCCTGTCCAGGCTGGAGTTCCTCAAGGCAGTGTTCTGGTTCCTGTTCTTTTTCTGGTTTTCATCAATGATCTCTCCGACTCTCTGGAAAAATCCTCTTTATTCTCTTGCTGATGACTCCACACTCTGCCGTACCATCGGTCATCCCTCAGACCGGCAAGCAGCAGCTTCTTCACTCTCTGCAGATCTGGTAAAATCACAAACTAGTCCAACACGTGGAACATGTCTTTCATCCTGACAAATCTCACACTCTTCACATTGTCTCTCTAAAAGGACTGTCTGAACCCCCCGGTGCCCCCCCCCCCCGGCCCAATATCCTCTGCTCACCAACTCTCTTCCTATGGTATCAAGGCCATCTCCACTCATGGCTCACAGACTTCCTCTCTGTCGCAGTCAACGTGTGGCCCTTAATGAGTTCTTTCATCCCCTCTCCTGTCCAGGCTGGAGTTCCTCAATACAGTGTTCTAGGTCCTGTGCTTTTTCTGGTTTTATTCAATGATCTCTCTGACTCTCTGGAAAATCCTCTTTATCTCTTTGCTGATGACTCGATCCTCTGCCGTATCATCTGTCATCCCTCAGACCGGCAAGCAGCAGCTTCTCAACTCTCTGCAGATCTGGTAACATCACAAACTGGTCCAACACGTGGAACATGTCTTTCAATCTGACAAATCTTCACACTCTCACTATGTCTCTCCAAAAGACTGTCTGGAACCCCCCCCCCCCCAACTACTTTCTCAACAATCCTCTTGAAGAAGTCCTTTCGTTCAAGCTTCTGGTCTCACTATGTGCCATGATCTTTCCTGGGAAAGCCATATTTTTCAAGCTGGCCTCCAAAGCTAGTCGCCAACTTTGCATCCCCGTCTTGCAAAGTCCTTCCTTGGCACACCTAAAGCTCCTGACCACGTACAAAGCTTTCATCCACAGCCAGATGGAGAACTGCTCTCCGCTCTGGGCTGGTGCTCAGGCCGCACCTTCTCGGCTTCACGCTGTGGGAAACCAAGGCATTTCGGATAATTGTGTATCTCCCACGATGAGGCTGAGCCCCTTTGGGTCCCTCAGTTTCTCACCAGAGGCAGGTCGGTAGTCTTTCTGTCTTCTACTGTCTCCTCTCCGGCCTCGGCTTCTGCTTTGTCCGTGATCCCCCCACCCCCCCCCCCCCCCCCCCATATTTTCCACAGGGTGCCCAAGAACTGCCAGCAACCTTTCCTGGTAAAACTACCAAAATCAAGAATCACTGCTCACTTCACACTTTCATTCCTCTTTTTTCCAACAAACTCCCACTCTCTCTTCAATCCCACTCTTCCCTCCAGGTCTTCAAAACAGCTGTTCACCATCATCTCTATCTCCCCCATCAAAGCCATGATATTTCTATTCCCATTAATCCACCCCAAACCCACCTCCTTCAAATTCCCTACTTCCTTCCTGAAAGTCCTGTCGTGCCCATCTTGTTTACCCCGTGTTCTCCACCCCATCCCTCTCCTTACACAGATCTCCTCATGCTCTGTTCCGCACTGTTTTGTACTTCCCTCTCCTGCCCCCTCTTGTTATACATTTTGTGTGTTAGCTCTGATATAAGCCTCGACATTTTGTTTGTTTTTAATGTTTTTCTTCACCTATATGTCAGGTTGGCATTTCAGGAGCTCCCATCTTTCGTTCAAGTATTGTAATCTGTGGATGCATTTCCAATCATCTTTGCTCTTGTTCAAATGCAATCAATTCACCTTTCATGTCAGGGATTTTACTTTCATGGCCTCGGCTGTGGAGCCATCATTGCTTCACTGCAATAGATGTGCAATACATTCTTAAAACTGCCACTCACATGTTCCAACACATTCAAAACCAAAACATGTACTAAATCCAAAATAATACCAATTACTGCACCATAGTCCCAAGAAGGAAGCGAGACACTACACTGCACGCATGCAGGCACACACACACACACACAACCACACACACACACACACACACACACACACACACATATTATATACTGGTAAGTAGTTACAAAAGTTATTTTATTTGAAGTTATAACCTTAACTCACAATCAATTGACTGATTTCCCAACTTCCCGGATCACAGCTGGGCTCCGTTTATTCATCGAGTTTCGATCCTTTCAGCCCGTACCTCTCCAGACGGCGGGTCCACAACCGCGTCGCAGGTCCACATCAGATTACTCATCATCAACGGACCTACACCTCAAAGTTGTGTCCAGACAGTCATAAACACAGCAATGCAATATCTTGTACAACTGATTTAATTAATTACTTTATGAGTGTAGATTACGACTATTGAATAACTTTAATAAAACATCACTTTGTATGATCATATCTTAAGCCGATTAACAACTTTACCTTGTAGACATGTCCATTACACAACACCTCCATCTAACCACAGACTCAAACTATACTATCATTGAAATATTCAAACTTTCATTAATAACCAATTTTAACATGTGTCCTGAGTAACCCAGCAAACACATAAATATATTTAATACTATTATATAATGTATTTTATAAATAATATTTAATATTGTAATTTCATCAAAATGCCTCCATTATTTACACATCTATAAAATAAATATTATATATGTTTAACCAACAATATTAATTAAAGAATATACCTCACTAAAATAATAATTCATTATTATTTTTATATCAAATGCAATACAATAGGAACTTGGAAACACAAAAACCAACCAAACTTAAATTAAAAGGTCAAGACATTCTCACAAGACCTGATCAAACAATCAGCCAAATATCCTTTGTTTAACATGATGGAAAAAAATCCTTCTCACACGTTCTACAAAAATCATCCTTCACTGACACAATTCTTACAAATCTAAGTAGCTGAGATGAAAGACATTGTAACCCATTTTAATTGGTACATTGTTACCTCTGAAATGCGCACAACACCACTGGGAATCTGAAATCCATCTTTATGATATACACTTGTACTAAAACCATTCTGTCCAACTAGAACCAACACAATCCAGATACGCAGCAACTGTACAATCATTACCACTACTGTTTACAATCAGGATATCTGGATAAATCTTGTGAAGCTGAAGCTGCCAAAAACATTGATAGTTATCCACACAAATTTCATCCACATAAACCATGTGTATGACATAATATTTAGATAATCCTAATTTTTTTCTCCTTCATCAGTTTCTGCATGAATGAAAATTTACAGAAAATAAGAAAAATGTCTGCTCGTTGGGGGCTGCAATTCCCACCCACGGGAATTCCCTTAACCTGTTGAAACATTATCCCACAAAAAGACACAAAAGTATTAAATAAAATAAAATTATCAGCATCCTTAAACTTCTCTTACCAAACAATGAAAAACTGATTATTTCTTTTTTAGAAAAGAATGCTCTATCAAACCTAACACATAAAAACTTATTAAAAGAGTTAAAAAAAAACAAAACTTTGTCAATCACTTTGAATAGTGAATCCATCACTGTACTAACCCAAATTTGTAGATAATTGAACAATCAAAATTTCAACGAACTTGATATTGAGGTATCTAATTCTATCTAAGAACTCGAAAGAAGAATTAATGTTCCAAAAGTGTTAATACCAGAATTCTTCTCAATTGAAAAACAATATTTCCCGAACCGTTCTCTCACAACTTGTAATCCTGAGTTAACTATAACCGATAACTGTTTGGTGGACACTGCCTGGCGCCCGCTATAACATATACCTGTACGGGTTCTTATGAATCTTTGGGGATCAGAAAAAGCCGAGGAATACAAAGATTTACCTCTTTACATATAATACTGAAATTATTAACTAACTTCCTGAAGCTCAGAGATAATATAAGACATGATAATACATAGAGACTGAAAGCCATGCTATTAGGATTCACAAATTGCCAATTTATCATTATTGGTGAAAATGTTGAATATTGATTGTGTGCAACCTGTGGTTGGTGGTTTGCAATCATTTCTGGGGGTATGTTGTGCTGCTTTATTACGGTACACTGGTACTCATTTTCATCCATCCATCCATTGGGACCATACTCTGTGCAGAGCGTACGTGCAGAGACCTAAGCAGTCTCCCTGGGCATATGGCACAATCCTGGACAGGTCGCCACTCCGACGCAGACGTAATCATTTCGCCGACCTCAAAAGATTACAGTCATGGGAAGCACAACTTAAGGAAATGGCATGGTCCTTAGTTTGATGAAGAGTTTGGTCTTGCATCTGGCCGTTGTTTCTGAGAAGATTTTTCAAATAAATTACTGAATTTGAGGCAAAAACCTCCCTTTTCAGCCTCTTCTAGGAGGAAATCTGGATGGGGAGCACAACCCATGAGACCTTACTGTTCTGATGCATTATAACAAATTTGGTCCTACTTGCTCAGGTAGTTGTGGAGAAGATGTTTTAATGAAAATGAGGGATTCGGGGAGGGACCTATGGCCCCCTTTTGGGATATCCGGTCATGAGGAACACAACTTAAGGTTAGGACAGGTCCTGATGCCTCGTGGTGAGTTTGGTCTGGTCTGTCCAGCACGTTTCTGAGAAGAAGATTTTTGAATAAAATACCATTATTGACCGGACAAGGGTTGACAAGGAAGGTATTTGGAATGAATAAGAAGAGGTAAGTGAGTTGGGATGGGAACGAGTAATCATAAATGCTTCAAGACAAGGAACATCACACTAATGGCTTTAAGAAAATGTGGGATTGACCCAATTGGACAAATGTATTTTGTGGGGTAGAAACAGAAAAAGTACCAGTCACTCCTTTCGGGATGTAAAAAAAAACTCATGTCAGAACAGCTGTACACAGAAAGACATGACAGCGTCTGCAGGTAATCCACTGGCACATCTGTAAACATTAACATCCCATGTCCAGAACAATCATGGAAACACAAACCAAATCCAATCCTTGAGAAAATGAACATATAATGCTCACATGTGACAAGATGATCCATTCAAGTGTGGACATCACAAACAAAGCAGGGCTTTCAGACATAGTGCTCAAACACAGAAAGGAAAAGTCAGTGTTGGTTGATCGAGGTTTCAGTTCCCAATGACTTTGGACTAACTGCTACAGAAATCAGAAAAATGATGAAATACCAGAATCTGAAAAATGAGGTCAAGACGATTTGCAAACTTAGAAGCTGAAATTGTAACAGTGATAGTCGGAGCTTTTGGGATGATGAAGAAAACCTTACTGAGTATTAAAAATCATTCTGGGAATATCAGCACAAATGAGCTGCCAAGTGGAGGAGTGCAGAGGTTCAGTGAAGATTCTGAAAAGAGCCCTTGGAATGAGGCTATGAGAACAAAGTTTCACATTTTGATTCATGAATCATGATCCTTCACCAAAAAATAGGACGTGGAGATTTGAGTTCTGGGAGATTCTCCCACCTCCTGAAACCCAAATGGAGAATAACGTGTCCATCAAGTTTTATCCGGATCTGTCCACACCTTTTTGAGACATTGTGCTATATATTGTATTTGCCCCATCTCTCAATTGTGAACAATCTAAAAATTCTAGTTGTCGGAGTCCGGATCTGGATCTTCATCAAAATCTAATCAGTTCGTCCTTGTCACCACACCGAACCTGTCCACAAATTTCATTTGGATCCGTCCACAAACTTTTGAGATATCCTGTACACAGACAAACAGGACAAATAAAAAACAGACAGAAAGGGGTGAAAACATACCCTCTTTCTCCTTCGGTGGCCAGGTAATAAAAAAATGATACACAAGGATAATGGTCGCAAGCAATGAGACTGCAAGTGAGAAACAGGAAAGAAAACGGACAAGAAGCAGAACTTAAACTCTATGCCTTACCTACTGTCTATACATAAGACATGGGTACCCAATCAGACCAACCATGGAAGAAGAAGATAAGAATAGAAAGAGAGAAAGGATGAGGTTTATCGGCCCTCTTGCTCACCGGGTGGGGCAGGCGTGCCTCTGCAACCCTAATCGCTAAAGAGAGGGGTCAGAAGGAGGAACACTGATGTGTCTAAGGTGCTTGATCGTGGAAGTGCAGTGGGTGTCATAGTGCGTGTGCTGCATGTGGTGGAAGAAGAAACTGAAAAAGGTGTGTATCAGTGGTGTGACTGTTAAAAGGACAGTTGGTGGCAGCAAGCCTCATCAAGTTCCTGCATTCAAGTTAGAACGATACATCAAAAAGCAAAGAAAAATAATGCGTGGCCTTGGCTTCGGCCCTAATCACTGCACTCGCGCTGTCCGCTAACACTCCGGTCTCCAGCTCCAACCCGCCAATGTGAGCGCTACTGTTTGAGTAGCGCTGGATGATGTGCTGGGGACGTGACCACACACGACATCGGGCATTGCTCAACGCAACAAGACACCGAGGGGTATGGAAATTTCCCCAGCTTTCCGCCAGTCAGGCAGCCCATAATCATGTTGACAGGATGCGTCAGCCAATGGGCACACAACGCAGTTGGGACCAGTTTGCCCGATGGAGTATAAAAAGGCGTAACTGTGTTGCTGTTGAGGATAGCTTGGGTTTTTCATGTCGGGCGCTTGCCTCTGGGTCCCTGCCTGCGTGTGTTGGTTTGCGTCCTGCAACGGGTTACTTCCTGTATCTGCTGGTCTCCACTTTGAGCGGTTTTTACCCAGCTTGCGTTCCTGTCTTCGTGGTGTGTGGTGTGTTTGCAACGTGGTTGGATTGGCACACAAGGCACCTGTGCACTGGCACACTGGAGAAAAGACCACAATGTGTTGCGTGAAGCATCGCAAATGGAGCAGGCTCCCTTTCTCGTTCAATTCTTTCATTCTCATGTCTGTCTGTCTGTCTGGTCGTGTTCTCTCTCTCTCTCTCCTTCTCTCTCCTCTCTCTCTCCTCTCTCTCGTCTCTCCTTTTTCGGCCCCAAGTTGAGTGAGTATAAGGCACATTCGTTTCAGCTGCACATGGCAGCGAGTTTATTTATTATTTTCTAGAAGCACCGCTGGACGGACGCATCACAGACGCACGCCGAGACAGCTCTTTTTATGTGCGATTTAGATTAATTTGTGTACAGTCTTGATCACTGCACTCAGGCCATATTATTCTTCTCTCCTTTCTCCTGTGAACTATCGACATTTCTTGTTAAATGAGAACTTGCTGTCTTGTGGGTGTTGGTGGTTCATTGGGCAGCGGGCTCCATAGCACCGTAGTAAATGTGGCAAAGTTAACTACGAACAGACTGGCAGTATGGTTCGATTAAGCACCGAACATTCGTCGGATCACTTACCAGCTCGACTGGCTAATTCCTGTCAGAAGATTCGCTGCAGTTCGTGTGTCCGTTGGTGCCAACACCACACAAATTAACCACACTGATGCAGGGATTGTTTCGCACCTTTAACAGCCGATGGTGGGCGATCTTCAACACCACCTAGCGTTTAACAACATAGACAGTTTAGAGGTGAGTGTCCATTCTTCTAGGCCCCTTTGCCAGCATATTTATTTATACATGATATTATTGTATATATAAATAAATATATATAAAGAAGAATAATATGTTAATGTGATTATTAAATTTGTTTACAGGTAACACCTAGACGTTCTTTATCCTCTCCATCAAACTTGGTAGGGATAGTGTCGGCCCGATTTGGAGTTAATGATGAAAAATTAAGTAATTAGCTTTGATTTAATTTAAGAGGGGAATTTGGAATAGGGGGAAGGGTAATCTATTGTTGTGGTGCTGCAAAACCGTCACTGCCCAAGGCAAAGCCCTCTGATAAGTTCTCTGATAACAGTCAGAGAGATGTCCACTTTGACAAGGACGTGGTCAGAAGAACCAATTGGTGCGGAGGAAGAACAGATATTTTCAGGG
>CM068963.1:112871196-112891790 GCA_035128595.1 Eptatretus atami
ACATATAAACATGAGGTGGGAGTGGAGGGGAATCCGGGTCGGCGAAGTTGACAGATTGAGTCAGTCCCAATGAGTCGCAGAAGTCTTTTGCTGAAGTGCCATGACAGGTGAGAGAGGTACCCACACCTAGCCAACTGGCATGATGACAATTGAAGTCGCACATAAGGAAGAGAGAGTTCAGATGAGAAGTAGAAGTTGGTCCATGTTTTCGGATAGTGAGGTGTAAATGGAGTCATCACTGTTTGGTGGACGGTACGGCACACATATAAACATGAGGTGGGAGTGGAGGGGAATCCGGAGCCAGAGGTATTCCTGGGGTGTGGGGGAGTGAGGGCAGTGCATGGAGAGTGAGGAATAGAGTGTTTGATGAAGAGAGCAACTCCTCCACCGACGAGGCTCAGGTCTGTCATACTGGAGGAGGGAGTAACCAGGGAGAGATACTTGGAGTCGGAGACGTCTTGAGGGAGGAAAGTTTCTGTTAGGCAGATGATGTCTGGTTTGTCAGTGGCAACATGGAAAGATCTGTAAGGTTTGAGTGAAGGCCCCGGATATTTGGGGACCACACTGTTAAGTGAAGAGGGGAGGAGGCATGGGTGCAGGGGATGAGGGGAGGGGGAGGTAGGACAAGGGAGGAGGGGGAGTAAGGAGGGTTGTTGAAAGAGTGTAGGGATTGCAGAATAGCTCGGGGAGGGGCCGGATGAGGAGGAGAAAAGGCTCTATGGTGCTGGGGAGAGGGGGACAAGAGAGGGGAAGAGTTGGGATTTGAGGTGGAGTGATGAGATAGGTGAAAGGGAAGGGGAGCGCGTGGATGTGGGGGCAACCTTGAAAAGGATAGTAGGGGGATGAATGGTAGGTGGTGGGGGAGTTGAGGGAGAAAGGTGAGGGGAGTTTTTGAGAAGGTGAGAGGGAGGCTTGGAGGGAGATGTGATGGTTGTGGTTATCAGAGATCACACCTCAGTGCGTTGAGTCTGGCATTCACCAAGGCACATGGCGACTCCAAGCAGCCCAACTTCTCGACTGATCTCCCAGCTCCCTGCCTCTCACCTTCTGGCTTCACGCAGTGGAAACCAAGGCATTTGAGATCAGATGTCTACCACGATGAGGCTGATGTCTTTGGGCCTCTCACTCTCCATCAGGCAGGTCGGTGGTCTCTTCTTGTACCGCCTCTCTCTCCCCTGCTCTCTCTGCAATTTGCCCCACTATATTCCGCAGGGCGCTCAAGTTCCGCCAGCAACCCCCTTCTGGTAAAATACCAAATCAGAATCACTGCTCACCTTCACTCTTTCATTCCTCTTTTTTCCCCGCCTTTGAATAAACTCCCTCATCCTCATTCATTCTTTCCCTCCAGGCCTTCAAAACAGCTGTTCACCACCATCTATTATCGTCCCCCATCCAAATACTCGATATTTTCTACCCACACTAATCCACCCCAAACCCACCTCCTTCAAATTCCCTGATTTCCTTCCTGAAAGTCCCTGTAATGTCCATCTTGTATACCCCGTGTTCCCCGCCCCATCCCTCTCCCTTCCAGAGATCTCCTAATGTTTCTGTTCCCCACTGTTTTGTCCTTCCCACGCCCTCTTGTCTCATGCCCCCCTTGCTGTGCATTGTGTGTTCGCTCTCATATGAGCCTTGACAAGGTATACAAAAAAAGGGCACACAACATATAGCGGTCCCCAGGCAGTTATTTCGTGAGTATTCGTTTTAGTTAGCCCTTCCCTCATGTCTCACGTATATATGGGACAAGATGCATTGTGAGAGCTTTTAGTTTGGTCTGTAATTCCATTCTCTACTCCTTTATCTATTTTATTTACTTTATTTTGCACACATGATCCTCTCTTCACGCATGCAATCGTGCCACAAACCACATAGCAACAGGGGCAGCCTCATTAGCATATACCGCCAAAACCCCGTTCAAACCTCGTGCCATTCCCCAACGGACACTTTGCTTCAACTTTCTCCATACTCAAACCACAACACCACAACCTTCATAAGACCACCACAATGCCTCCCTAAAAAAAACAACCCACAATAACCTCTGCTTGCCCTCCTCACTACAACCTCCACAAAATGCCACAACCACAGTAGGCACCTCAGATACTCACCACTGTCCTTTAAGGATATTGGGGAACCATGACCACTACCCACCATGGAGGATGCTTTAGTTTGGAACATATTGGCATGTAGTTTGAAGCGTAAATATGCACTGGTGGGGTCCATTCAACGTCGTCTGGATAGCTCTGATGCTCCGCTAAATATCAACCCTCATTTGGTGCCCAGCACACATTCATGGCCGGAGAGCACTCCCAGAAACCCGTACTCCATGTTAATTCTGAAGCTCCATCGCATGGCCGAGTTCAGGGTTGAATGAGGCCATTTTTGGATTCGGAGCCTCACAGGGGCAGGGCTACTCATGGAGAAAGCGCCCGCGCACCAATTAGTGCACCAGGAAATGCCGACAGAACGTTTTGATCTGAATTTTGACTCCTTCGCCAAACGACTATAAAATAGCTGCGCAAGGATCATTTGAGTGAATCTTCACCAGTTAGTATTCAGTCAGTCAGTCTTGAGTCAGCCTTTGCCAGTCAGTATCCACGCAGTCAGTCTGCAATCAGTCTTCACCAGTCAGTATCAGACCTGAACAGCGGCACAAGTCAGTCTCCTTGCCACGGTCATCTACAAGAGGTCATAGAATCTTCTCCTGGGTGCGAGGTGGCTGCTTCTGAGTGCAGAGGGCTCAACGAGGAGGAGGGTCCAGACCTGAACAGTGGCACAAGAGGCATGTTGGAGGGGAGCGTTGAGTGGGCGGAACGCCAGACTGACAATAGACTTAGTAATTACACATACAGATTTTCTCACACACCCTTATAAGCGATCACCTTCCAGGTTCTATCTCTTCAATCTACTGTCTCATCTGCTGTGGATGCCCAAAAGCTAAAAGAGCAACTACAGATATGCACCTCTTCTTTTTTCCTCTTCTGCATCCCACCTGAACTTCATTACACCTCATTTTGCACCTCCTCACTCACGCACCATAGACACCCTCAGTTTTCTTCCCACTTGCTCCTCCTAAGTGACTGGGAAGCGTGGGCCTGTCGGCCGCACCAGGTAGCACAGAGGTCGTTCACGCCTCATACTTTCTCTCATCTTTCTGGCTCTTCTAATTTCCTCGGATGTGTGTGCCTGACAGTGCCTGTAATGTTGGCACAGGATAAGATTGCAGAAGTTTGTGTCAGGTTAGCTCTGCACTGTCTTCTTTATAAATATTTGCATTTCTTTTCCTGCACCGCACAAATCCCTGCTATACATATTGCTGTGATTAAAACCCTTTGTCGTCCACATGCCATTTCCCACGCCCCCATTTATTTGTAAGAAATTGCTTATGGTATAAATGTACCCAGCTCGTAAAGTCTTTTCCTCCATTGGTCCAGCGTAGTCCACGCATAGGTTGTCCGGGAAGTTCTACCCCACTAATTTGCTCTCATTAGCCAGTGCGTACTTGGCAGCTTCACTCGACTGCACCTGATACGGTAAGTTAATGCGGGTACACATCGAGGGCACGAAACTCGCTTGGTACGGTCAACCCACCGGAAACGGTAACACACGAGCTAGTGTAACCCTTCCAGGATTGGCAGTACCAATCGGCAATCGTGGTTGCTTCGCAACCCATCGGAGTGCGGAGTTATCTGTGTCCGGCGGCCTCAGGACTGGGTGTTCCGAGTACTTCCCTTCGTGGTCGAACTCGAACCCCGGATCCGTAACACTTTTTCACCGCTTTAATTGATCTTAACCAAACTTTCCAAGGACTGTAGGCCCTAATGAGGAGTAGAATAGGGGGTTGGGTGGAGTTTTGGCAAGGGGATAGGGGTTAGTTGTGTTTGTTGTTTTGAGAACAGTGGTTGCATGTGGACCCCCCTAGCCCTTGGCACATGTTCATTTATTGACCCATGTTGCCACATTATGCCATTTTATTGTGAGATTTTAAAAACAATTTAAAGTCTATCTGAACTAATCAAATGCTCAGCCTAATCTCATAATTTTGTTACACACTAATCCAACTCCCTCCCAGCAGAAAGAGTGACGGAAGTGAAAACTGATATCTATGTGACAAGTTTTGGACCCGTGTCTGACAGTGACATGGTAAGCATCCATTTATCAAATTGCCAGTACAGTACATGTAGGGTTACCATTAGCAGTGATTTATTTATTACAGATGCCAAAACAGGAGTGAGGGGGTTTGGAGAAGGGGGAATGGTGTTTAGGTAGGGATAGTATTATATGCATCACAATAGTCGATACTTCCTGTATTAATAATATAGTTGCATAATTTTACTTGTTCCCCACCCCCCCCCCCCTTTTATAGTCCTCTACCAGTTTCACCAGAGAGGACTGTAGGTTTGCTCTCCGTCTGTCCGTCCATCTATCTGTCCCACCTGTGGTTTTTCAGACTTTTTCCCATGCCTTTTAACATATTCAACTGAAACTTGGTGTATGGCTTTATTATGATAAGTTACAGAAGCAGTTCGAGTTTCAGGGAGTTTCGTCAATTTTTCACAGAGTTATGCCCCTTTTGGTCTTGGAAAATACCAAATCGTAAGGGGACGTGTATTGCAAAGCAATTCTCGCTCTTTTTAATGTAACCTCTTGTTTTTGTTGTAAAATTTCTAATCTCAAATCTGACCTCTCAAACCTGTCTCCCTCCTCCAAATCCTGGTGGTGTCTAGTTAAGTCTGTTTCTGGTGTATGTCCCCCCTCCATCCCCTCCCTTACCTCAAATGGCCACACAGCTGACACTGCACGTGAAAAGGCTGAATGCCTAAACTCTGTGTTTGCTTCTAAATATTGTCCCAAACCCATCGCTTTCTGTAAACACCTTACCCAGTTGCACACAGCTGTTCCTGGACTATGTGTCCTTTTATTCTGAAAGGTGGAGAGCTTGCTGTCAAACCTCGACTCAGATTCTGCAACCGGCCCAGACGGCATCAGCCCATGTGTCCTAAAAACCTGCTCCTCTGCTCTTGCTCACCCTCTCTCTGTTCCGTCATCTGCCATCTGCTTGGAAATCAGCAAACATTACTGCTCTGCATAAAAAGGTGCAAAAACAGATTCCTGCAATTATAGACCAATCAGCATGCTCCCAATCATCAGCAAGGTTATGGAATCTATCATCGCTTCCGACAATAAATCCTTCCTCTTTTCCAATGGCCTGATTTCCGATCATCAACTTTGATTCAGACCAGTTCACTCTACCCTGGACTTGCCGCTCCTGCTTTCCAAAGAATGGATGGAGATCCTCAATGCCAGACATGAGATCAGAGCCGTCTCCTGAGATATATCGCCTGCTTTCGATACGGTGCACCCCCCCCCCCCCACCCTTGCTCACCAAACTCTCTTCCTATGGTATCAAGGCAATCTCCACTCATGGCTCGCAGACTTCTCTCCTGTCACAGTCAACGTGTGGCCCTAAATGGAATTCTCTTCATCCCTCTTCCTGTCCAGGCTGGAGTTCCTCAAGGCAGTGTTCTGGTTCCTGTTCTTTTTCTGGTTTTCATCATGATCTCTCCGACTCTCTGGAAAAATCCTCTTTATTCTTTGCTGATGACTCCACACTCTGCCGTACCATCGGTCATCCCTCAGACCGGCAAGCAGCAGCTTCTTCATCTCTGCAGATCTGGGTAAAATCACACAAACTAGTCCAACACGTGGAACATGTCTTTCAATCCTGACAAATCTCACACTTCACATTGTCTCTCTAAAAGGACTGTCTGGACCCCCCGGTGCCCCCCCCCCCGGCCCAATACCTCTGCTCACCAAACTCTCTTCCTATGGTATCCAAGGCCATCTCCACTCATGGCTCACAGACTTCCTCTCTGTCGCAGTCAACGTGTGGCTTAATGGAGTTCTTTCATCCCCTCTTCCTGTCCAGGCTGGAGTTCCTCAATACAGTGTTCTAGGTCCTGTGCTTTTTCTGGTTTTATTCAATGATCTCTCTGACTCTCTGGAAAATTCTTTATCTCTTTGCTGATGACTCGATCCTCTGCCGTATCATCTGTCATCCCTCAGACTCGGCAAGCAGCAGCTTCTCAACTCTCTGCAGATCTGGTAACATCACAAACTGGTCCAACACGTGGAACATGTCTTTCAATCTTGACAAATCTCACACTCACTATGTCTCTCCAAAAGGACTGTCTGGAACCCCCCCCAACTACTTTCTCAACAATCCTGCGAAGAAGTCCTTTCGTTCAAGCTTTGGGTCACTAGTGCCCATGTTTCCTGGGAAAGCCATATTTTCAAGCTGGCCTCCAAAGCTAGTCGCCAACTTGGCATCCCCGTCTTGCAAAGTCCTTCCTTGGCACACCTAAGCTCCTGACCACGTACAAAGCTTTCATCCACAGCCAGATGGAGAACTGCTCTCCGCTCTGGGCTGGTGCTCAGGCCGCACCTTTCTCGGCTTCACGCTGTGGAAACCAAGGCATTTCGGATAATTGGTATCTCCCACGATGAGGCTGAGCCTTTGGGTCCCTCAGTTTCTCACCAGAGGCAGGTCGGTAGTCTTTCTGTCTTCTACTGTCTCCTCTCCGGCCTCGGCTTTCTGCTTTGTCCGTGATCCCCCACCCCCCCCCATATTTCCACAGGGTGCCCAAGAACTCCAGCAACCCTTTCCTGGTAAAACTACCCAAAATCAAGAATCACTGCTCACTTCACCTTTCATTCCTCTTTTTTCAACAAACTCCCACTCTCTCTTCAATCCCACTCTTCCCTCAGGTCTTCAAAACAGCTGTTCACCATCATCTCTTATCTCCCCCATCCAAAGCCATGATATTTTCTATCCCCATTAATCCACCCCAAACCCACCTCCTTCAAATTCCCTACTTTCCTTCCTGAAAGTCCCTGTCGTGCCCATCTTGTTTACCCCGTGTTCTCCACCCCATCCCTCTCCCTTACACAGATCTCCTCATGTCTCTGTTCCGCACTGTTTTGTACTTCCCTCTCCTGCCCCTCATTGTTATACATTTTGTGTGTTAGCTCTGATATAAGCCTCGACATTTTGTTTGTTTTTAATGTTTTTCTTCACCTATATGTCAGGTTTGGCATTTCAGGAGCTCCCATCTTTCGTTCAAGTATTTGTAATCTGTGGAGTGCATTTCCAATCATCTTTGCTTCTTGTCAAATGCATCAATTCACCTTTCATGGTCAGGGATTTTACTTTCATGGCCTCGGCTTTGGGAGCCATCATTGCTTCACTGCAATAGATGTGCAATACATTCTAAAACTGCCCACTCACATGTTCAACACATTCAAACCACATGTACTAAATCAAAATAAATACCAATTACTGCACCATAGTCCCAAGAAGGAAGCGAGACACTACACTGCACGCATGCAGGCACACACACACACACACACACACCACACACACACACACACACACACCACACACACACACACACACACACATATTATATACTGGTAAGTAGTTACAAAAGTTATTTTATTTGAAGTTATAACCTTAACTCCCAATCACAATTGACTGATTTCCAAAACTTCCCGGATCATCAGCTGGGCTCCGTTTATCATCGAGGTTTCGATCCTTTCAGCCCAGTACCTCTCCAGACGGCGGGTCCACAACCCCGGTCGCAGGTCCACATCAGATTACTCATCATCAACGGACCTACAACCTCAAAGTTGTGTCCAGACAGTCAGTAAACACAGCAATGCAATATCCTTGTACAAACTGATTTAATTATTACTTTTATGAGTGTAGATTACGACATATGAATAACTTTAATAAAACATCACTTTGTATGATCATATCTTAAGCGATAAACACTTTACCTTGTAGACATGTCCATTACACAACACCTCCATCTAACCACAGACTCAAACTATACTATCATTGAAATATTCAAACTGTCATTAATAACCAATTTTAACATGCTGTCCTGAGTAACCCAGCAACCACCAATAAATTATATTAATACTTATTTATAATGTATTTTATAAATAATATTTATTTATTGTAATTTCATCAAAATGCCTCCATTATTTAATACCATCTATAAATAAATATATTATATATGTTTAACCAACAATATTAATTAAAGAATATACCTCACTAAAATAATTAATTCATTATTATTTTTATATCAAATGCAATACAATAGGAACTTGTGAACACAAAAACCAACCAAACTTAAATAAAAGGTCAAGACATTCTCACAAGACCTGATCAAACAATCAGCCAAATATCCTTTGTTTAACATGATGGAAAAAAATCTCAACACGTTCTACAAAAATCATCCTTCACTGAACAAATTCTTACAAATCTAAGTAGCTGAGATGAAAAAGCATTGTAACCCATTTTAATTGGTACATTGTTACCTGGAAATGCGCACAACACCACTGGGAATCTGAAATCATCATCTTTATGATATACACTTGTACTAAAACCATTCTGTCCAACTAGAACCAACACATCCAGATACGCAGCAACTGTACAATCATTACCACTACTGTTTACAATCAGGATATCTGGATAAATCTTGTGAAGCTGAAGCTGCCAAAAACATGATAGTTATCCACACAAATTTCATCCACATAACCATGTGTATGACATAATATTTTAGATAATCCTAATTTTTTTTCTCCTTCATCAGTTTCTGCATGAATGAAAATTTACAGAAAATAAGAAAAATGTCTGCTCGTTGGGGGCTGCAATTCCCACCCACGGGAATTCCCTTAACCTGTTGAAACATTATCCCACAAAAAGACACAAAAGTATTAAATAAAATAAAATTATCAGCATCCTTAAACTTCTGCTTACCAAAACAATGAAAACTTGATTATTTCTTTTTTAGAAAAGAATGCTCTATCAAACCTAACACATAAAAACTTATTAAAAGAGTTAAAAAAAAACAAAACTTTGTCAATCACTTTGAATAGTGAATCCATCACTTGTACTAAACCCAAATTTGTAGATAAAATTGAAAAATCAAAAATTTCAACGAACTTGATATTGAGGTATCTAATTCTATCTAAGAACTCGAAAGAAGAATTAATGTTCCAGAAAGTGTTAATACCAGAATTCTTCTCAATTGAAAAACAATATTTCCCGAACCGTTCTCTCACAACTTGTAATCCTGAGTTAACTATAACCGATAACTGTTTGGTGGGACACTGCCTGGCGCCCGCTATAAACATATACCTGTACGGGTTCTTATGAATCTTTGGGATCCAGAAAAGCCGAGGAATACAAAGATTTACCTCTTTACATATAATACTGAAATTATTAACTAAAACTTCCTGAAGCTCAGAGATAATATAAGACATGATAATACATAGGACTGAAAGCCATGCTATTAGGATTCACAAATTGCCAAATTGATCATTATTGGTGAAAATGTTGAAATATTGATTGTGTGCAACCTGTGGTTGGTGGTTTGCAATCATTTTCTGGGGGTATGGTTGTGCTGCTTTATTACCGGTACACTGGTACTCATTTTCATCCATCCATCCATTGGGACCATACTCTGTGCAGAGCGTACGTGCAGAGACCTAAGCAGTCTCCTGGGCTATTGGGCACAATCCTGGACAGGTCGCCACTCCGACGCAGACGTAATCATTTCGCCGACCTCAAAAGGATTACAGTCATGGGAAGCACAACTTAAGGAAATGGCATGGTCCTTATGTTTGATGAAGAGTTTGGTCTGCATCTGGCCGTTGGTTTCTGAGAAGATTTTTCAAATAAATTACTTGAATTTGAGGCAAAACCTCCCTTTTCAGCCTCTTCTAGGAGGAAAATCTGGATGGGGAGCACAACCCCATGAGACCTTACTGTTCTGATGCATTATAACAAATTTGGTCCTATTGCTCAGGTAGTTGTGGAGAAGATGTTTTAATGAAAATGAGGGATTCGGGGAGGGGACCTATGGCCCCCTTTCTGGGATATCCGGTCATGAGGAACACAACTTAAGGTTAGGACATGGTCCTGATGCCTCGTGGTGAGTTTGGTCTGGTCTGTCCAGCACGTTTCTGAGAAGAAGATTTTTGAATAAAATACCATTATTGACCGGACAAGGGTTGACAAGGAAGGGTATTTGGAATGAATAAGAAGAGGTTAAGTGAGTTGGGATGGAGAACGAGTAATCATAAATGCTCAAGACCAAGGACACTACACTAATGGCTTTAAGAAAATGGTGGGATTGACCCAATTGGACAAATGTATGTTTTGTGGGGTAGAAACAGAAAAGTACCAGTCACCTCCTTTCGGGATGTAAAAAAAACTCATGTCAGAACAGCTGTACACAGAAAGACATGACAGCGTCTGCAGAGTAATCCACTGGCACATCTGTAAACATTTCAACATCCCATGTCCCAGAACAATCATGGAAACACAAACCAAATCCAATCCTTGAGAAAATGAACATATAATGCTCACATGTGACAAGATGATCCATTCAAGTGTGGACATCACAAACAAAGCACTGCTTTCAGACATAGTGCTCAAACACAGAAAGGAAAAGTCAGTGTTGTTGATCGAGGTTTCAGTTCCCAATGACTTTGGACTAACTGCTACAGAAATCAGAAAAATGATGAAATACCAGAATCTGAAAAATGAGGTCAAGACGATTTGCAAACTTAAGAAAGCTGAAATTGTAACAGTGATAGTCGGAGCTTTTGGGATGATGAAGAAAACCCTTACTGAGTACTTAAAAATCATTCTGGGGAATATCAGCACAAATGAGCTGCAAGTGGAGGATGTCAGAGGTTCAGTGAAGATTCTGAAAAGAGCCCTTGGAATGAGGCTATGAGAACAAAGTTTCACATTTTGATTCATGAATCATGATCCTTCACCAAAAAATAGGACGTGGAGATTTTGAGTTCTGGGAGAATTCCTCCCACCTCCTGAAACCCAAATGGAGATAACGTGTCCATCAAGTTTTATCCGGATCTGTCCACACCTTTTTGAGACATTGTGCTATATATTGTATTTGGCCCCATCTCTCAATGGTGAACAATCTAAAAATTCTAGTTGTCGGATCCGGATCTGGATCTTCATCAAAATCTAATCAGTTCGTCCTTGTCACACACCGAACCTGTCCACAAAATTTCATTTGGATCCGTCCACAACTTTTTGAGATATCCTGTACACAGACAAACAGACAAATAAAAACAGACAGAAAGGGGTGAAAACATACCCTCTTTCTCCTTCGGTGGCAGAGGTAATAAAAAAATGTACACAAGGATAATGGTCGCAAGCAATGAAGACTGCAAGTGAGAACAGGAAAGAAAACGGACAAGAAGCAGAACTTAACTCTATGCCTTACCTACTGTCTATACATAAGACATGGGTACCCAATCAGACCAACCATGGAAGGAGAAGATAAGAATAGAAAGAGAGAAAGGATGAGGTTTATCGGCCTCTTTGCTCACCGGGTGGGGCAGGCGTGCCTCTGCAACCCTAATCGCTAAAAGAGAGGGGTCAGAAGGAGGAACACTGATGGTGTCTAAAGGTGCTTGATCGTGGAAGTGCAGTGGGTGTCATAGTGCGTGTGCTGCATGTGGTGGAAGAAGAAACTGAAAAAGGTGTGTATCAGTGGTGGTGCTGTTAAAAGGACAGTTGGTGGCAGCAAGGCCTCATCAAGTTCCTGCATTCAAGTAGAACGATACATCAAGAAAGCAAAGAAAATAATGCGTGGCTTGGCTTCGGCCCTAATCACTGCACTCGCTCTGTCCGCCTAACACTCCGGCTCTCCAGCTCCAACCCGCCAATGTGAGCGCTACTGTTTGAGTAGCGCTGGGGATGATGTGCTGGGGACGTGACCACACACGGACATCGGGCATGCTCAACGCCAACAGACACCAGGGGTATGGAATTTCCCCAGCTTTCTGCCAATCAGAGCAGCCCATTAATCATTGTTTGACAGGATGCGTCAGCCAATGGGCACACAACGCAGTTGGGACAGTTTGCCCGATGGATGTTATAAAAAGGCGTACACTGTGTTGCTGTTGAGGAATAGCTTGGTTTTTCATGTCGGCGCTTGCCTCTGGGTCCCTGCTGCGTGTGGTTGGTTGCTGTCCCTGCTACTGCTTGGTATCTGCCCACTTTGAGGGTTTTACCCAGCTTGCTGTTCCTGTGCTTCGTGGTGTGTGGTGTGTTTGCAACGTGGTTGGATTGGCACACAAGGCACTGCTGCACTGCACACCTGGAGAAAAGACCCACAATGTGTGCGTGAGCATCGCAAATGGAGCAGGCTTCCCTTTCTCGTTCATTCTTTCATTCTCTGTCTGTCTGTCTGTCTGTCTGTGTCTCTCTCTCTCTCTCTCTCTCTCTCTCTCTCTCTCTCTCTCTCTCTCGTGCCCCAGTGAGTGAGTGATAAGGGCACATTCGTTTCAGCTGACATGGCAAGCGAGTTTATTTATTATTTTCTAGAAGCACCAGCTGGACGGACGCATGCACAGACGCACGCCGAGACAGCTCCTTTTATGTACGATTAGATTAATTTGTTACAGTCTGTGATCACTGCATCATGGCCATATTATTCTTCCTCTCCCTTTTCTCCCTGTGAACAATCACTTTCTTGTTAATGAGAACTTGCGTGTGGGTGTGGTCATTGGGAGCGGGCTCCATAGCACGTAGTAAATTGGCAAGTTAACACGACAGACTGGCAGATTGGGTTCCGATTAAGCACCGCCATTCGTGGATCACTTACCAACTCACTTGGCTATTCCTGTCAGAAGATTCGCTGCAGTCGTGTGTCTGTGGTGCCAATCCACACCAAATTTAACCACCTGATGCAGGGATTGTTTCGACCTTTACCAGCCGATGGTGCGGCGATCTTCAAGCACCACCTAGCTTTAACAACATAGACAGTTTAGAGGTGAGTGTCCATTCTGCTAGGCCACCTTGCCAGCATATTATTTATACATGTATATATGTATATATAAATAAATATATATAAAGAAGAAGATAATATGTTAATGGTGATGTATTAAAATTTTGTTTACAGGAGTACACCATAGACGTCTTTTTTCGTCAATCATGGAAGGACGAGCGGCTGAAATTTTCAGGTAACATCCATCCTATGTATGGGAGAAAAGGTTACCTATATAATGTCTAGATATTGTTATTATCATGGTTCCCTTGTCTAAGTAGTTACAGAAATCATGAGTGTGAGCACATTCACTGCCTGCCGTCAATGAGATATAAAGATTGTACCTTTTCGTTTGACAATGAGTTGGAAGACTGGCATACTGGAATGAACGGGCAGCCACAAACATTTATTTTTCATTGCTTGTAAACTATGAAGGGTATTCAAAGATTTCTCAGAACGATATGCTCATAATACCTGAAACGACAAGATTTATTGTGCAACATACAAGTACAGTACTTTATTTGAAAAAAAATTATATACATATATATATACATATCCAGTATACGTATCTACACGTACACATACATACTTACAAGCCGGTAGGCGACATGGGTGGTCGCTACATAATTGCATACTAGTCATACAGTTTTTGACTGATCGGGCTGAAAATTTTTGACAAAGAGGTTGATTTTTGTGCACATAAAAGCGCGGAAACCGATTTTTGATTTTCGAAAACGGTTGACTCCTCTGGCCTCCAGAGCTGTCCATTACATACATACAGACGGGAAACCTGAGAATAACGGCAGTCTAGCGACCACCCAACATACGTCCTAGCGGGGTGTGATTACACATCGTGTAAACATACGAACCGTGTTTCCCCAATATCTTGGTTCGCTTACCGACATTGGATTTTTCATTTATTTATTTTCATTTATTTATGCTTTCCGACGGTTCTGTGTTGTTCTTACCTCCGCCACCGAAGGTGGGTGGAGGTTATGTTTTTACCCCTGTCTGTCTGTTTGTTTGTTTGTTACTTGTTGAAAATTTATTTTTGCCAAGTATGTTGGTCTGGAGCGTTTATCTGTCTGCTGTCTGTTGTCTGTCTGTCGTCACACGATTTTTTTTGCCACAGTTTTCAAGCAATCGTTATGAAAGTTTTTGTTTGTCTCGGTGACCGGCCAAGGACAGCAACGCTTAATTTTGGTGAAGATCCGAATCCGGATCCGGATCTGAGAATTTTTAAAGTGATTCTTCACCATTGAGAGATAGGGCAAAAAACGATATGTAGCCTGATATCTCAAAAGGCTATAGATGGATTCTGACGAAACTTGGTGGGAAAGTTGGGAATGACACTAGGAAGAATGGATTCAATTTTGGTGAAGATCCAAATCCAGATCTGGATACGAGAATCATTTTATATTCAAGTGATTCTTCACCATTGAGAGATATGGGTCTAAAAATGATATTGCATGATATCAAAAAAAGTTGCAGACGGATTCGGATGAATCTTGGTGGACATTTTGGGTGTATAAGAAGGACTAACTGATTCCATTTTGGTGAAGATCCGAATCATGATTCGAGAATTTTTCAAGTGATTTGTCACCATTGAGAGATGGGGCTGAAAACTATGTGAAGCAAGATATCTCAAAAAGTTGTGGAGGAGTTATGACAAAACTAGGTGGATGAGTTGAATAGGTGACGAGAACAAGCCGATTCGATTTTGGTTAATGTCTGGATTCAGATCCAACCTATCAGAAGGATACAAATGTTAACTGTTCAGCCTGGCGGAGGTATGTGCTCCACCGTGTGGCGTTCCGTTTCGCCAAATGTCACTCGATGAGTGATTTTTGATCACTTGCAAAATCGAAGATTTTTCAAGTACAGTGTATGTGATGTATGTATGCATGTGTGTATATATATATATACAGTATATATATATATATATATATATATATACATATAGAAAGACCCACCTTCATCTGTCACCTGTGAATGGAGGGAATAGCCAATCAGCTCTCACCTCATCGACTCCACCCAGGTGGCTAGGATTATATAAATGATTGACCCCTCCCATGCTCCTCCAGCCAAGGTAGCTGCATAAAGCAACCCAAGAAGACTTACACAAGGTAAGTGCTAACTCTGTTTCGAACCCTTCCCAGAGTTCCTCAACAACTTTCGAGACGTTCACACATAGTACACACACAACAATCCCAATGCTGTACACTACCCTCAGCTACCGGACCAGTTTCATCACTTTTTGGCGACTCATCTTCAAGGTTTTTGTAAGCAGGTACACGAGATACTAGGAATCTTCGGTGACTATCTATCTGCTATCTGCACTCTCTTCGGTGACTTTGTTTCAATGTAGGTGTTTTAAATAAAGATCCGTTGCTCGATGTTAAATTGCGTCATTATTTCAATACCTGTAAATAAAAATTAAAAAAAACTGTCACCGGCAATCTGATGGAAGTTTTTAAAATATTGACATCCATATTACTAAGCACATCTCGGCATGATCAAATGTTGCCCTTTTTATGGCCCGTGCTGTATGTATGGTGTCCCAGAATTCACAACAGAACAAAAATCTGGTTTAAAAAAACAAAAAATACAATATTTTATTTGTATTGTATTGTTCCAAATATAAAGTTAATCAGTTATATGGGACACCACATTCACCATCGATTTCAATAAAAATAGTATTAATAAAAATCATAAAAATTACTACTTTAACATGGTGTAATCTCTCAGGTGTGTGTGTGTGTGTGTGTGTGTGTGTGTGTGTGTGTGTGTGTGTGTGTGTGTGTGTGTGTGTGTGTGTGTGTGTGTGTGTGTGTATTATAACCACACACACAATTTTGATGAAACTTGACCACAACCTTCATCACCCGCTATGTACCAAAGTTTGTTCACTGCATTAAAAAAAAAATATATATCCAAAGGTATTTACTTTTTTCTCCGTTAATTATATTTTTTGGGTCATCCACACCTACCAGTGGTTGCCAGGTTTTCTTATCCAGCCACAACCAGGTGAGCGCCCAGGGGTATTGCCCATATTTTTTTTGATTTGTTCTCATTGTGTTGCAAAACATGATGCCATGCAACAGTGGGACTGAGATACAGTTTTTTCCCCTCAAACGAAGTTTTAATTGGATTAATAGTTTATGTTCATGATAATTGTGTGAGTCTATCCTCACACGAATGCAAGTGACGTACAACTGTAAAAACAAGGACCCAATTTTGCTCTAACCTTACGAGAGCCGAGTCATAGCCGTTGCCACCACCGTGGGTGTCACTTGGCAGGTAAATATGTTATGCTCATGAGGGCTCGCACTCTGGACAGGCTTGCAATCCACTTATAGCTTCTCATGTGGAGATAAAGGTAAGAGTTAAACTTTGAACCATAATCATTATTTTAGTTTTATAGGAGCCCATCATTCATTGCTCACCTTTCTCTCGTTGCCTCTTCAGTTTCCCTTTCTGGAATTGATTGCAATTATATGTCCAACTTTTATACAAAACACACTTAACATGCATTTTGGATGATACTTATACGAATTAAACAAAGCATCCAAAACGTGATTTTTAGCTCATCTGGAACAGAGTTGCGGGGAACTTATGGGATGGCGTGTCATCCATCTGTCCGTCCGTCTGTCCGTCCGTCCACAAACACTTGAAACTTCTCTGAAACTACAAACACGGTTTGTTCACTGCTTTTTAAAAAACAAGGACAAATGTGTCCAAAGCAGCGTCCTAAAGGTTTTGTCGCTAAAAAAAAAGAATAATAAAAAAACAACAACAACAACTTCCGATATTTCGTCACGTGCATTGATTAAGCCAATAACGAGACCCGTCATAGTGTATTTACGTATTTACGAAATATATGTATTTACGAAATAAATAATTATTTACGAATTTACAATACATTAAATGGAATAATCTAAATAGTAACGTGAACTTTTCGAAACTTTAAAGCAAATGTTGTTGTTGTTCATCTTTCGGCTGCTCCCGTTAGGGGTCGCCACAGCGGATCATCCGTATGATCCGCATACTGATTTGGCACAGGTTTTACGCCGGATGCCCTTCCTGACGCAACCTTGGTCGCCTCTTACGACACAGGGATAAGGATTGGGTTTCGCCATGATTCCGGCTGCCCTACACCCTCTCATAGCATGGCCCAGTGCAGAGCTCCCGTCCTCAAGCGATCCTCCAACCCAAGCCTCCGAGTAGCCGGATTACAGGCGCACGCCACTACGCCCGGTGAAACTTTAAAGCAAATGTCCGAATATATTTAAAAGTTCATGATAGACGCTCTCAAAAGGCACCCTCAATGCGAGGATGTGTACAAGTGTTTAGTACTTAAGGAGATCCGGATCGTGTAAATAAAAGAGCCGTGTCCTAATATAAAGGTTTTGTCTTCACAAGAAGAAGAAGAAGAACAACGCCGAGCGTTCTTAGAGCAGCGTTCGCTACGCGAGATGCTGCTAAAAAATCAAAGGTATCTACTTTCCTCCGTTAAACATTTTGTGTTTAGCCACACCTACCAGTGGTTCCCTGGGTTTCTTGTCCAGCCGCTACCAGTTGAGCACCCAGGGGTATTGCCCCATTTTTTATTGATTATATTAGGATTACTAGTACGTGCCCGTACGTGCGTGCCCATACGTGGGGAAAAAAAAACTTTCAAACCGCGTGCCAGAAACAACCACACAGGCCGTTTCGCCTCCACTGGCCGTACTTGCGTGGCCGTACGTCCAAAAAAACAAAAACATCAATATAGGATCGATAAGTGATTGGATCGAATGCAAAATGGATATCCGTTTCGTTCTTCATCCGTTTCAGCTGCACGACCTTGTCACACGCGTACGCGTCGCGTGTCAAGCGAGCAGCTCGTGCTTCGTTAGATTCCATTGCGCGTGCACGACGTTCAGCTTCGTTCCTTCGCTGTCGTAAACGACGACTGGATTGGGGCATTGTTTAAGAAAATCGAGAAAGAAATCGAGAAAGTACAGAAATCGAGAAAGAAAGAATACAGTAAGTCGATAAATCGAGAAAAAATCGAGAAAAAATCGAGAAAGAATACAGTAAGTCGTCACTATCCGGAAGTGCGCATATCGCAGTTACGATTTATTGCAATTTAGTTTTAATGGCCATATATTCAATTAGCGCCAACGTATTTGCCTTTTCGCAATGTCATCGCAAGGAAAACACAAAGAGAAGAGAAGAGAAAAAAAATAAAGAAAAAAAACGTACGTGCAAAAAAAGAAATATATATATATTTAAAAAACTTTCAAACAACCACACAGGCCGTCCTTTCGCTCTCGTAAACGACGACTGGATTGGGGCATTGTGTTTTATATAAATGCAAGCGCAAAGAAATCGAGAAATTATTAGATACACTAAGTCATCACTATCCGGAAGTCCGTACGTTGTAACCCGTAATGGGGAATGCGGCTGAGGTTCTCTTCCCCATCGGCCACACCTACGCAGCACCGTGTCTTGTCATTGGTTGGTAAATAAATGGCCATAACTTGGGAAGCACTTGTCCGATTAATATCAAACCTTGAAAAGGCACATATACCATAGGGCTCCAGCAATATACCTGGCAAGTTTCAATTAGATCGAACCAGGTGTTGTCGAGAAACAGCGGTCACACACACACACAACACACACACACACACACACACACACCACACACACACACACACACACACACACACACACAACACACATTGCTGGAATTATAGATAGATGATACAAATAAGGCTACACAGAATAATATAAGCTTTTTGTATAAGTTAATATTCTGTCGTGTATCAAATGAATTGATCATTCTGAATCAAACAAAATTGTCCCCAAAACGAATGACATGAAAATAGCTCTCGAACCAAAATCTGGTCGTTTGGAATGACATTGACGCATCGATTGAAAAATCCGAGAAAAACAAACATTTATTTCATCCCATAAGCTTGATAAATGCCTGGAAGTATTTTTTTGCGCAAAAATTATGATGAAGTTCCAATATTGCTTTGTGGAACATGATCTTGGAAGGTGATCATGAGCCAAATAGAAAATCCAGATCAGAAGCATTTTGTGCCAATGATCATCTTCCGTAAATTTATCTTTCGAGATGCCGAAGTCATTAACCGGAGGTTGGAGTAATCTTTAATAAAAAGAATAATTAAAAATCAACATTTTATTTGTTGTCCAAAAATATTAATGAGCGAACAACAGCTTGATTTATTATATTACCACAATCCTCTATTAAGCTAGAAGGGCACTTGGAAGAGCGCAAACCTCCGCAATGCAATGCCTGATCCATGAGAACTTCTTTTCTTTTCTTTTGCATTGTTGTACATTTTTGTACAACACATTTTTGAAGAAATATCATGCCAAATGTCATTTTTGGCCCGATCTCTCAATGGTGAACAATGGTGAACTTAAAAATTTTATCAGATCCGGATTCGGATCTTCACCAAAATTGAATCAATTCTTCCTTGTCGCACACCCAACATGTCCATCAAGTTTTGGCCGAATCCGTCCACAACTTTTTGAAATATCGTGCTATATATTGTTTTTTGGCCTGATCTCTCAATGGTGAACAATTACTTCAAAAATTCTAGTATCCGGATCTTCACCAAAATCTAATCAGTTCGTCTCTGTCACACACACGTGCCACACACAACCTGCCCACCAAATTTCATCCGAATCCGTCCACAACTTAATGAGATATCCTGCACACAAACAGACAAACAAATAAACATACAGAGAGGTGTGAAAACGTAACCTCCTTCCACCTTCGGTGGTGGAGGTAATAAGGCAATTCTCCGTATGTGTATGTGCGTCTGAAAATCAGAGAAAAAAACAGGATTGGGTCCATCCCCACCAAGTCTTGCAAATGCGTTGGTAGAACCGAGAGTCATGTCAGGGATGCAACCTCCCTCCCCCCACCCCTCTCCTTTTCGTGAGGGTGCGGGGAGAAGATGACGTACGATTTTCGCCTGTACATGTGCCATAATGCAAGTGGTTTACTGACTCCTGCTTTAGACAGGGGGGATTATTAGCCATGGCACAAAATATATTTGCCCCAGCTCCCCCTCCCCTGGAGAATCCTTGGCTATCGCTGGTCAGACTTTGTTTACAATGAGCGGTTGCTGAGAGCAACTCAAATGAGATTTGTTACCTGCATAGTCCGTGAGCGACAGGTGCGGCTGTATGGACATGTGGCTCGTTTTCCTGACGCTGATCCTGCTCACTAGATTCTCTCAGCGAAGGACCCTCATGAGTGGAGGAGGCCAATGGACCGACTATGTGCCTCGTGGTTGCAGCAGGTTGATCGGCATCTCAAGATGGGGATGGGCCAAGCAGCTGCCTGAAGGATGGCCAGACGGAGGCCCCTGGAGTACCGGCATAAAGTGGACATGGCGATGTGCTGCTCTGGCGCATGCTCCCATACCAAACCCAACCTCTCCCCCCAAGGCTGCTCTCGAAAGGAGCAGGTGTTTCCATTGCCAGAGCAGCACGTTGCTACGTCCACTTTCCGCCGGTACTCCAGGGGCCTCCATTTGGCCATCCTTCAGGCAGATGCATGGCCCATCCCTATATCCTTGAGATGCTGATCAACCTGCTGCAACCATGAGGCACATGGTTTGCCTGTTAGTGTCCTCCACCCATGAGGCTCCCTTGCTGAGAGAATCTGGTGAGCAGGATCAGCGTCAGGAAAAT
>CM068963.1:112910097-112924059 GCA_035128595.1 Eptatretus atami
TTAATGTTCAAAATATAACATTCAATTGAAATTAAATAGTTTAGTGATCATAAACTGACGGTTGTAGACAGATGGACGAACAGACGACAGAAGTGAACCAATTGCTCAACTCTGTGTTTCACTTCTCGAGTGTCGGTAACTACTTCATCAACTCCAGAATCTAGGAATATGACGTTTGTCTCTGAATCCTCTAATCCAGGTCACGAGGTCCTCAGTCTTCATAATAAATTATATATCTCCTGAAGTTGGATTACATCTTTTTCTCGAGGTTAAACATCAATTTGAACCACACTGATTATGATCCTTGCACCATACTATGATGATCAATTAAAATTAATCTCTCATTGATCTTATTAAGCTAGGGGTCAGGTGATCACAAGTATTGTACATTTCTTTTCACGATGCGATGCTAACTCAAAGTTTGGACAACAGTTAAACAAATATCAAAAAATCTACTGTCCATCCAACATTCTGAAAAATTTCATCATAACATTCAAACTTTTAAATTGCTCTTCATCTCCAACCTGTGTCACCTCGAAGTCTTTCTCTGGAATATATTACTTTTTCTCTTTGGCTTAACTCTGTCTCTCCAAAAGGACTGTTTGGAACCCCCCCCCCCCCCGACCCCATCTACTTTTCTCAACAATCCTCTGAAAGAAGTCCTTTCTTTCAAGCTTCTAGGTCTCACTATCTGCCATGATCTTTCCGAGGAAAGCCTCGGAAGTGCCATGAGGAAAGCCACATTTCCAACCTGACCTCCAAAGCTAGTCGCCGACTGGGAATCCTCCATCGTGCAAAGTTCTTCCTCGGCCCACCTGAGCTCCTTACCACATACAAAGCTTTCGTCCACACCCTGATGGAGTACTGCTCTCCCTCTGGGCTGGTGCTCCTGCCTCTCAACTTTAGGAACCAAGGCATTTAGGATCATTGGTATCTCCTGTGGTGAGGCCGAGTCTTGGGCCTCTCACTCTCTCACCACAGGCGGGTCGGTAGTCTTTCTGTCTTCTATCTCCTCTCCAGTCTCACCCCCCTGCCTGTCTGCGATATGTCCCCCCCCCCCCATATTTCCACAGGACACACAGGGTCCGCCAACATCCCTTTCTGGTAAAACTACTAAAATCACGAATCCTGCTCACCTTCACTCTTTCATTCCTCTTTTTTCCCACCTTTGGAATAAACTCCCACACTCTCTTCAATCCGATTCTTCCCTCCAGGTGTTCAAAACAGCTGTTCACCACCACCTCTTATCACCCCCCATCCAAAACCTCGATCTTTTCTACCCCCGTAATCCACCCCAAGCCCACTTCCTTCAAATTACCTGCCTTCCTTCCTGAAAGTCCCTGTAATGTCCATCTTATATACCCTGTGTTCCCCACCACATCCCTCTCCCTTCCACAGATCTCCTCATGTCTCTGTTCCCCACTGTTTTGTCCTTCCCCCTCCCACCCCTCTTGTCTCCTGCCCCCTTGTTGTGCGTTGTGTGTTAGCTCTCATACGAACCTCAACAATGTATACAAAAAACAAATAAACTCTCAATGGCTCTGTCTTGGATCTTGGACAATATACAAGATGAGACTTTGTCTTAGAACATGCAAAGCACATGATGCTTCCCAGTTCATTCCTGCTCTCTGTTTCTTGCTGATCCGATTAAAGGTTCCTGGATCGACCCTATCGATAATAAAGAAGAGTTGGAAAACTTGATTCCAATTTTGATTGAAAGTTGCCAATGTTGTTGTGATTCATATCAAGGTACCAAAATTGGCGGATTCACCCACATAGGTGAAAGCTTGGTCATCAAGCTACAGAAGTATTGTTCGTTTCTATCTCAATTGGACATTTCTATTGGATTTGATTGCTTCACTGCCCCTGGAATAGATGGAGGCCCTGTCCTTGAGACCAGAGGTTACGGCAGACTTCTTGAACATCTCCTGTGCTTTGATATAGAATGTAGACTGATTTGCCATGACGATTGTGACAGCATGACTTACCTCTTTCAACAGAATGATGTACTGTGTTTGTACATATTGATGATCCTTTTATTTTTTTATTTTTTACAGGCTATGAAGTGCCGTGAGGTTACATGAACATTTTGAAGCTTCTTTGGACAACTCTTTCTCCCACCAGGCAGATGTACAGTTCTTTGATCTCGTGAGGTGCAGGTCATTGTCAACTTCAATAATTCAAAGGTTTAACAGTCAAAGGCTCGCCTGAAGTTTGAAACATTCCCGAGCCCGTCTGAAGCTTGAAAACAAACAAGACATTCTAATTAGACCTACATTCCTACACTATATCAAGAAAGCATCCTATAAGAGTTCTGATTTCATTCTGTGTAACCTTCAAACACGAAGTTGCCTTGTGTCAACACATCATCTCCAAAGTGATCTCCACAGCCAAATGGCAACTGTGTGCATTCTCTGAAAGGTCAAGTTTTTGTTTGATATGTCACAGCCTCTCATGTGTCCAATTCCTTTCGTGTGCATTGTTATGGAATACCCACCGTAGCTGTAGCTTGAGGTTTTGTGCATCATCTCACGCTCATTAATGTTGTGACTATAAGGGCCTCAACATAGGGATATGGAAAGACACGTTGGGCCAAGTGGCCTCATCATTCTGATTTTCTTTTATCTCCTCGTTCATGATTTATTTGACTTTGTGGTTATCATGTCTATATATGGTCCAAAGTAAAGACATGCATGATGGCTTCTTAGTTTTACATCCCAGCTGATCCATATTTTAATCCACCGGGTTGATTTGCTCTTGAAATGTAAAGTGACAAATAACTTTAACTTCAGTGTGTTTTCAATACTTGTTTTCAGATCAAGCTCAAAGCATTGCATTTAATCAAAGTGTGTACATGCCTGCTGTCACACAATAGCTATAAAGCCATTGTTTTCTTCTACAGAAGTGGCATCTCCCAAAGCACATCGTAACCATCTCATGAAAAGATGAAACTGCATTATTAACCACCACAGCAACACTCTGCAACATCAAAAATTTTAAGCCTGTGTTGCTTCGCGGTTAGGGTGGTGCTTGGGATCCTAGGTCCTGAGTTCAAGCCCCGTTCCGCTGAATTAACACCAAGGTTGACCCATCCTCTCATCCTTCCGAGGTCGGCGAAATGAGTACCATTGTACTGGTAATAGGGGCGTACCAGTGTACTGGTATAGTGTGCATCAGCGGCATATCCGCGCCCCTATCCAATGAGCAACAGCAGCCAAAAGGCTGCACACGAAGGGAAGGGTATTGATGGATTTATTAATCTGGACTGGTTTGGTGCAGGCATGATGGGCCAAATGGCCTCCTCCTGCACATAATTTCCTTGTAATTCTTGCAAAAAAAAGAAAATAATCGAGGCAGGTCAGTAGGGAGCATGTGCTGGAGCAGCATGTTGCTGCATCCACTTTCCGCTGGTACTCCAGGGGCCTCCGTCTGGCATCCCATCCCCATCTCCATGAGATGCTTATCACCTGCTGCAACCACAGTCCGTGGTCTGCCCATTGGCCTCCTCCACTCACGAGGCTCCCTCGCGAGAGAATCGGTGAGCAGGATCAGCTCAGGAAAACGAGCCAAATGACTATACAGGCGGGAGTAGCACTTTCATGAAAACTCAATTTTCAATGTCCACGTACTGATTACACCTCCCAACCTCCAGAGTACCTTTGACTTCAACTTCCCCACCTCATGTTTGTTCTGTGTGTTGAACCTTCCTCCAAACAGTGACAACTCCATCTACTCTCTCTCTCTCAGACAACATGGACAAACTTTTAACCACTATCCCAACTCTCTCTCTCTCCTTCATATGTGAGGATTTCAATTGTCACCATGCTAATTGGCTGGGTGTTGGTACCTCTCTCCAGCCATGGAACTCCAGCAAAGGACTTCTGTGACTCCATGGGACTGGCTCAATCTGTGAACTTTCCAACCCAGATTTCTCCAATGGAAATCCTCCGTTCTAGAATTGGTGATGACTAACTTCCCCACAAATGTCTCCTGCTCTTCCTCTGCTCTAATTGGTTCATCTGATCACGTGCTTGTGAGAGTCAACATCTCTCTGGTATTCTCAGAGAGCTGCCTCAACACCGCAAGTCTGGCATTTCACTCAGGAAGATTGGCAGGGACTGCAAGCAGCCATCTCTCTTCGGACTAGTCTCCCATATTTACGCCACTGGTGTAACTCGGTGTGGGAATTCTTCCATAGAAACCTACTCTCTCTCGTGCACAGATTAATCTCTGGAAAATCCCCTTTATATATTTGCTGATGTCTCCACCTCTGCCGTGACATTCCTCATCCTTCACATAGGCAAGACGCAGCCTCATTGCTCTCTTCAGATCTTGACAAAATCACAACTTTGTCAAACACTTGGAATATGTCTTTTCAAACCTGACAAATTCTCACACTCTCCCTTCTCTCTCTCCAAAAGGACCATCTGGAAACCCTGCCATCTATTTTCCAAACAATCCTCTTGAGTAAGTTCAGTCATTCAAACTCCTGGGCCTCACATCATCCACAATCTTTATTCGGCAACCACATTTCAAAGTTGGCCTCCAAAGCTATCGCCGACTGGGCATCCTCCATTGTACAAGGTGCTTCTTTGGCACACCTGAACTTTATTCACCTACAAGTCCTTCATCTGCAGCTTGATGGGAGTACTGCACTCCTCTCGAGCTGGCTCCCCTCCCTCACACCTTGCTCAGCCTGACATCATGGAAACCAAGCCCTTCAAGATCATTGGAATCTCCAATTTGAAGCTGAGCCAATGGCCTATCACTTTCCCATCAAGGACAGGCCGATCTCTCTCTCTCTCTCTCTCTCTCTCTCTCTCTCTCTCTCTCTCTCTCTCTCTCTGTCCCCTCCTCGCTCCCCCTCCTAATGAAATGCAGCACTCTCCTCCCACACTGCCGCTGTGTTGTGTGTGTGTCGCTCCCTCTCTCTCACTTACACCCTCCTCTCACCCCTCCTCCCACAGTGTATATCATCGTTTGGTGAGGTGTCGCTCCCCCCTCCCCTTTCTCGCTCTCCCCTCCCCTTCCTAGGTCCCCTTCTTCACCCTCTCTGCTTCCCCTCCCCTCTCTCCCTACACCTTCCTTCTTTCTATCCCCCCTCACCCTTTCCTCCTTTATTGTCCCCGTCAGTGAAGTGACATGCCGTATATGCTAGTCCACAATAATTTCAAGTCTGATTTTGTATTCCTTTCTCAAAAGATTTGTTGGACCATCACGAACTGTATCCACCAACAAGTTGAACAATTCCCATGAAAAACCATGATCTTTTTCTTTTGTTTCTCAGTAATTCATGATAATGAGCGTAAGAATTCTCAAAATGAATTCTGCCGGTTGTAGCTGAAATTTAGGTAAACTCCACTCTCTGTGTCTGGACCAATCCTGGAATGCGCTGCCTTATAAAGTAGGCCGTTATAAATAATGCCATCGAGTAAAGTGTTACAAAGCCAGCTATGTATTCCCTATTTTTGTGATTGTTTCCTGCATGGTTTAAAATTGCCTGTGAATGGCGTGTTTATAAATCCCAAGATGATTCACATTTATACCGAACTGTTCCTATGACAAAAGATCTTATGATATCGAAAAAGCAAGCAATTATCACTGTTGCACACATTGGTGAATCTATTTTCAAGGCATGCAAAACCACATTGAGGACAAGGCTGTTGGACGTCACTAACACAGCGAGAATTTTGCAAACGCGGGCATCTCCTCGCATTGTCACCGCAAGGTGTGTCCCAGGTAATGTTTGGCATCTTTGGTGGTCAGTGGTGAAGAAAAGTGGTTTTGGAGGAAAGTTGGATGTAGCCATGCATCTTGTCTGACACAGTTAACCCCACCGTCCTCCCTCCGCTACACCCCCCCCTCTATCCCCACTGAATTCATCCTTCCCTGTGAGTAGCTGTTTATATAGCAGTAGAGAGTAGCGGTATTATGCTAATGATATGCAGATGCTGTTAGACCCTTTGTCTTTGGTGGCATTTGTTCTATCTTATTCTCATTTTTCTCTTTTTATTCTTAAGTCTCTCTTTGCCTTCCAACATCTTTCTATTTTCACTTTATATCTTTATTTTGGCTTTAGAGTTAGCTTTTTTTGCAGGTCAGGTCAGGCCAGATCAGATCTGTCGCTTGCTACAGGTACCATGTAAACCTGTACTCACCTGTTCCATGGTCGGGTTGTCGGCGACTAAACCGTCTCCCCCACCAGGTTTTTTGGTGAGGATGGTGTTTGGATATGACACCCAGCAGGATTAAGAACAAAACATGTCAAAGGGCGGAGGAGCTCCTTGTGAGCCAACAGCCATCCATATCTAGTGCCCACTGTATCTGCGGACGTCCTCTTGCAGTCGGGTACATTTTTCTAGGAGGTTGGTGCAGGATTTGCACCGCAGCCACCATTAAACACTTAATTCCAGAAAATACACAAAAACGCAAAGAAATCTGAAAACCCACTCCGTGGGAGTACCTCCTGTGCAGCTTCCCTTTGCAGGGCAGCTCACCGGATGACGGGATTGGGCAAAGCCTTTGGGACCCCCGTTCTTTGATCACGGGAGGAAAAGCCACGGGGTAACCTTCCGGACGGGTTGCCTTCGGACACCCCGTTCTTTGATCATAGGAGGAAAAGCACGGGTAATCTTCCTGGGCCGGGTTGCCTTCGGGACCTCCGTTCTTGATCATAGGAGAAAAAGCACGGGGTAACCTTCCTGGGTCGGGTTGTGGTGGTGTTTGGCGGGTGGTGCTGAGATTTCGTCCACCAGATGGCGGTCTCCTCGGGTCAACCCGAGGCGGTCCCTTTGGGTGGGTCCCTGGAATATCCTCCACTCTCAGAGAGGATGATTACCTGTCTCTGTTATGATCTGAACTCAGCGTTTGACTATCAGTATCACAGCACTCTCTGAGGTTTTAAGACCGGATAGTGTGGGATCACAGCAGGTGGTTACACCTACTACTGGTCTGGTCGCTCTGATGGTTACCATGCCAAGGTTACCATGCTGTAGCTGTGTCCAATCAGCTGATCCCATGATAATTGAGGTAACACCGGTCAAGAGCATATTTATGAACTAAGGACTCGTCACTCCTTAGGTGTCGTTGCCCTGGTCTCTGTATATGCTTCGAATGAGGTGAGTGATCTCACCATGAAGGATGCATTCTATGCTATGCTCAGTCTTGTGGTTGATCAGTGCCCAGGTGATCAGTGCCCAGGGGGATTTTAATGCATTGACTGGAATTGACAGGGATGGTTATGAGACGTGTGTTGGTCCCCATGGTCTGGAACAGTGAACCAGAAAAGCACTAAGTCATTGACTTTCCAAGATGTCATGGAACGATGTGGCATTTTTCATGGTTTCAGTACCCACAGCCTCATCGCTGTACTGGTATTCCAACACTGGTGGATGGCAAAGAGAATTGACCACATGTTCATGATGGTGTTGGAGATGCTCCAGAACTGCAGGTTCAACTGGTGTGAGTTCCTGAATACCAACCACAGGCTTGTTGTCACAACTCTGAAGCTGCAGCTCAAATTCAGGAGAATGGAACCATCCCACCCTCGGCTGGATGTTGATAAGCTCAAGGATGAGGGGGTAGCTGAGGAAGTTGCAAACAGGCTGAGAGGGGATTTGTGCAGGCTAGGTGTTTCAGGGGATGTTAAAAAAATATATTTTTAATCGAAATCGCCTGAGACAAGTCATGAAGCCACTCTCTGTAAGGGCTTAGTACCGCGATGCACAAATCTTGAAGATATGTGGATTATCTTCAAGACAACCATCCTTGATGTTGCCACTGGTTGTCTTTGAACCCACCATCAGGTGAAGAAGAACTTTGTCTCCAAAGGGAGCTGGATACCATTGACTAGAGTCGCAGGGCTAGGTTTGATGGCAGAGCTGGGCTGTTCAGGGAGTTGAGGGCATAAAACAGTAAGTTTGCTGAGAGCACACAAGGAGGCCTATCTGCAAGGAAGCTGGTGAGGGGGTAGAGCATCCCCTTTGGTCAAGTGATTCTCATCCTGCTTACCGAGGAATTCGTGCATTGCGTTCATCCAAGCCCATCCATCGGTGTGCTGCATTTAGAGCAGAGGGCGTAGGCTCTTGATAGAGGAGTCCAAAGTGAAGCCCGCTGGGCCTGTACAAGGCTGACCCACCAGCTATTTAGCTGGATGTCAGGGGTGTGACTATCCCTAATGCTGACCTTTCAATCAACTGTGAATCACCTTCGTTTGTGGAAACACAGACTGCGGTGAATCAGTTGAAAGGGTGTAAAAAATCCTGGGATCTGTGACATCCATGCTGAACTTCTCAAGGCTGGTGGAAATGCTGTACTAATGTCATTGCATGCAGTTCTGTGCTCTGTTTGGAACACAGGCATCATCCCAACTGACTGGAAAGGGGCATTTGTTGTTCCTCTCTGGAAATGAAAGGATGATTGGCAGGACTGCAAATAACTACGGAGGGATGTCCTGCGCCTCAGTGCCGGGCAGGTCTTTGCTCAGATAATTCTTGATCGGGTTTTCCACCACTGCTTGAAACAAGCGCCGATAGCAGTCAGGCTTTACACGAAAGAGGTCAACGATTGACATGTCATTCCTCTTCGGTCCTCACCGAATGCAGGTGAGAGTTTTGACATGGGCTGCTCACAGCATATGTTGATCTCCGCAAAGTGTTCAAGTGAATCGGATGCCCTCTGGAGGATTATTGGTCTCGTGGGGTGCACCAAAAACTGATCAATTTGATGTCTGAACTCTACTCTGGTACTGAGAGTGCTGTGAGATGTGGTGATACCATCTCCGTCTTATTTCCAGTTGTTATAGAGTTCATCGGAGTGTGTACTGGTCCCCACACTTTTCAGCGCTTGTATGGACTGGATTCTGGGGAGGGTGTCGGAGAGATCAAGCTGTGGTGCATCGTTTAGGAATGTCAAGATCTCTGACCTTGATTTCACAGATGATGCAGTCATCTTTGCAGAGACTCTAGATATCCTCCGCATGTTGTGAGCCAGTGGTCGATAGATGACTGGGTCGGGCCTGGGAAATCACGGATTCACTCGATCATGGAGTATGTCGCTGTCAGGACCTATGCAGGAGGATGAAAGTCTGAGTCCTTAAGTCTTTGGTGCTTCCACTCTTGCTCAACGATGTGAGACATTGACTTTGACCAAGGATCTGAGAGGGAGACTTAACTCCTTCAGTACTAGGTCTCTTCGGGGAATCATAGACTACCATTAGTTAGATTTTGTGTCCAATGAGCATTTGCTCAGAGAGACTGAGATGAGATTTGTTACCTGCATAGTCCTGAGCATCAGCTGCGGCTGTATGGACATGTGGCTCATTTTCCTGACGCTGATCCTGCTCACCAGATTCTCTCAGCAAGGGAGCCTCATGGTGGAGGACACTAACAGGCAAACCATGTGGCCTCATGGTTGCAGCAGTTGATCAGCATCTCAAGGATATAGGGATGGGCCATGCATCTGCCTGAAGGATGGCCAAATGGAGGCCCTGGAGTACCGGCGGAAAGTGGACGTAGCAACGTGCTGCTCTGGCAATGGAAACACCTGCTCCTTTCGAGAGCAGCCTTGGGGAGAGGTTGGGTTTGGTATGGGAGCATGCCCAGAGCAGCACATCGCCATGTCCACTTTATGCCGGTACTCCAGGGGCCTCCGTCTGGCCATCCTTCAGGCAGCTGCTGGCCCATCCCCATCTTGAGATGCCGATCAACCTGCTGCAACACGAGGCACATAGTCGGTCCATTGGCCTCCTCCACTCATGAGGGTCCTTCGCTGAGAGAATCTAGTGAGCAGGATCAGCGTCAGGAAACGAGCCACATGTCCATACAGCCGCACCTGTCGCTCAACGGACTATGCAGGTAACAAATCTCATTTGAGTTGCTCTCAGCACCGCTCATTGTAAACAAAGTCTGACCAGCGATAGCCAAGGATTCTCCAGGGGAGGGGAGCTGGGGCAAATATATTTTGCCATGGCTAATAATCCCCCTGTCTAAAGCAGGAGTCAGTAAACCACTTGCATTATGGCACATGTACAGGCGAAAATCGTACGTCATCTTCTCCCCGCACCCTCACGAAAAGGGAGGGGTGGGGGGAGGGAGGTTGCATCCCTGACATGACTCTCGGTTCTACCAACGCATTTGCAAGACTTGGGGGATGGACCAATCCTGTTTTTTCTCTGATTTTCAGACGCACATACACATACGGAGAATTGCCTTATTACCTCCACCACGAAGGTGGAAGGAGGTTACGTTTTCACACCTCTCTGTATGTTTATTGTTTGTCTGTTTGTGTGCAGGATATCTCATTAAGTTGTGGACGGATTCGGATGAAATGGTGGGCAGGTTGTGTGTGGCACGTGTGTGACAGAGACGAACTGATTAGATTTGGTGAAGATCCGGATACTAGAATTTTTGAAGTAATTGTTCACATTGAGAGATCAGGCCAAAAACAATATATAGCACGATATTTCAAAAAGTTGTGGACGGATTCGGCCAAACTTGATGGACATGTTGGTGTGCGACAAGGAAGAATTGATTCAATTTGTGTGAAGATCCGAATCCGGATCTGATAAATTTTAAGTTCACCATTGTTCACCATGAGAGATCGGCCAAAATGACATTTGGCATGATATTTCTTTCAAAATGTGTTGTACAAAAATGTACAACAATGCAAAAAGAAAAGAAAAGAAGTTCTCATGGATCAGGCATTGCATTGCGGAGGTTCGCTCTTCAAGTGCCCTTCTAGCTTAATAGAGGATTGGTGGAATATAAATAATCAAAGCTGTTGTTCGCTCATTAATATTTTTGGACAACAAATAAAATGTGATTTTTAATTATTCTTTTTTATTAAAGATTACTCCAACCTCCGGCTTAATGACGTCGGCTCTCGAAAGATAAATTTACGGAAGATGATCATTGGCACAAAATGCTTCTGATCTGGATTTTCTATTTGGCTCATGATCACCTTCCAAGATCATGTTCCAAAGCAGATATTGGAACTTCACCATAATTTTTGCGCGCAAAAAAATACTTCCAGGCATTTATCAAGCTTATGGATGAATAAATTTTGTTTTTCTCGGATTTTTCAATCGATGCGTCAATGTCTTTCAAACGACCAAATTTTTGGTTCGAGAGCTATTTTCATGTCATTCGTTTTGGGACAATTTTGTTTGATTCAGAATGATCATTCATTTGATACACGACAGAATATTAACTTATAACAAAAGCTTCAGATTGATTCTGTGTAGCCTTTATTTGTACATCTATCTATAATTCCAGCAATAGTGTGTGTGTGTTGTGTGTGTGTGTGTGTGTGTGGTGTGTGTGTGGTGTGTGTGTGTGTGTGTGTGTGTGTGTGTGTGTGTGTGTGCCGTGACGCTGTTTCTCGACACCACTGGTTCGATCTAATTGAAATTGCCAGGATATGCTGGGGCCCTCTGGTAATATGTGCCTTTCAAGGTTTGATATTAATCGGACAAGTGCTTCCCAAGTTATGGCCATTTTATTACCAACCAATGACAAGACACGGTGCTGCGTAGGGTGGCCGATGGGGAAGAGACCTCAGCCGCTTCCCATTACGGGTACAACGTCGGACTTCCGGATAGTGAGACTTAGTTATTCTAATAATTTCTCGATTTTCTTTGCGCATTAATAGATAAACACAATGCCCCAATCCAGTCGTCGTTTACGAGAGCGAAGGAACGGCTGGTGTGGTTGTTTGAAAGTTTTTTAAATATATATTTTTTTTTTTGCACGTACGTTTTTTTCTTTATTTTTTTTCTCTCTCTTCTCTTTGTGTTTTCCTTGCCGATGACATGTCGAAAAGGCAAATACGTTGGCGCTAATTGAATAATTGGCCATTAAAACTAAATTGCAAATAATTCGTAACTGCGATATGCGCACTTCCGATAGTGACGACTTACTGTATTCTTTCTCGATTTTTTCTCGATTTTTTCTCGATTTATCGACTTACTGTATTCTTTCTTTCTCGATTTCTGTACTTTCTCGATTCTTTCTCGATTTTCTTAAACACATGCCCCAATCCAGTCGTCGCTTTACGACAGCGAAGGAACGAAGCTGAACGTCGTGCACGCGCAATGGAATCTAACGAAGCACGAGCTGCTCGCTTGACACGCGACGCTACGCGTGTGACAAGGCGTCGTGCAGCTGAAACGGATGAAGAACGAAACGGATATCCATTTTGCATTCGATCCAATCACTTATCGATCCTATATTGAGTTGTTTTTTTTTTTTGTGACGTACGGCCACGCATGTACGGCCACGTGGAGGCGAGGAAGGCCTGTGTGGTTGTTTCTGGCACGCGGTTTGAAAGTTTTTTTTCCCCACGTATGGCACGCACGTACGGGCTACGTACTAGTAATCCTAATATAATCATAAAAATAGGGGGCAATACCCTGGGTGCTCAACTGGTAGCGGCTGGACAAGAAACCCAGGGAACCACTGGTAGGTGTGGCTAAACCACAAAATGTTTAACGGAGGAAAGTAGATACCTTTGATTTTTTAGCAGCTCTCGCGTAGCGAACGCTGCTCTTAAGAACGCTCCGGCGTTGTTTCTTCTTTCTTCTTGTGAAGACAAAACCTTTATATTGAGACACGGCTCTTTTTTATTTACACGAGTCCGATCTCCTTAAGTACTAAACACTTGTACACATCCTCGCATTGAGGTGCCTTTGAGAGCGTCTATCATGAACTTTTAAATATATTCGGACATTTGCTTTAAAAGTTTCACCGCGGCGTAGTGGCGTGCGCCTGTATCCGGCTACTCGGAGGCTTGGGTTGGAGGATCGCTTGAGGACGGGGAGCTCTGACCTGGGCCATGCTATGAGAGGGTGTAGGGCAGCCGGGAATCATGGCGAAACCCAATCCTTATCCCTGTGTCGTAAGAGGCGACCAAGGTTGCGTCAGGAAGGGCATCCGGCGTAAAACCTGTGCCAAATCAGTATGCGGATCATAACGGATGATCCGCTGTGGCGACCCTAACGGGAGCAGCCGAAAGATGAACAACACACAACATTTGCTTTAAAGTTTCGAAAAGTTCACGTTACTATTTAAGGATTATTCCATTTAATGTATTGTAAATTCGTAAATACATTATATTATTTCGTAAATACGTAAATACACTATTGACGGGTCTCGTTATTGGCTTAATCAATGCACGTGACGAAATATCGAAGTTGTTGTTGTTGTTTTTTTTATTATTCTTTTTTTTTTAGCGACAAAACCGTTTAGGACGCTGCTCTTGGACACATTTGTCCTCGTTTTTTAAAGCAGTGAACAAACCGTGTTTGTAGTTTCAGAGAAGTTTCAAGTGTTTGTGGACGGACGGACAGACGGACGGACAGAATGGGATGACACGCGCATCCATAAGTTCCCCGCAACTCTGTTCCAGATGAGCTAAAAAATCACTGTTTTGGATGCTTTGTTTAATTCGTATAAGTATCATCCACAAATGCATGTTAAGTGGTTTGTTTGTATAAAAGTTGGACATATAATTGCAATCAATTCCAGAAAGAGGAAACTGAAGAGGCAACGAGAGAAAGGTGAGCAAGGAATAATGGCTCCTATAAAACTAAAATAATGATTATAGGTTCAAAGTTTAACTCTTACCTTTATCTCCACATGAGAAGCTATAAGTGGATTGCAAGCCTGTCCAGAGTGCGAGCCCTCATGAGCATAACATATTTACCTGCCAAGTGACACCCACGGTGGTGGCAACGGGCTATGACTCGGCTCTCGTAAGGTTAGAGCAAATTGGTCCTTGTTTTTTACAGTTGTACGTCACTTGCATTCGTGTGAGGATAGACTCACACAATTATCATGAACATAAACTATTAATCCATTAAAACTTCGTTTGAGGGGAAAAAACTGTATCTCAGTCCCACTGTTGCATGCATCATGTTTTGCAACACAATGAGAACAAATCAAAAAATATGCGGCATCTCTCCTT
>CM068963.1:112924084-112944229 GCA_035128595.1 Eptatretus atami
GATGGGATTATATTTAATACCACGCTTCATCATTTCTGGATAATGAAATACTGTATTTTATTTGGTGACAGAGATCATTAAAACCAAAGATTTGATCACCTTTGTAAAATTGCAAGTCATAGTTATTTATTTATTTACTTATTATGAGATGTACAAAGATGAAAACATGGCCGGTCCTTGACTTGTTTTAAAATCAACATTATTAATCATCTCTGAATTTGACTCCCAATATTAAACATTTATCAAAACGATTTATATATTTGGAGAACAATATTCAATACATATGATATTTACAATAACAACGGCAATATGAAATTACTTACTGAACTCCGAACAGTTAACTACCATGACTCAATATGTGACGATAGCATCAACAAGTTGAGGACTTCATCCTGAACCACTTAAGTGGTGGAGGGAGATAGGTGACATGGTCCAGATGAGGAATACCATGGTAAATGAGTCGTGGTTGAGAAGTGTGGGTAAGGAGGAAAGGGGGAGGGAGGGAAGAGGGGGAGAAGGGAAGAGGGGTGGGGGAGGGAGGGAAAAGGGGTTACCAAATCATGGATTGAAAATCTATTTTGACTTCATGTTCAGGTGTCAAACCTCAAATCCCTAAACACAAGAAGCACCCTGAAGATGTTTAATTACCAGAACAGGCCAACTTTAATTATTGCCACTTTGCACGCATTTCCTCGATCTCAAGGTAATTTAATTTACCTACCCCAAACATATGTACTTCCTTCTCACCTATTCCACCATCCTGTTTTTTTTTTCCTCCCAAAACCTCTTATCAACAGGACCCATGAAGGTCTTACGGGTAAACAACATGATGGCCAGCCGTATCTGGACACCAGACACATTCTTTTACAATGGAAAGAAATCTGTGGCTCACAACATCACCATGCCAAACAAGCTACTGCGCATCATGGATGATGGCACTCTACTCTACACTATGCGGTTAACTCAATGCACCGAACTACACTACTTTATAATGAGTACATTTGTACATACAATATACATGTTTTATTGTAATACTACAATGAATTGTTTAAGTTCTCAACTCTTTTCAGAGTGAGCTTACCATTGTGCTGGATATGATCAACTAATCAAGGACATAAACAGAATCAAACGCATTGTCAGAATGAGTTGAGTTTTTCAAATGGCCTACTCTCTCCCTCTTCCCTCACTCTCCATTCCCTCTCTCCCTCTCCCCTCCATTCCCTTGCTATAGGCTGACAGTCCATGCAGAATGCCCGATGTACCTGGGGAATTTTCCCATGGATTCACATATCTGCCCTCTTAAATTTGGAAGCTGTGAGTCTTTTACCTCTTCATCTTCATTTTTACGACATCTTGACTATTCTCACATTGTAATGTCATTTAGTAGTATTTTAGAACAAGACCTTTTCAACTGACCATAATTATCGATTTCATCACCCCCTAGTTATTATTCTTTTTTCTGAATACAAAGTCGATGCTCATGAAAATGCGACAAGACAGAAGAGAATTGCCTTGAACACTAACTGCTCGACCATAATCCTTGCTCCTGTAAAGAAATACAAGATCAGGAGGGATGAAAGATCAGGAGGGGAAAACCTGTGATGAAAGAGCAATGGAACAAATAAAGGTGTGTGGGGCAGAAGGGAGAAAACACCATCCTATCCTTGAAAGAAATGGGTTGACTTAGGAAGGGTTAATGAGAGTTGAAAATATCATGAGTGTGGATGGGTGATGACATGCTGATGAGGCGAACAGCCATATTGAAGCCCAAAAGACAATAGTGAGATTGAATAGACTGAGAAAGTTGATTCTACAGGTGATAGAAGAGAGGAACAAATGAGTGGAGGTGAGCAGTGAGCCTGGATTTAATATGGGAGTTTCAGCAGAAGTGAGTTACAGACAGGGTGTGTGCACGCTGGAGAAACCTCTGGGGGACAGACCATGAAAAGGGCACAGGGTACAAGGCGAGAAAGGGCAGATAGGCTACCGACTTGTCTGTGATGCAGAAACAACAGGCCCGGAGACTCCGCTTTATCGTGGGAGATTCCAATGATTTTGAGGGCCTTGGAGAGTATGGCATCAGGATCTGCAAGGTGTGAGGCAGGAGCACCAGCCCTGGAGATTACATCAAGCTGTGGATGGAGGCATTGTACATTGTTATTAGAAGTTCCGTTTGCCTTGGAAAGATTTAGCATGACAGAGGATTCCCAGTTGGAAAATTGCTTTAGAGGCCAACTTTGACATGTGGTTTTCCCAAGAGAAGGAGGTTGAGTAAGTTAACAAATCAGTGCAATAAGTAAGTTACTTTTCACCACAATGTGGCAATTAAACCTTTCGTTAGAACATGATGTGGATGTTAAAGTGATTGATCAGCTAGTATGCATTCCACTTTATTCAGATGGTTGAGTACCATCACATCTTACCTGTCCAGATGCATACACCACATCAGAGGTGCGGTATTTTTGGAAACGGGAAGAATCTCCGTCTGTGGACGTGGCAGAAGATGGGTCACGACTCAACCAGTACGACCTCATTGGGAGGAAAAGTCACAGTGACACAGTCCATTCGAGCACAGGTATCACAATGTATAATTACCTGCCTACCTGTGTTGTCAACGAACTTGCTCATTTGTTTGTATTTTATATCTTGATTCATGTTTCGTCTCAATGTTTCCAAACACATCTTCTTTTCAGTTGTCATTTTCATAATTTTGCCATAAGTTCCATCGTATGACAATATTTTTCCTTGCTGACAAAACTGTTCATGGTTTTGGAATAGCAACTCAAGATAACATATTGATAACCTAGTCTGAAATAATTTTAATGTGTGCATGGAATTATGGGTAAAACGAGCAAAATTATCAATCTTCATGCAGCCATACCATGACTTCGAGTTCTTCATTAGGTCATTAAGACAGAAGATTGAATCAATAAGCTATAATCTCAAGATAAAGATAAAATTAAGTATGTGCACAACATCAGGTTGAGCTTTCCAGGTCAGAAGGTCGAGATGACAAGTGATGTTATTATTGCCTAGTATGTAATCTGGACTTCCACTAGGCCTAGGGTAAGACACAGCGGAAGCACATACAACACTTTGGACAATTGTGGAGCATCAGGAGTCATAACAAAAACAATGCGAATCATGTTGTGTCCCCATGGTCGTGACACCGTTGGAGACCTTTAAGTTTAGGGAAGAGATGGGGGCTTACCAGTGGGGATACAGAGATCCATCCAACACTCTGCAGTCTTAATACACAGGGTTCCTGTTCAAATTGGCCATTGGTCATGACCTCATAAATTATTCCTGCACCATTGATCAACCGATTGTCTATGCAACAGCGCCTCTTCACTCTTCCAGAGCAATGTATCCTGCATCTCCACACAATTTCCGTGTTGGGCGATTTTGCTTTGACGTCATGCATTCTACGGAGATGTAGGCAGGACAAAGGAAATGTCATTTTCCTGGTCAGAATGCTTCATCAACTAATTCTTCAAATTCAAGACATCAGATAATTAAATCCCAGTGATGAACCATTTTTCTTCCCATGTTCAAGTAAAAGTTGAAACACGTTTTTCATTCATTCATATGCATCAAGCAGTTGCATCATTCCTCAGGGACGTGGCTGTTTGGTGAAGATGCCGGAAATAACTCACCGTACTCGTCATAGATTGAAGTACGCCAGAAAATGCTGGCTCATGGGACCCCAGCCTCCCCCAGGCACCGCTAACTAATTGTGACCCGGATTCTGCGCAGTTGGAGTAAATTTAACAAAATACTAGTGAAACAGGACTCATGTCACAATGTTGTCAACAGAAAAAATAACTTGCACACTATAACAAATTACCCAAATTACCGTGAGCTCAGATGGAACCCGAAGTCCAGTCGACCATCTCGGCGATAATGTGTTATTTTTTAAGATCGGGTAAAGAACCATTCTCCAGGGTTGAACCTTGAGGAATGAAACCGACTGATTTATCCTTCCATGCAGTCCTCATCACCAATGTTGGCTCATAACAATCAAGTTCTAGCTGACTAGTGAACATATGTCAATACAGTAGTTTGAAAGGAATTACAGGATTGCAAAAATAAGCCAACTTGTATAAAAGGTAATCTTCATCCTGATGAAGCAGCACTTACATGGAAGGAAGGAAGTACACCGACTGTACACCTTTAGTAAAAGTACACCTTTTTGTCACCTCCCTTGTCGGTCCTTTTTGTCACTTCTGTGGACTGACTGGGATGAATTCATTGCATCGTTCTCTTTTTTGGAAATAGGGAGAACGACATTCTCCGTGAGGAGGAGAAACACCCGGAGCACATCAGGGAGCACGCCCGATAGAGTGCAGCCAGTTTTCAGCCACTTCCAGTACAATCAATGCGGCGGAAAAGCCGTATACGGAATGCTCTCTGCTTCCAGCAGAATGAATGTTTCATGGCGTGCCGAGTCAGACACTGCCCCATGACCCTGGCTAGAATTCCACTTTTCTGTCTGAAAATTTAACACCCGAAGCTTTCTCGCTGTCTCTGTCTCTGTCTCTGTCTCTGTCTCTGTGTGTCTCTCTCTCTCTCTCTCTCTCTCTCTCTCTCTCTCTCTCTCTCTCTCTCTCTCTCTCTCTCTCTCGGCTATTGTTGTTTGCCCGTCAATGACCCCTGCATATTGTGGAAATTCCTTTTGGCACATGCGGTTTTGACATACTCCACTGACTCATGCCATCTTGTGTCCAAATTAGACTCACAGAGCAGCACATACTCTTCCACGTCACAACACAAGGAACCTCTCTTTCCATCTTCAGGCAGTAGTCGATTCCTCCATGTCGGTTGTGACAGTTGCAAATGCAAACTCTCAGACCACTTTTTTGCATCAGCTAACAAAATCTCAGCATAAATCCTTCATTGATCCTTCTACTTCCTACAGGGAGTCACTGCACTGTCGACTAGTCTCCACACCATCACCCTCACACTCTTGTACTTGCTGAATGACGGGTCTATGCATATTGGAGCCGCACCACCAAGCATCCATCACATTTCCCTTCGCAGCTATCTTTGGAACAATGCACAAATCTTTGGGCATATTTGGCTGAATCCATAAACCTCAGTCCCCTTCAATACGAGGTATGAATGCTAATGAGGGCTTTCACACATGTGCTGTGTGTGCATTTTCAGTGATTCGCTTCAACAAACTGGGGTACTTTTAACCTACCATTGCTGGAGCCAAATCTAAGTCAAATAGTCTTTTAAACATATTTCTCAGCATTTAAACAAGAGTGGCAATTTCAGTATAGTTTACCATAATTATTGTGTTCCTGAATGCAAATCGGACTCATGAAAATACGAAAAATATCCATGGATGCGAGGTGTCGAGGTTGTACCATTTCCTGTTAATACAAGCAAGTAGTGGATGTAACACACACACACACACACACACCAACACACACCAACACACACACAACACACACACACACACACACACACACACACACACCACCTTTAAGCAATAGATGCAAAAGTCTAGTTCTGTACTGGACACCGCTATTCGCGGATTCCCTATTTGCAGACCCGCTATTCACGGATTCCCAATTGCGGACCCCGCTATTCAAGGATTCCTATTTGCGGACCCTGCTATTCGCGGATTCCCTATTTGCGGACCCCGTGTATTCGCGATTCCCTATTTGCGACCCGTGTATTTGCGGATTCCCTATTTGCGGACCCCGCTATTCACGGATTCCCTATTTGCGGACCCCACTATTCGCGGATTCCCTATTTGCGGACCCACTATTCGCGGATTCCCTATTTGCGGACCCCGTGTATTCGCGGATTCCCTATTTGCGGACCCTGTGTATTCGCGGATTCCCTATTTGCGGACCCCGTGTATTCACGATTCCTATTTGCGGACCCCGCTATTCGCGGATTCCCTATTGCGGACCCCGTGTATTCGCGGATTTCCTATTTGCGGACCCCGTGTATTCGCGGATTCCCTATTTGCGGACCCCGTGTATTTGCGGATTCCCTATTTGCGGGCCCCGTGTATTCGCGGATTCCCTATTTGCGGACCGTGTATTCGCGGATCCCTATTTGCGGACCCCGTGTATTCGCGGATTCCCTATTTGCGCGACCCCATGTATTCGCGGATTCCGTATTTGCGGACCCCGTGTATCACGGATTCCCTATTTGCGGACCCCATGGATTCGCGGATTCCCTATTTGCGGACCCGTGTATTCGCGGATTCCCTATTTGCGGACCCCCGTGTATTCGCGGATTCCCTATTTGCGGACCCTGTGTATTCGTGGATTCTCTATTTGCGGACCCCGTGTATTCGCGGATTCTCTATTTGCGGACCCCGTGTATTCGCGGATTCCCTATTTGCGGGCCCGTGTATTCGCGGATTCCCTATTTGCGGACCCTGTGTATTCGCGGATTCCCTATTTGCGGACCCCGTGTATTCGCGGATTCCCTATTTACGGACCCCGTGTATTCGCGGATTCCCTATTTGCGACCCCGTGTATTCGCGGATTCCCTATTTGCGGACCCCGTGTATTCGCGGATTCCCTATTTGCGGACCCCGTGTATTCGCGGTTCCCTATTTGCGGACCCCATGTATTCACGGTTCCCTTTTTGCGGACCCCGTTTATTCGCGGATTCCCTATTTGCGGACCCCGTGTATTCGCGGTTTATAAATTGTGACCTGCTTTGATATTCACGGCCCTGTGCTTCACGTATTCCCGGTTTTTCGCAGACGAAACAAACAAAAAAAACTCTACGAGTCACGCACATTAAACAGTTCTTAAACATATCTTCCACGAACCACGTGCATAACAGTTCTAACCAATATTTTCCACCAGGCACGTTATAAATGAGCGGTATTAACATACAGCACAGTACTTTAGTGACATAAAATGATGTAATCCACCCCAGAATGCTCGATGTGCATGCTCAGAAACCCCGAGGAACAATGGTGCTCAGGGCACCCTAAAGTATATCGTGTCTGAGATAAGGATTGTTACCTAAAATGGCTCACAAAGCTTCTAAAAGAAGCCGAAAATACTTGAAAATTCACCTGAGAGAAAGGGCTGTGCCTCTACATAATGAAAGATTTGAAGAACTTTATCAGCTGACCGAATGGGCACCTGTTCGTACTGCAAACTCCTGACCATGTGGGCTGGTGCAAGGCCCGAGTGGACGGGTGTGTGCTACACAAACCCCCGACAGATCGCTTCTTGTAAATGGAGTTTGAACCTTGTGGGAGTACCTCCTGTGAACATGGAAGGCTTTGGTGATTTGTCTAATGGGCGTCTGCAATTGGAAAGCTGATGCCGTGCATCATTACCAAGTAACGGTAACCAACTCTTCGGCAAAGGAGATCATCGAGACGTAAAAACACACGATGTTTGTACCAGCTATATTTACAGGGGAGCTGGATGCATCAGGTAGACTTCCCTGAGGAACACACCATTTCTGGTGTGGGTTCCTCTGAATACCGATGGGAGGGCCATATCTGGGGCTTGTGTATGTACAGGGTAAGTTTAAAATGATGATATTTACTATTAATCATGTTGGGAAGGAGGGTGGAGGGGGGGGGGAGTTGTGAGGGCTGTAATAAATATATATTTTATTTTTTTGGTTCCGGAGCCACAAGATTAATTATACGACATGTTTGCATCTATTGTTGAAAGGAGAAGCGTCCGTGTGTGCTTGTGTGTTTTCATATTCCCATTGCGGCTGTTCGCTTGTATATTACAGGAAGTGATAGGAACTCTCTTCTCTATCTCTATCTCTATCTCTCTCTCTCTCTCTCTCTCTCTCTCTCTCTCTCTCTCTCTCTCTCTCTCTCTCTCTCTCATATCCACAGATATTTCTCGGATTTCTTAAATATCCGTGAGTCCGATTTGCATCCAGGAACACAATAATTATGGTGAACCATTTTGAAATTGCCGCTCTTTCCGATAAAGTGCTGAAAATTATGTTAAAAAGACAATATTTCACTTACAGATTTTGAGCTAGCAACGGCAGGTTAAAAGTTCCCCGGCGAGCAGAACTGATTCAGTGAAACACACACAGCGCAGCCTCGAAAGGACTCAGCAGCATTCCTCGGTCATTTCGAAAGTCACGTCTTGAGCGAACGTTTCCTCCACATACCATTTATTCAATTTAGATGCATACTCAAACTGAGCTAAATAAGCCAACAGATTCTCTTCTTCGTTATATTCCCCACTTGAGCCTTATTGTACTGTTCCCCTCTGTTGAACGAGTGTTGTCTCGCAACTGAAGCGTCGGGGACCCCGACTCAACCACCATTTGGCAGTTCAGAACTCACGTCCAACACATGCCGCATCTGCTAGATTCTAAAGCACTACCGAGTTATTTCTATTCGTCTTTAAGCTTCTTCTTACTTGCAAAATCAAAGATTTGTCCAAGTATATTGGTCAGTCGATGTTGTTCTGTCCGTCTGTCTATCTGTCTGTCAATCACCTACATGTCACAATTCTAAACCAATCGTCATGAAACTTTACCAAGTTGTGGAGGTAGTCTCAACTGAGATGCCTATTGATTTTGAGGTCGAAGGTCAAAGGTCATCTTGAGATCAATGCTCATGGAAGTCACTCTTTGTCTTGAATTGATTGAGGGAAGCTCCTTTCCTGATCCCATGGAGGTGACGTGTTGTCACAGCCAAGGACAGGATGGACCAAGCTGTTCCTTCACCACCTCGACGTTTCAGATGCGAGGGTTCTTGATGTTCTTCTTCGGCTCTGGGCAGAAGAACAGGTCATAAGAATCTAAGATTGCATGGCAGCACGGTAGAACGAGGAGGTCTGTGTCATCACCGACCAGCGTTGGTTACTGTAGCAGACTCCACAGCCTTCTGCACGAGGAGATCAGCATCTCCTGAAGCATTGGCTAACTGCGACTGTCAGAAGTAGTTATATTAGTGCAACAAGAGCACAGTGAAACTAGATTAAGTGGGTGCCTTCATATGCTTCCTCATAATCCAAAAAATATTTTAAAAAAATACTGATTTCAGGACTTTCCCCTTGCAGGATTCCTTAAAACTTTTTCCATTCCTAACTAGGTGGCATGGAGAACACCTTCATAGGTATGATGCAAGTGAGAGAGAGCTTTTGTTGCAATTTGTTTGAGGTCATGGTAAATAATGCTTGTACTATAAACATTTAGAACTAGAACGGCACTCGGTAGAGCACACATCTCCAACAGGCTGAAGTGGTTATGTGTTGTATCCCACTGATAGGCCAGATCTGCATACCAACCTGAAGCAAAATCTAATTGGCTTGTTCTCGTCACCTAACCAACTCATCCACCAAATTTTGTCACAACCCGTCCACAACATTTTGAAATACCATGCGTCAGGTCAGGTCAGGTCAGTTCAGGTATGGAAGCACGCGCTGGAACAGCGCGTCGCTGCTCTGGTGAAGAATCACTTTTAAAGATTGAAAAAAAATTCGTTTCCGGATCTGGATCTTCAACAAAACTCGAATCAGTTCATCCATGTCACACACCTAACCTGTCCACCAAGTTGAGCCCGAATCCGTCCATAACTTGTAGAGATATCCTGCTCACAGAGAAACCAACAAACAGAAGTGAATACATAACCTCCATCCATCTTAGGTGGTAGAGGTAATAAACATCTCACCTCAATAAACATTATAGAGCAACACAACAAACAATCTGTTACATATTGAATCGTAAGTGCCCAAGCATGAACATTCCACTGAACCCATACATCTCCTAACAGTCGCTTGTGAAGGATTTGCAACAGTGATACGTCAATGTGAACGCCATCCCTCAGATGGACGTCAAAACTGGGTGTACCATCAGCTGGGATTAGTTCCATCCATCCATTGGGACCATACTCTGTGCAGAGCGTTGGTGCTGCCTAAGCAGTCTCCTTGGCTATTGGGCACAATCCTGGACGGGTCGCCACTCCGACACAGGATACCAGCAAGCTGGCACTCATTTTGCCGACCTCGGAAGGATGACAGGCAGAGTCAACCCCACCTGGTATTAATTCAACTGCCGAGTGAGATTTTAACTCATGATCCTCAAATCCCAAGCCTACCACCCAAACCATTAAGCCAACATGACCAGACATAGAGGGATTAGTTGGTGAACATTAAACATCCTACAGTGTCCTTTACAAAAAAAAAAATTTAATAATTAAGAGGTGAACTATTGACGGCATTTGAGCCAAATTCCAAATTCCTTCCTGAATGCACAGGGGGCACTGCATTGGCGGCCCAGCCACACCTCAGTAATGATGCAACCAGGGTGCTAAATTCAGAATTTAATTCCAGTCCAATGTGCCTTCGCTCGCAGCTCATGTACCCCCCCCTCATCTTGGCAGTCTTCTTTCTCTGCATTCACACTTCCAAACTGCATCCATGTTAGAAATCAAATCAACGACACTTGCATTCATACTCGTATTCTGAAGTCATTTCGCTTCAAAATCCTTTGTTCTGCTGTTTGAATACCAATTGTTAGCATTCTGGAGAGGATTTCAAATTCAAGTCCATCATTTCAGCATTTTGCAAATAGTTTTTGTAAATTATTTCCAGCAACATCTGACCCACCTACAGACGATGAGACGTGACAATGCCTCCCCGGGCGCCACTAACTAGCTGTGAAACCTCTTCTCTACCGGTATCAACATCAACTACCTCATCATCATCCGATTCCCCTGGCTTTGTGATCTGTACGTGTCCTGTACAAGAGCAAAAAAAGTTTAAAATTACAATTTAACTCAATTTCGAGGCGATGTTATTGAAAATCTTGCTCCGCGACCACTCTGGTTCAAACCCCGTTGGAGGTGATGGAGTTTAAATTGCACAAAACCTGGCACTCCTTTTGTTCTAATAGATACCTTTGAAGGCAATTTATTTGAATCCCACACTCTTGACAGCACTTTATTGCAAAACCTCGGGGGTCACGTGGAACCCGAAGTCCAATATTGACTTTCTTGCCTGTCACGTGTTATTTACCAGTGACCCAAAGGACTGTTCGCAGAGAGTGCAGGGGGGGGGGGGGGGCGAGACTGGAGAGGGACGGTAGAAGACAGAAAGACCACCGACCTGCCTGGTGAGAGAGTGAGAGCCCAAGACTCAGCCTCATCACGGGAGATGCCAATGATCCGAAATGCCTTGGTTTCCACAGCGTGAAGCCGAGAAATGTGAGAGGCAGGAGCACTAGCCTAGAGGGGAAAGCAGTACTCCATCAAGCTGCAGACGAAAGCTTTGTATGTGGTCAGCAGCTCAGGTGGGCCGACGAAGGACTTTGCACGATGGGATGGAGGATTCCCAGTCGGCGACTGGCTTTTGAGGCCAGGTTGGAGATATGGCTTTTCCAGGAAAGATCATGGCAGATAATGAGACCCAGAAGCTTGAATGAAAGGACTTCTTTCAGAGGATTGTTGAGAAAGTAGATGGGTGGGTTTTCTAAACGGTCCTTTCACAGAGACATAGTGAGAGTGTGAGATTTGTCAGGATCGAAAGACATGTTCTACGTGTTGGACCAGTTTGTGATTTTATCCAGATCTGCAGAGAACAAAGAAGCTGCGGCTTGCCGGTCTGAGGGATGACAGATGGTACAGCAGAGGGTGGAGTCATCAGCAAAGAGATAAAGAGGATTTTACAGAGAGTCGGAGAGATCATTGATGAAAACCAGTTAAAGAACAAGGCCCAGAACGCTACCTTGAGGAATCCAGTCTGGACAGGAAGAGGGGATAAGAACTCCATTTAGGGCCACACGGTGACTGTGACAGGAGAGGAAGTCTGCGAGCCATGAGTGGAGATGGCCTTGGATACCATAGGAAGAAGTTTGGTGAGCAGGGCAGGGTGCCAGACTGTGTCAAAAGCACACGATATGTCTCGGGATATGGCTCTGATTTCATGTCCGGTATTGAGTACCTCCATCCATTGTTGGGAGAACAGAAGCAGCATATCCAGGGTAGAGTGCCTGTCTGAATCCAAATTGATGATCGACAGCCATTGGAGAAGAGGAAGGATTTAATGTCTGAAGTAATGATGGATTCCATAACCTTGCTGATGATTGGGAGAAGGCCGATGGTCTGTAGTTGCAGGATCTGTTTTTGCACATTTTTTTGTGCTTCCCACTATTTTGTGCTTTCCTCTCCCACCTTGTTATATGTTTCTGTGCATTAGCTCTTCCACAAGCCTCGACTTGCTATACAAAAAAAAGAAGAAAAAAAAAGAGAATCTCAGTCTCACGGAGGGTAGGAAACACCAGAGCACATCAGGAGCATGCTTATAGTGCTAAAGTGTCACTCGACTCAGCCTTAGTACAATTGATGCAACAGAAACGATGAATGCGGAATGCACTCTGCTTCCAGGACAAGTCACATGGCAGGTAGGCCTAGCCAAACCCATTCAGTTCAGCCTTGTGCTAGGGAACTACCAAGTTCCAGGTCTGTAAGGAACATTCCATCCATCAAACAAATCATCAACTCAGCCTTTCTTCACTGTGGTTGATCGCAAGGAGATGGCAGAGCTCCATTTACCTCGGCAGCATTGTGACAAGCAGACAAAAAAGTAAGCCCTGTAAAGCATAGTGGCCGACGGTTTGAGTAGACAGAGGCGAGCTTTGCATAGTGTTTGGTGTAGCCATTTAATCCTTCTCAGCTTCCCCTACTTCCAGACTTCCCCTTTCCACTAGCATCACCTTGGCCAGGGTTCAACCTCATTGGTTTCTTTCTGCCACAGAGAGTGTAACTGTGGCTAAAAGGGGAGCTAAGGGAAACTCCCTAATGTCTTCCCCTCTCCCTACCTGTCCTTGCAACAGAGGGACAGGGGGATGAGCCTGACAGTACCCCATATTAAACCAAGTTAGACGAACGGATTGCACGTACTTCTGTCCAAGATGGAGGCAAAATCCTGCACAAGGTTCAACCTCATTGGTTCCTTTCTACCACAGAGGAAAGTGGCAGGTGTGGCTGGAAGGGGAGCAAAGGGAAACCCCTAATGTCACCCCCTTTCCCTCTCTGTCCTTGTAACAGAGGGACAGGGGGAGTAGCCTGACCGCACCCCCCCCTCCCCCTTTTAGGCAGAGTTAGACGAACGGATTGCATGTGCTTCTGTCCAAGATGGAGGCAGAATCCTATCTCTTGCTTGTGGTAATTCCAAAATGGCCAGTACGAAACAAATGGACGGTAAACGCTTTATTGCATTTATAATGTCACATTATGATATTACGACCTTTATAAAGTCTATCCCCTAGTCAATGCTTTACCAATATGCTACGTAAAGATGAAAATATGTTGATGAGCTCAATTCCAAGAGTTTGTAGACTTTTATCATGACAGCAATGTAGAAAGTTATGGTTTTCCATATAAAGGACACCCTTGTCTGTGTGTGCTTGTTATCTCATACTTTTATATTTTATTTTTCCATTCATTAATCAATTGTCATTTCACAAACTAACTTCTGCCCATCCATTTGCTTTCATTGTTCTTCCCGTCGTGTTCTGAGGGCTCGGGAGCTGGGAGAGGGGAGACGAGGGCCAGGGGCAGCTCGAGGGTCATGAGTTCAGGGCAGGAGGTGAGGCAGACAAATTTTTTAAAAAATAAATCCTTTTTGCCTGCAAACTTGCCTGCCCCTCTGCCACTTGCTTTTCACTTGTTCTGCAAAGCAAAAGCATGTCAGCAAGCTCTTCCTTATGCAAACAATCGGTAGAGAGCGCTCAGAGTTGCAAAATGGTGAGCTTATTTGCTATTGCATGATGTACGCACGAGCTGACCTGCTTCCTGCTCTACCATGAACTTAACTGTATTGATAACAAGATCCACCATTGATATGAAAACCGCAGACATGGGTAATGTTTTTCAGTATTAATGATCCATTCATATTTGTTGTTGAAGTTGCTCCATTAAACAAGAGTAGAGTTTCCATCATGTGAACATACTAGTTCATTTCATGGTCAAGCATGGAAAGCTTAGGTCCAGAAAGCGAAATTCAACCACACTCGGTGCCAGACTGGTTCTTTCTTTCTCGTCACCTGTGCAGCACTTACTCTGAAATGTCTCTTGGACTGAATCCAAGGGTCGGTGCTTTCATGGTGCTGACGATAAAGAAAAACCGAAAACTTTCTTGATTGAAGATTTCCCTTTATCTTTCCTTCTTCAGTTTCAGCATTTCCTAAGGATATATTTAAATTGGTGTTCCAAGACTAATCAAGAGACAACATTTTCACAACTATGAGCAGAGGTAAAACATTTTAACTATTACGTTTTTACTCCAGTCTAGGTGACAAGTTAATTCTCTCCTGCGATATCATCGATACCAAAATGGGCTTTAAAATGAACCCTACCGACACGTATCGATGCGGCGTCTAGGAGTTAACAAAAGTTTGTTTGTTGAAGTCACAGCTATTATAACGTTTATCTTACCCCTATATTCATCAAGACTTGTATCATGTCGTTATAATTAATGAACTCACTTAACCTAGAGTACAGACCTAACACTAGGTCATCGCTTTCAAAATAATCTCACATTGGCTAAAATATTTAGAAGCTTGACACAAACTTTTTACAAGTTGAAATAATTGTAGTTATAATTAATAATTTTTTTTTAATACTCATATTTATGTACACTGGATTGTCACTTTATTAAGATCTGCATTTTATATTAGAATGAACAGTTATTTCCTCTAATCTCAGATTCTCAGCTATGGGATGGACTCGATCAGGTGTTAAAAGGTGAACGGAGGGATATCAATCTCTTCAACAACTGATATTTCATCAAGAATGCAACATTAAAGTTTATTCTACGGATTCATAATGCGATTTGGATCTCATACCTCGAGCTTTCGATGCAGTCTGCCATCCCGACTTGCTCTCCGAACATCCCGGCTTGGATCTTGAGAATGTGTTTGGCAATAAGGGGCGCGTAGAGTCCATCAAGCTCCTCCAAATCATCTGTGCCTGACTTTTTTTGCACAAGGGGGGGGGGAGGAGGGTGGTTTTTAACCATAATTCAAGATAGTTAACCATAATTGTTCTGTTCCTGAATGCAAATGGCACTCACAGAAATATAGGAATATGAGAAATACCTGTGGATGAGAAGCATCGGGTTCCTATTGTTTCCTGTTAAGACAATTAGCTATCGGTGTTAGGAAGCATGAAGGTTTGGGTATAATGCCTATCTACGAACCTTCGGGCCTTTCTCGGGGCCCACATCATTGGGAGTTTTTGCAATACGGACTGCAACATATCAACTCTTTGGACGACTTGACCGGGAAGTTCTCCAACTCTTTTGCTGTTCTCGCAGGTACGTTTACAAGTACTTTCGGCTTCCTTAAAAGTACTTTTAGTCGTTTCATTCTCCAATCCTTATCTGGGAGGCATGAAATATGGCCAGGCCATCCCGATCGACTTCGTTACGAGGGGTTTCTGCACATGCGAGCAATATGGGGTGGATGACGTCATTTTGAAAGTGCCATGTTGGAAACAAACATTGTATGAGGACAAGGGGGTAGTCCCAGAGGGATTGTGTCCTCCTTAATCAAATTCTTCAGCCACGTAATCAATGGTCCAATCTTTATGTTCTTTGTAGCACTGCAGTCAAACTTCCTGTTGGCATTCAGGATGAAATATTTACACAATTATCCAAAATTATGGTAGTCAGTTTGCTTCAAGGTTCTTCACATTGTTGTTGTTACTTATCCCAAGCGTGTTTCGGGTTCTGCAATGGTCCTTCTTGGGCGATGGGGTGCCAGAGCCCCAACTCGGGGAGTTAGACTTTGTAGAGATAGTTAAAACAGGAATTTATACCTTGATCTGGGCATCGGTGACATTCACCTACTTTCTGTGAGAGACACCATGTGATCTTGAACGTCCAACGGCAATCAGTGCGAGCAAATGGGGTCTCTCCAGCTTACCATCCTTATTTGACGGACGGCGCACTTTTGAAGGAAACGCCGTCAATGCGAAACACCAGTCTGACAGTTTTGAGTGCAATCAAGATTCAAAACCAGACTAAACCGCTCAAAAACAAGTTTGTTGCCTCCACGTCATTCTGTCACACTGTTCACATCGTAGCCATGCCGATGAATTTTGACTGTTCTGCATTGTAAGTTTGCTATTGGAGCTTACTGTTTGAATGGGATCAGGTCTGACCATAATACTTGTATCTATCTATCCGTCGACAACTGCTTGCTTCCCCTGCTGTCAATGTGAGCAACTACGATGTCTTTGTTTCACCTTTGTTGATACAATTATGATGACCAATGTCCGAGCCACCAAAGCAATTGACTGTCCTTACTGCCCTGCCATCTGCTCAACCTGCACATAGTTTCATACATCTTTTGAATGATCTTTGATATTTTCTTTTTCTCATTATTGGTGGAGCAATTTGCAACTCGGCTGCCCCCAAGGCTTGTTGAAGTCGTGGAGCAATAACTAGTGATGAAATGCTTGTTTACAATTGAAACGTCAGTGAATACAATACGATTCACCTTTCCGAAGCCAAAAAGGCCTTTCTGCTTCCAGCGATGACTTCTGCCGTGTATGATGAGGCCATGTTGAATTGTTCTGGGCTTATGAATGCAACGTTTTTGTTATTTTATTTTCAGAAGAAAAGGCTCATGGAAGAGCGAAGTAAATCATTGAAATAAATGAAAAGAGGGAGGAGGGGAGGAAATACTGAAACGTGCAAGTAAGATGGTAGTGTTAGGAAAGGTTAATGAGGATCATAAAGATAATGGATCTGAATTGTGGATGACGAGATATGGTGGTGTCCTGCTTGCTGGAAGCCTTGGAGGGCAGAGCGAGACAGAACAGTCTCTGGAAGGTGGTTCCATAGATGGGAGAAGTGAGGAATAAACGAGTTGAGATGTGCAGTCAGCCTGGATTTCGGAAGTTTAACTAGGACGGGGTCACCGTAAGAACGCATGTATCCTGGAGTTGCTCGGGAGGGTTGGAGTACCGAAAGAGCAGAGGGAGTAATGCTGTAGAATGGAATAGTCGAAAACAGAGAGACCACTGACCTTCCTGTAATATGACAGTAACAGACCATGCGTTTCGACCTCATCATGGGAGATTCCCATAATTTTTGGGAACTTAAAATTCCACAGAATTCAGGAGACAGATGTGATGCTTGGTTACTAGCCCATAACGAAGAACAATACTCCATTGAGCTATGGACAAAGGCCTTGGAGGCCGAGTCGTTTGGATTTTCCAAGGAAAGATTTGGATTGAGAGAGGATGGATGCCTGAGTCTGTGGGTGGCTTTGGAGGCCAGCTTTGCTATGTTGTCAGCCCAAGAAAAGTCATGTTTGATGGTGAAGCCTCAGAGTTCAAGAGACTGAACCTCTTCCATTGGATGACCAAGGCAATATAGGTGAGTTCATTTGACGACCATTCCATAGAGATAAGAAAAGACTGGGATTTTCCAGGAATGAGGATATGTTCCATTTATAAAGGAGAGAGAGAGGAGAGAGAGGAGAGAGAGAGAGGAGAGAGAGAAGAGAGAGAGAGAGGAGAGAGAGCAGAGAGAGAGAGAGAGAGAGAGAGAGAGAGAGAGAGAGAGAGAGAGAGAGAGAGAGAGAGAGAGACAGAGACAGAGACAGAGAACAGAGACAGAGACAGAGACAGAGAGCCCCAGCTGCAGTATGTCTTGCAGAGGGATGGGGAACTGTACAACACAATATGGAATCGTCTACAAAAAGGAAGAAAGGGTTTTCTGGAGCATCAGGCAGGTCATTAATATGGATGGCGAACAAGATTGGGCCAAAGCTGCCTTGGGGGAACTGCAGCTTCCACTGGGAGAAGGGAGGAGAGGGTTCCATTGATGGCAAAACATTGACTGCATGGGTGGAGGAAGTCAGAAATCAAGGAATGAAAGCGGCCTTCAATGCCTCAGATAGAGAGCTTAGAAAGCAAGCAGAATGGCACACTGTCGGCCTGGTGTTGGCTTAATGGTTATGCTGGCAGGCTTGGGATCCTAGGGTCCTCAGTTCAAATCCTGCTCAACCACCGAATAATATCAGATGGGGTTGACTCAGCCTGTCATCCATCTGAGGTCAGCAAAATTAGTACCAGCTTGCTGGGATGATTGAGCCATTCAAGTATCCTGCATCGGAGTGGCTACCCATCCAGGATTGTGCCCAATAGCACAGGAGACTGCTTTGGCAGCACTGACGCTCTGTACAGAGTATGGTCCTAATGGATGGATGGATGGATGCCACACTGTGTCGAATGCTTGAGATATGTACAGGGATACAGTCCTAACCTCGTGTTTGACATTGACGGCCTCCAACCATTGCTGAGAGAGGAGCAGAAGTATGTCCAGTGTCGAGTGACCGGGACAGAATCCAAAATGATCGTCAGAGATCAGACTGAAAACAGGAAAGATTTGACATTAGAAGCATTGACTGTTTCCCTCACTTTACTTGTGATTGGAAGCAAGCTCACCGTCTTATAGTTGCTATGGTCTGTTTACAGAGAGAATGGGGAGCAAGACCGGCACAGCAGGTTTTGAGAACATGGGCACTCATGCCATCAGGGCCCATCGGCGAAGCAGGGTCAAGGCCAAACACAACTTTCTCCACTTTCTTGGGGGAGGCCACAGAGGGCAGTATACAGTGGGTACATCGGGACAGAACAGGATAGGTTGGGTACACGAGATTTGAAGGCAAAGACAGAGTGTAGACATTCTGCCTTATCTTGGGTAGAGTCTGTACTACTGCCGTTTGAGGTGGGGGCAGGATGGAGGAGTAGCATACACCGGAGGCAGACTTGACAAGGAACCACTATGACTTGGAGGGAGGAGCCTGGCTAAAAAGTTTGGACTTCATGGTAGAGTTTCTGCTCAGACATGAACTGTCAACTGTGGAACCTTGTTTGGAAAGGTGTGTTTCTTTCTTAATCATGTTCAATTAATTTAATTGGCCACAAGTGCACTTCAAACAAGTTGTAGAGACATCCCAAGGATGATCAAAGGAAACTGGATGCACCTGAGCTCAATTTGGGGCATCATAGCAAAGCGGTTGAATACTTATTGACGCAAGACATTTCAGCTTTTCATTTTTCATTAATTTGTAAAAAAATCGAAAACCATGTTTTCGACATGATGGGGTATTTTGTGAAGATCGGTGACAAAAAAATTAAATTTAATCCATTCTAAATTCAAGCTGTAACACAAAAAAACATGTGAAAAAGTCAAGGAGCGTGAATAATTTCTGAAGGCACTGCACAACAGGAGATCTGTGGAAGGGAGAGGGATGGGGTGGGGTACATGGGGCAAACAAGATGGACACTACAGGGACTTTCAGGAAGGAAAGCAGGGAATATGAAGGAGGTGGGTTTGGGGTAAGACGTGAGGTGGTGGTGAACAGCTGTTTTGAAGACTTCGAGGGAGGAGTGCGATTGAAGAGAGTGTGGGAGTTTGTTGCAGAGGTGGAAAAAAAGAGGAATGAAAGAGTGAAGGTGAGCAGCGATTTTTGTTTTTGGTAGTTTCATCAGAAGGGGGTTGCTGGTGGACCTTTAGCGCCCTGCGGAAATATTAGGGGGACAGAGCACAGACAGAACAGTGGGTGCAAGGCTGGAGAGGAGTCGGTAAAAGATAGAAAGACCACCGACCTGCCTGCTGTGAGAGATTGAAAGACCCAAAAACAGCTTCATCGCGAGAGATACCAATGATCCTAAATGCCTTGGTTTCCACAGCGTGAAGCCGAGAAAGGTGAGAGGCAGGAGCACCACCAGAGGGGAGAGCAGTACTCCATCAGGCTGTGGATGAAAGCTTTGTAAGTGGTCAGGAGCTCTAGTGTGCCAAGGAAGGACTTTGCACGACGGAGGATACCCAGTCGGTGACTGGCTTTGGTGGCCAGCTTGGAAATGTGGCTTTCCCAGGAAAGATCATGGCAGATAGTGAGACCCAGAAGCTTGAAAGAGGACTTCTTCAAGAGGATTGTTGAGAAAGTGGATGAGGGAGTTTTCTAAGCAGTCCTTTCGGAGAGACATATGTAGAGATGTGAGATTTTGTTTGAAAGACATGTTCCAAGTGTTTGACCAGCTTGTGATTTTATCCAGATCTGAGGAGAGCGAAGAGGCTGCTGCTTGCCGATGTGAGGAATGACAGATGGTACAGCAGAGGGTGGAGTCATCAGCAAAGCGATAAAGAGGAT
>CM068963.1:112958233-112974235 GCA_035128595.1 Eptatretus atami
CTGGGGAGTCATAGATTCACTGGATAATGGGGTGTGGCGCTGCCGGTACCTGTGCGGGAGGACGAAAGTCTGAGTCTTTAGATCCTTGGTGCTTCCAGTCTTGCTCTATGAATGTGAGACTTGGACTCTGACCAAGGAGCTGAAACGGAGACTTAATTCCTTTGGAACCAGGTCTCTTTGGAGAATCCTTGGCTATCGTTGGTCAGACTTTGTGTCCAAAGAGCGGTTGCTTAGAGAGACTCAAATGAGATTTGTTGCCTCCATAGTCCGTGAGCGTCAGCCGCGGCTGTATGGACATGTGGCTCGTTTTCCTGACGATGATCCTGCTCACTAAATTCTCTCAGTGAGGGAGTCTCATGAGTGGAGGAGGCCAATGGGCCAATCACGTGCCTCGTTGATCGGCATCTCAAGGAGATGGGGATGGGCCAAGAATCTGCCTAGGGGATGGCCAGACGGAGGCCGCTGGAGTACCGGCGGAAAGTGGACGCAGCGACGCGCTGCTCTGGTGCATGCTCCCATACCTGACCTGACCTGACCTGCCTTACATGCGTGTGGGAAGAGATTGCATCAAACTACAGTCTGTATTAAATAAAAGTGTGTGTGGTGTGAGAAAAGAGAAAGAGGAAATTAACGATAAAGAAGAGAGAGGGAGAGAAATTAACGATAAAGGGAATGTAAGGAAGAGATCGGCACACACCCACATCAAATGGCTGCCAACGCATTGTCGCCAACCTTTCAAGTGCAAAATAAAAATATGGGGTGGATCCTAATCTACCCATTCCACCATTTATTACGGAAATAACTACGCTGAAGGACCTACGTGTCGTGAGTGCACATTTACAATAGCGGTCTCTCAAAACCACAAAGATATATACAAAGATATATACAATATATACAGTATATATATAATATATACAGTATATATATGTTTCCGGTTTGATTTTATGCCAGGAAGATCAATCAACAGAGGCGATATTTATTTCAAGACAATGCCAAGAGTAGTAGTTGCCAAATAAAAGGAAACTGTATCATGTTTTCCTTGACATTGAGAAAGCATACGATCATTTACCAAGAACAGTTGTTGCACTCAGAAGACAGCTGTTCCTTGAATAAATGGTCAAATTAGTCAATGAAAACAAAGAAGAGAGAGATATTTGTAGGGAAGCGATAAATGCACAAAATCACATAAATGCAAAACCGACATTCTTAAAAAAACAATTTTAAAAAAATGTTTATTCCATGCATTCAACATCTCTTATGAAGGCCACATATCATCCTTAAAGTCCACTGGTGGATATTTGCACACTAACTTTTTAACAGTTGGTAATACTCCACATCGCTCAGCTTGCACGGAGATACTGTTGTTGGAAGGCTGAAATTTCTCCAGCGTTAGGCATTGATGCATTTTAATTATTTATTTGCGTGCATGAACCATGTTTAAACTGCCTAACAGCGCTAGAGTCATTAACTCATGAAGTCCTGCCTTGCTGTCTCTCACAGGATATATTAATATATATATATATTATATATAATATTATATATATATTATATATATATATATATAATCATATATTAATTATATATCTCTCTCTCTTCTCTCTCTCTCTCTCTCTCTCTCTCTCTCTCTCTCTCTCTCTCTTCTCTCACCCCAGAAAGGACTGCCCAGCCAGCCAGAAAAATGGCATTTTGCAGTGAACAAAAAATGTGATTTTGAACAATTCAAGTTGAATGTTGTTATATTTCAATATGACCAAATGTTCTCTAGAAAGTGTTAAGAGCTGAGGTCTGTTTACATTGCATTCCATATGAATGTTTGGTTGCTTACAGAATTCGTTGACATGCAATACCAGAAGGAAGAACTACTGAGCAGAATGTAGATGGATCAGGTACAAGATTTCTTTTAAAAAGAAAACAAACAAACTATTCTGACTGAAATATTAATGAGAAGTATCTTTTTGACATAAGACATTTGTTTGATCAAGTCCAGGACAGAGAATAGACTTCTAACACAAGTCAAGAGGGTGGTTTGTTATGAAATGGAGAGTCGAGGAGTCACAACAGCCTCGGTACTCGTTGGGTGGTGCATATTGCTATTATCCGGTCATCTCTAAGATCTAGTGGTCTAGTCTGAGAGTCAGGTATAAAGAGATAGTGAATCTTGCTGGAAGAAAGATCTTGCAAGCTTTTTAGACCATAATGAGTGGAAGGATTAGATGATGTCAGATAGACTGCAATATCTATTTACAGAACGAAAGAGACATCCAAATAGTGTCAGGGCAAATATTGATCATTGGCTACATCGACTGCAATTCCACTGCCATTTGAAAATCTCTACAAATACACAAATTGTGTACTAGTTATTATCTCAATCTGGAATGGATACGGAATTCTATTGTGAAGTTAGCTGCAGTTTACAGCACTTGTGGCATCATCATCATCCTGCTCATTTATCTTGGCAATGAAATTCCCATTGCCCTGGTTCCATATCCAGTAGTTGGATAGGTTATTGCTGAGTCATTGATCCGGTGGTGGGGATACCTGTTCAGATATGTGGCCCAGTAACCAAGGTTGAAGATTGCAAAGAGAATTGGGAAGACAACACTGACAGGCTTATCGATGCGGCTGACACTGTGTAGGTACGCCCTCGCTCTCTGAGCCGCTCGGCTCGCCCGGTAACACCGCGCCACCGTGCCTCGGCGAGGACTGCGCACTTCGTTCATGATTACAGGGTGTTGTGTGGTGGTGGTGGTGATGCATAATAAGTGTTCGCCTGCTGACAAGGCTGCTGCTCCAACGCCCCTGCTGCGGATTTCCCCGGTGTAATTGTAGTTCCTCTTTTTCCCTGGTGGCCCTTCTTTCATCAAGATGAGGTGAAAGAGAGTCAAGGGCCAAGATAATATCAACATCAGTTTATACACACTCAGGCCCCTAAATGCTATCACAGTGGGATCTGCAAACACAGTTCTACGGAGGTTATTGTAAATTCTAAGAATGCTCTCACCTGCATGCCCATTTGCATAATGCTGAAGAGGGAATCTTTAAATCTCAAAGCTTAATATTTCAGAAATGGAATTCCATTCATCATTCAGGCACAACATCACCTGGCTGTTTTTTGGTTTGTTTAGTTGCATAGAGGCGAAGGCTCATGAGGTGCAAAGACAAAGGACAGCAAGATTCACAAGATTTACAAGTTATCAAGAATGGTGAGACAAAAAACATCACACACATGAGTGGAATGAATGGTAGAAAAGAAAAGGGTTGGGGGTGGGGGTACAAAGTCAATGACATATAAGATATATCAGGGTGGGTATGGGAGGAAGCATGAGGTGGTGATGGGCAACACTAGTAAAGGACTGGAGGAGGGGAATGACATAAAACATACAGGAGTCCATTCCACAGATGAGATAACAGAGGAATGAAGGAATGGAAGTAAGCTTACAGCTTAATCTTGAAAGGTGTTGATTCTGGAAGAACTAGTGCGACGTTGGGGGAGGTGGAGGATGAGAGGGTAGGAAGAGAAGGCAGAAGTGAGGTGATAGAAAACGGAATCCACCAACCTACCTGAAGTGGTGATAGCAGACCTTGAACTCATCACTGCTGGATATGCATTAACATGGAGAGTCTTGGCTCTCTACAGGGAGGCAAGATAGGAAGTCGCTGCACCAGCCCAATGTGGGAAAGAATGCTCTATGATACTTCAGATGCAGCAGCCATGACCCTGGAATGAGCTGAGGGTTCAGATGGATGGCTCTACGGAGAATAATGAGGCATCAGCTTTCCTTGGAATCCAGCCTCGCATTGTGAGGCCGAGGAGCCCCAGGGCCTGCACCTCTTTTAGGGTGACCAAAGAAAGACCTGGGGGGTCAAAACCTATTTATTTAGAGGGACAACATGAGTGCATGGAATTTTCCTGCTTTGAGACGTCCTAATTTGCTAATGAATGACGTTTTCTCAGATCTAAGTAGATGATGTTGCGGAGCCTGCTTGTCATTGGTGTGATGTAACGAGATTATCCAGGAAGCAGTGAGATTATTTGATATGGACCAAGAATAAGATCGTTCAAACTTTGCCTTGAGGGAGATCTCAGACGATAGCATCAGAGCAGCAGGTTGTTTCTGCTTCCAGAGAAATTTTGATAAAATTTCAAGAAGGGGGCCGGAGCCCCTGAATACCATAAGTGTGTGCAAGACGCTCGAAGGTTTAAGAGATGGCCTTGTCTTCATTTCAGGATTAGTACATTTTCAAAACTTCGATACCGTCTGCTGTAAATGTCAATGTAGAATAGAGTGGTGGAAGCAAACATGTAATCGGAGTTGGGATTTGGAGAAGAGATAATGCCTGAGATTAACAGCAATGATACATTGCCATCACGTGTGCTTATGATGGGGAAATCGATGACCGGTCTGCAGTTGAGTGGACATATTGAAAATCTTTTTTATGAATAGGGTGACGATTCTAACTTTCCACGACGCAAGCCGCAGACCATCTGACAAAGAGACCTGAAAGAGGTGAGGAAAAAGGGTGGGGCCGAAGCACAGTTCTTGAGAATGACAGTGTCCATTTACAGATGAGGTGTTAAGATTAACGAGGAACTTTTAATCCTGGTAGAGACTAGTCCCTTGGCTGAGAGAGCATTTGGTGAATGGGGGGGGGGGGGAAATGGTGGTGGGGTAGAGAGTGGGTATGGGGAGCTTCGGATTTGTGAACCTTCCCCGTTCCGGAAAGACGGAGTTACCGGTAAGAATCACAATTTTATTTTTTATTGAGCGACATTGTTCAGTGTATTGTGTTCTGTGAATTAGGCTTGTGTCCGTATGAATACGACTATGGGAACAAATTGTTATTATAAGGACCTTGAAATGTTTATGAGGCTCGATGATAATAATGGAAATGTAGATTCGAACAAAAAGGTGGCAAGTGGTTTATATTGAGATTAGATTTTGTAACTTGTGAAAAGTTTTGCGTTCTAGAAATTTCTGGCTCCTTCGATGTGGAGCCATTTTGCAGCAACGAGCGGTTTCCAGCGCGTCTATATGGAGAACCGCCTCATATTCACAAGATAAAGGGGAAAGCTATCGGGAATGTTCGGCGGTTTGAGTAAGATTTAAAATTAGAGAGTGGAGAGAAGAGCAGTCCCATTTGCTTTGTGCAGTGCAGTTGTCGGTTTGTTGCTTTGTGCTTTTATCATTCAATAACTTCGCCCTACAACTAGTTCGACATAGATTCATCAAAGAACCTTGTTGTTTTTGTGACTTTAACGTATTCTCTGTTTTTTCCAGAGCAGTTTCCAACATGCATGTGTCCATCCCTTAGGGTAATGGGACAGAATTCAGTGTACGAGAGACGGACCTGGCAAACAACTACCAGTCTTATGGAGATAATTCGAGACTTGATGGCAGGTGAGCTTGATGTGCTCTGATTTGTTAAAGACTGATGCACACCAGTTGTGGGATGTTGTGGACTTTCGGTTACTATCGTTTAGGTTTGGCCTCTAAGTGGACAATGCAAGTTGCTTTTTTTTTGTCGGTGAACACGGTCGTCATGTTATATCAGACAATTGAAGAATATGGCGGATGAAACTCGAAAAGAGAGAAAGTCTGTTGGGAAGAAATCTCAGTAACTGCTGATTCAGGATCCATGAGATAATGGATTCGTCTGCAAGTTGGTCCGGTCTGAAACATCTGCCTTGTTGAACTGTGACACGGCATGTTGTTGACTCTCCGAAGGTTGCAACACAAAACTTCACAAGGATGTGATCAGAAGAGCTTAGAGGAGTGGAGGAGCAGGGAGAGGATTGAGGGGAAGTTTGGCGTAACAGCCAAATTTACTTGGAAAAGTACCTGACAGAAAGGGCTGTGCCTCTGCATGCCGAAAGATTTGGAGACTTCTCAGCTCACCGAACGGCACTACTTGTACTACAACTCTCGACCATGTGGGTCACTGCAAGGCACAAGAGGAGGGACGTGTGCTACACAAAACCCTCCCGACGGATCGCTACAGTGAATGAACTGTGTATCTGGATTATGTTATCTGAACACCGATGGGAAGGACATACTGTATCTGAGGCTTCTGAATGTATCGGGTGTTTTTAAATGATATTTACTATTAATCATGTTGGGAGGGGTGGGGGGAGCTACGAGGAGCTGTGAAGGCTGTTTATAATATATTGCTTGTTTTTGCATGCGTACCTCTTTGGAAGTCACATTATTGTCTGTGGGTTTAAGTAGGATTTTTGGGTTTACAGTATTAGAGAATACCGATATGGAGGGTAGAAAATGAAGAAAGTAACTAATGTTCTGGAGTATGGACCTATACTACTAAACCCGAACAAGTGAAGGAAAACCCACAGGATTACTTGGGACATGAATTAACCAACAATGTTCAACAAGGTAAAACGAAGTTACAAAGAACGATTCAAAGTATACCAGCCGACAGACTCGTTGGAAGACCAAGCAGGAATTGATGTGACATCTGAGCAATTGGAAGCTGATTGGAACTTGGAACAGCACTCGTGGTGGCATACCTCGCCAGGCTGACGGTTTACGGTGTATTCCACTGATGGCAAATTTGCCTTGGGAATTGAACTACTCTCAATGGTGAAGAAATCACTTTTTAATTCTAGTATCCAGATCTGGATCTTCACCAAAATCGAATCAATTTGTCCTTGTTACACACTGAACCTGTCACAAAGTTTCGTACAAATCCGTCCATAACTTTTTGAGATATCCTGATCACAGACAGACAGAACAGACAGACAAAGGGGTGAAAATATAACCTACAGGTAGTGGACAAAAAATAATGGAAACACGGATGTAAAGTCACTTAATAGGGCGTTGGGCACCACGTGCAGCCAGTAGGCTTGTATGCACCGTGGATAGAGTCCACCAGTGTCTGGAATTCTGTAGGAGAGTGCGACACCTTTTTTCCGTGGGAAAGTCAATCAACTCACACTGATTGGAGGTGGAAATCGCTGTCTCAGGCGTGTCTTCCAGAAATCCCATAATGCTCGAGCGGGTTCAATCTGGTGCCTGAGAAGGCACATGACAATGGATACATATCAGTGTCATGCTCATCGAATCATTGGGCGACCACGTGGTCTGTGGATGGGGCTTTGTGTTTGGGGGGGGGGGGTCTCTTGCAGCAAGCTAGCCATAGTTATCAGGAAAGGCCTGTGCAGCATCTTATACATGACCCTAATCATGTTGGGATGTCATTGGCTTAATTACACATGGGCCACACCTTTGTGGAAGCGGTTGCTCGGTGTCCCTCATTTACCCAGGTGTTCCATTTTTTTCATCCGCTCCTGGACCTCCATCTTGGCGGCAGAGGTGATCATTCTGAAGTGTTTGCCTACAGACTGCTGCAGTGGCCTCTCGTACATATAGAAGGAATTTAGACTTTGTCCAGGGCAACCGGTACATAACTGCTTATCATTGTGAAAGTTACCATGCGGCACTATCATCGTCTCCAAGTAATCAGAGCAGACGTACAGCAGGTTTAATGTCACCTCCAAAGAACAATGTCAATGATGATGTCAACCTTGTGGAGTTATGATGAGAAATGTAAAATTTGTCAGGGAGTGGTACTTCACCAAGATGATTTTGACCTCCCGAGCAATCCATAAATTAACATGAGTAATACAACAGGAAATATTAACGCTGACCATTAAACTGGCAGAAATCGAAAATCACCTCAAGAGTAAAATGAACCTCCAACGGATTTCAGGACAGAACAGAGACTCCCCTTTTGCCATATCAAACTTGTATGACTAAAAGGTTGCGACGTCGGGGTAATGCATCAAGCCAAACATTCCACGGAATACCGTGATGGTATGATAATGTATACTTCAGGAACTACACAATCGAGCAGTGGAAGAATCTTACCTTCAAGACGGGCTGCTTCCCATCCAGGCCCAGCTACGCTTGGTGAAGTAGTTAACGGTGGCAAATTCAATTAGAGCCAGAAATACAAATGCGTAGCAGAGCAATGAACAATCCATGGCAGTTGCATAGGCCACTTTGGCAATGAATTCCGTGCGCTGATGCTGAGGGTAGTCATGGTCAGCACGCGTGGTGACACTACACACAGCGAGACGAACATTGAACAAGCAGATGGTTTCCAGCAACATGTAGTAAGTTCAGGAACTGGAGCTAGGTGTACGACGCGATGAAAGCTTCCAATGACGAGTAGATGTACGTGAAGAACCGAATAGGACGAGTTGTTAAAACACCAGACAACACAGTTGCTTACATAATGAGGTTTTCCCTCAAACCTACCAAAGACGGTGCGTGCGGGAACTGACTCTCGGTTGAGCCAGAAGGACACCTGGGAGAGAGATAACGGTCATGATGCACGGCAGGTACGTCTGGATGACAAAGTAGCCAATCTTCCGACGCAGCAAGAGAGTGTGTTGTCATCACTGTGTACTCACCTAAGTGAAGTGAAAAGGAGGGGATTGGGAAGGGGCAACATATCTGAGTACTTTTTCCATTGAAAGTGATCAGGTATCTAGTATTGTGTAAAATTAAGTCCTTGAATGTAAACAGTTTACTGTGAGGACATGCTTTACGTCCAGAGGACCTATATTTTGTTATTCCCCCCAAAAAACATGCACGTTTGTTTTGCTGCAATGATATGATTACATGGAAATGCAAAGCTTTAACGATACTATCCCTTGATGCTGTATGGTAGTTTATCAATTCGCTCATTTCCATCTCACACAGTGCCAGGTCGGTTATGGATGTTCCATGATAATCTGGAGTTGTATTTTAAACATCTCAATAACTCTGATTAACAGCAGGACCGTATTCAGTGCTGCTGCCGTGATTAAGAGGACGGCCTATCGGGATATCTATTCTATTCGTCCGTCAAGCCTGAAACACGGAAACGGTCCTTGGGGAAAAAAAATTATTAAGCAAAGGTTACTTCAAATGAATCCCAAACTCCGGGAAATTCTGATTAAAAAAATATCTATATTTTTTTTCAATCAGACAAAAAAAGTTGTCCTGGGTAGTGTTTAGGCAATAGACCACCGTCTCGATCACTCCGAAAAAAATATTATTTCCTGTTAAGAAATATATAACCTCCCATTTTGAGCTCTTTCAACCACCAAGAATAAAAGGTCCTTTTCTTTCCACTTTTTTTATGCAGTTTTTTTTTCTTAACCAAGGCTTCTGCAAGTATCAGATGATAAAGTAGATAATTGTAATGTTTCCCTTAAGAATAATAACTAATCTACTTCACTGCTCCATGAACCTCGACCTTGCATCCACAAATCCGACCCAGGTTAACACCCCCCCCCCCGACCCAAGTTGTGGTGTCGAGCAGTTACACCGACAGCCCGCGGACGGCCGAGCGGTTCCTTATTAAGAGGAGGTGGAACAGTTGATCCTCGAGATTTTAACACGTGCTCGAAGGGCATGGCGTAAGCAGGGCCGGTGCCAGACTATTTTGCGCCTTTGGCAAGCGCGCTACTTGCATCCCCCCCCCCCCCAAAAATTTTTTTTGCCAACTTCAATGTTAAAAATGTTTTGTAGAAAAAAAAAAAAGGACAAAACTTGAAACTGCTAAATTTATTTAACCACAATATTTAGCTTACAGTCAGACAGAGAAACAAACATAAAAAAACAGAAAACAGAGTTAAAACGTCTCATAAACGTTTCAATTTCGGACACATCGAACATTCACTTCTCGTGCCTTTTCCTTTGCAAATTTTGTCAACAGCTGAGAATGAAAGAATATAATCATAAAGAAAGAAACAGTACTGTTAGTGTTGAAAACATAAACTGGTTATGAACAATGAAATATTATAACTTCCTTTTGTTATGTGTTTTTTCTAAATACAATAATTTGTATAAAACTGTGACCTTAAAGGTCAGTCATGGCGCCTCTGAGTCGCGCCCGAGGCAGCTGCCTAGTTGGCCTAATGGTGGCGCCGGCCCTGGGCATTGGCATGGCGGACGGCGGAGGAGCACAGGAATGTAACGGATGCACAGATACAGCCCTTAAAACGAACACATTTAATGACATACGCAAATATTCAAACGGAGCAATTTAAAAGGAAATGCGAATGATATTAAATAAATAAATCTACAGTCGAGGCCTCACACAGATTCAAATGCAGACAAAGGGGAAACAAAATAAAAAGAAAACCTTCTCTCAAATTAGTTGTCTTAACTTGGCCCAGAGCTGACCTTGTGGGACTGGAATCGAGGCGCTTCTCTTGTACCGGGACGAATGCACGCCAGGCAATCCGCGAGCGCACTCCAAATAAAGGCTCAAGCCCCAGTGTAATGGCTTTGTGTGCCCCGATCGTCCTTATCGACCCGACAGAAGCAAAAGGCGGCGTCTTACTTTGCCAACGAGCAAACCGCTCAACACAGATTCAAGTGGTGGTCGTCCTCTTCGGTGTGCGTCTCATCTCTGCCTCGCCTCTCCAAAATGGCCGCTATAATCCTCTGAAAATGCGCAGCCTACCTTTCATCACTCTATTTCTCTCTGTCTTATTAATTTTTATCCCTGCCTCCGGGGTGTGGTCCACTCCACGAAACGGGGAAGGCAGGGCTTCTCCTGCTCGGCTGGCTTCCTTCGGGGGGGGGCGTGACTTCGCTTGTTGTCAAATTTGAAGGCAGGGTTTCTGCCCTTTTGTTGTGGTTCAGGGACGTGTTCCTCCTTTGTTGCCGATCTTGAAATATAAAACATGGGGAAAATCACAGAGGTAATCACATACTGGGGAACTTATTCTAACTCCTAGGCTAATAACACCACCCACCTCTCGTGTGGTGACATGTAACACTTAAATTCACAGGTTCCTACTATTCACATGAGATGCCTTCTCACACTCCACGGACCAAGCAACTCTACACAATGCTATATTCCCATTAGATTTTCATCTACCCCGCAACCGTAACAGCATTATGAAGTTGTACTTCTTCTTTATTCTTGGTTTCTTCTATCAACGAGCATTCATTGTCTACTTGGTCCGAGTTGTCCATAATTTTAAAATTGTAAAATGTCACTTATCGTCCTACATGGAGGAGAGATACTTTTTTTTCTCTCTCTTTCCTTTGAACAACGATAATCGCACATCCATTCGACCCAATTCTGTTCAAATTTTGCATGGAGGTGGCATGGTCCAATACACCCAAATGTTTATTAGCAAATTTATATTTAGACAGAATTTTAGAAACACACCCTTAGACGAGTGGTTCCCAACTTCTTTTGTCACACAGCAAAGTTTAATCACATTTGCCTTTCAGCCCGCCATACCTCCGATACATCGACGGAGAAAACACTTTCGACATGAAAACCCCTCAAAAACAGGGATCTTGAGGGGGTTTTTTTCAGTCTGGTTCATGATCCTGCATTTTGGAACCACTGCCTTAGACCTTAGAGCTTTAACTTTCGACCCTTTAACCTCTCGTACCCTTTAACTCTTCAATACCCTTATGAAACTTGAGATCTTAACCTCTCAAGACTCTTCAACCCTCAAGACCTTTGCTATGAGCCTAGCTTTTAATAACTTGGATGAGTTCTTTGAATGTACCAGGGGTGCCAGGTCACAGACCAGGTTTCTTATATCTCAGCTTGCCTTTACTGAGAAAAACATCACCATAACACGTCACATTTCCGTGAAGTTTCATGGTTTCATACACTCGTGATATTTGCTTTCAAGCATGTTTGTGTGATCTGCTTGTGATTCTGTCTCGTACCATACATGTAATAATATGTAATTGTTACATGACATAGGCATGTTGGTGCATACAGATTATTTTATTTTGGAACACAACATGTATTACATTACATTCAAGAGAAAGAGATTCCCCATTATATGATCGTGTATTCACAACAGAAGATGTCACTTGGAATGTAAACGCTAATTTAGCCCAAAATTGGTGAACTGTGTGGACGGAAAGAAAAGTTAAAACAATAAGAAAGTAATACCTAAATGGTAATTGATCTCCCATGAGAGAAGGGAATCTGGAAAAGGAAATCCTTTCTCTCACTGTGGATCAATTACCTTTTCAGTTATTTATTTCTTTGTCCTGATTTTATTTAGCTCATTTTAACAGCAACATATAAAAATTATTCAACACGCACACAGAAATGAGTCATTGTTGGCTCCCATTCCACGTGACAAACTTTAACTTTACAATATTTTTCTCCTTTCTGGATGACAAGGATAAAGATGCATTCTTTCCTCTGTTTGATCGATTGGAACTGTCTATGCTGAACAGCACGGCATTTTTACACCCCAAAACTGACTTAAAAATAGAAAATTATATAGATGACTGGATGTAAATATGACCGCAAGTCCACGCAGAGGCAGGATTTAGTGATTCATTTGGTGAAGATGGGTAACAAGACGGCGCCTTCCGATCATTGTGATCACGCATCCCCAATCACGATCGTTTTCGCTCAGAGTTCGCCAAACTCTAGTATTCATTGGCTCAGATTCAGACTACCCAACCCCCCCCCACTCAGCCTACCCATCCCTACCCCTCTCCTCTTCAGCCCACCTCTTCATATTTTAAGGGTGAAGGTTAAATCCCAAAAAAAATCACACATTTGACACTTTGACACATTTGATCACAAATAATATCAGGCAGATATTAGTCCGGTGTTCCTTTCAATTTCACATGGGTCAGAGGTCAAAATTTCACATAAAATTAAGGTTTTTAGTCTGCTGGGCCTTTATATTTAAACCGAGTGTAGGCAAGACTGTGTAAAAATACCTTGCAAAGGCCCTTCAGAATAAATTTGTAACTTCGATTGGTGTCTTCCATTTGATTTTAAGGGGTAAAAGTGGATGAGAGGAGGGGTGGGGGACACAGCGCATTTGCTTGCGAATGCTTACAATTATAGTTATCTTGTATTTTTCCGTTATCATTATCATAATGCTTCCTTGTATTGTTGTTATATGTTTATTATTTTGGTCGAAGCTGAGCAAAGCGGGGTCGAGGCCGTTTATTCCTGATACATGAAACACCTTGCAACCTGGCATGTGTACAGAAAACAGACTTTTGGAATGCCAGCCACATTTTCCATCAATCATCATGTAACTTGTTAAAAAAAAAATTTTAAAAACTTCTCCATGGGTAGTGCTCCTTGACGTTTTGTATGAAACGTTCAACGGTTCCGGAGAGAAAATGGATTAAAAAGTTAATAAAGTTGAAAAAGTGAGGGTGGAGGAAAAAAGTGAGGGCCTCAGCTGATCGTAATGCAAAGAGAGGAGTGATTTTTTTTTGTCTTTGTGATAAAATGTAACATTAAATAAGTGGTGGTGTATATAATACGCTGACTGCATCTACAGGGTAAATCCGCATTTATTTTTTCTTCACCTTCAACGTTTAAATCTATATTTTATTTCATTTATATACTTGAACACTATAGAACACACATTGCCTTTTGCCACTTTCAAAGACCTTGTTTAGCAGTCTTATACATCACTTGTTAAATAAGGTGGTGTTTAAGACTCCGCATCAACGGCGCTAAACTTTCGGAATTATTTTTATATAACATTAAAATCATTATTAAAATTAAAATGAATTTTATAAACTTGATCAACATGTGGGGATAAGGTGTTCTATGAACTCTCTAGTTAATTTAAAAATATATATATAATATATATATATAATAACCATTAACAATTAATATTTAATTTAAATTGAATTATAAACTTGAACACCATATGAGGTACGATGTTCTATGAACTCTCCAGTTGTTAATTTTTTTATATAACCATTAAAATCATTATTAATTTTACATTGAATTATAAACTTCAACTGTGGGATAAGGTGTTCTATGACTCTCCAGTTGTTAATTTTTTCTATAATATAACCATTAAAATCATTATTTAATTTAAATGGAATGATAACTGAACACGGTGTGAGGCAAGGTGTTCTATGACTCTTGTAGTTGTTAATTTTTATTTATTTCTACAGCAATGCCTCAATCCAACATTAAAGATGGGATTATATTTAATACCATGCTTCATTCTATTTCTGGATAATGAAATACTGTATTTTTGTGCAAAGATCATTAAAGCCAAAGATTTGATCACCTTTGTAATAGTGCAGTCATTTTATTTATTTATTTACTTATTATGAGATGTACAAAGATGAAAACATGGCCGGTCCTTGACTTTGTTTAAAATCAACATTATAATCATCTCTGAATTGATCTGCCATATTAAATTTATCAAAACGATTTATATATTTGGAGAACAATATTCAATACATATGATATTTACAATGTAACTATACTATACTACTATCCCAACATTCCATCCTTCTGTGTTGTCAATCAATGTTTTTTAGCATGTCTTCTCTGCTTTTTTTTTTCTTGCTTTTTTTCTTTCCACTAAGAATTTATTCTTAATTTACAGTTCATCTTCAGACATTTCATTGCACGTAACCAAACCAACAAGTCTTCTCCTCCTAAGTTCTTCTTCACCAGCAATGGTTTTTAATCTCTTTATGATCTCTCAGCTCGGAATTCTTTCTTTCAGAGACAATCCATTCATCAATCATATATTCTCATCTGTGTTCTTTGACACATTGATCCCAGTGTCCACATTTAACTTCCATGTATCAATACCGGTCTGATACTGGTTTATAAACTCAACTTTACAGGTAATTGAATGTTGTGTTTCCTGATACCACGAGTTGTCTCACTTACTTCCAGGCTGACGTATTTGTGATATAACGCTAACTCTGCTCTTCTCGGCATCTATCATGTCTCAAGGTAACAACCCTTTGACATTTTCTAAATTTAATTCTGAGTTCAGGAGCATTATTTTTTGTCCTCTTCATCTTTTTTTTTTTTTGAAATGATTGTTGATCTTCATTCATTTACATTTGAAAGCCGAGCTGTTGTTACCAAATTTTCAGTGAAACCACTGCACCTTTGTGACACCATCGTAAACACTGCCTACATCGATTTTTATTCCGTCCAACTCCGCTTCACACATTGAACAAGGCCATTTTCTTTCTTTATTTTCTCCTTCTTCCCACTCACCATAACCTTCGTTTTATTGATGTTGACACAAACTCTCCTCGATTGCACTTTTGAAACATCTCTTTTGCTTCGTTTTCATTCAGCATTCAATATTAATTCTTCAGCATACAATAACTCACATGGGAATTGCAACCTTTCATTCTTCGTCGATTTTCAATCACTATTAGAAACAACAGAGGACTTAAAACTGATTGCTGGTGTCATCCTACTTTGACTTCAAAATTTATGAATTCTAAGTTCGATTTTAACATTGTTACCCAACACTAATAAAAAAAGCAGGGTTAAGCAATTGGTTACTTTTGTCTGTCCTTCCGTCAACAAGCGTCAGTTTATGATCGAGGAAAACTTGATTCCATTGAATGGTATATTTTGAACACGAATCGGAAAACGAACCTGCAGTTTAGCCGTCTTTGGCTCTGATTTGGCAAATTGTATGGATCTCGTTCCGATTGTAATGTGCAAAGAGGAGTGAGATAATTATTTTACTATTGTCCGTCTATCTGTCTGTCTGGCAGGCAACAAAATTGTAAATCATTCAAAAACGAAACTTACTGTTTTTAAGCACACCATGAAGAACAACGACAGCATGAAGAACTAATATACAATGAAATAAGGGTGTGTATTACACTGCAGCAACAGACAGTAAGCTTCTGAATTGTTTTTACGTCTCTAAAGTCTCTTATATATAAATGTAATTATATACTTGAAACTGAAGAACACAAATCGCTTTTTTCCACTTTTAAAACCCTTCCGTAGGCAGTACTTGGCCAAAATATTACAGTAATTTACGTCATCATGACCAATCAATTTTGCCGCTCGTGGACCCTGTCCATGTCCTTGTTGTGTTATATTTTTCCTCTATTTATATTATTATTATTATATTATTATTATTATTATTAACTATAATGTTTATCTCAAGACTGCGTGGGGTGAGGGTTGGATGAACTCTCTAGTTCTTGATTTGTTTTTTGTCCTTTCAATTGC
>CM068963.1:112974260-112993989 GCA_035128595.1 Eptatretus atami
ATTATTACTATAATGTTTATCTCAAGACTGCGTGGGGTGAGGTGTTGATAACTCTCTAGTTCTTGATTTGTTTTGTACATTTCATTGACTAATTTGACCCATTTATTCAGGAACAGCTGTCTTCTGAGTGCAACAACTGTTCTTGGTAATGATCGTATGCTTTCTCAATGTCAAGGAAAACATGATACAGTTTCCTTTTATTGGCAACTACTACTCTTGGCATTGTCTTGAAATAAATATCGCCTCTGTTGATTGATCTTCCTGGCATAAAATCAAACCGGAAACATAAATATACTGTATATTTATATATATACTGATATATTGTATATATCTTTGTATATATCTTTGTGGTTTTGAGAGACCGCTATTGTAAATGTGCACTCACACACGTAGGTCCCTCAGCGTAGTTATTTCCGTAATAAATGGTGGAATGGGTAGATTAGGATCCACCCCATATTTTTATTTTGCACTTGAAATTGGCGACAAGCGTTGGCAGCCATTTGATGTGGGTGTGTGCGATCTCTTCCTTACATTCCCTTTATCGTTAATTTCTCTCCCTCTCTCTTCTTATCGTTATTTCTCTTTTCTCTTCTCACACCAACACACACTTTTATTTAATACAGACTGTAGTTTGATGCAATCTCTTCCCACACGCATGTAAGGCAGTCAGTCAGTCAGGTATGGGAGCATGCCCAGAGCAGCGCGTCGCTGCGTCCACTTTCCGCCGGTACTCCAGCGGCCTCGTCTGCCATCCCCAGGCAGATTCTTGGCCCATCCCCATCTTCTTGAGATGCCGATCAACGAGGCACGTGATTGCCCATTGGCCTCCTCCACTCATGAGACTCCCTCACTGAGAGAATTTAGTGAGCAGGATCATCGTCAGGAAACAGAGCCACATGTCCATCAGCCGCGGTGACGCTCACGGACTATGGAGGCAACAAATCTCATTTGAGTCTCTCTAAGCAACCGCTCTTTGGACACAAAGTCTGACCAACGATAGCCAAGGATTCTCCAAAGAGACCTGGTTCCAAAGGAATTAAGTCTCCGTTTCAGCTCCTTGGTCAGAGTCCAAGTCTCACATATCATAGAGCAAACTGGAAGCACCAAGGATCTAAAGACTCAGACTTTCGTCCTCCCGCACAGGTACCGGCAGCGCCACACCCCATATCCAGTAATCTATGACTCCCCAGGCCGACCCAGACGTCTATTGACTCCGACTCACAGCCAGAGACATGAATATCTCAAGGTAAGTGAATCTCTCCATGACCTCAAGAATCCTCTCCACAAACAGGCACAGACAGGACAGCAGCATCCAAGATGTCATTGAAAGCCTGGATCTTAGTTTTGACCCAGGAAACCCATAATCCAGCGGCTCCGACTCCTCATTCAGCACGTCGAGGGCCCCAAAAGGATATCTAAAGTTCCGCAAAGATGACTGCATCATCTGCGAAATCAAGGTCAGAGATCTTGACATTCCCAAACGATCACACGCAGCTTGATCTCTCGACATCTCCCAGAATCCAGTCCATACAAGTGTGAAAAGTGTGGGGGCCAGTACACACCCCTACGAACTCCGTAACAACTGGAAATAAGTCAGAGATGGTACCACCACATTTCACAGCACTCTCAGTACCAGAGTAGAGTTCAGACATCAGACCGATCAGCTTTGGTGGCACCCCACGAAGACCAAGAATCCTACAGATGGAATCCCGATTCACTGAATCAAACGCTTACAGAGATCAACATAGGCTGCAAGCAGCCCCTGCGAAACTCTCGTCTGCGTTCGGTGAGGACCCAAAGAGCAAAGGATACGGTCAATCGTTGACTCTTGGTGTAAAGCCTGACTGCTCTGGACGCTGGTGCTCAAGAAGATGGTGGCGAACCCTATCAAGAATTATCCGAGCAAAGACCTTGCGGCACTGAGAGCAGCCTCACCCCTCGGTAGTTGTTGCAGTCTTCGCATCCCTTCCCTTTCCAGAGAGGGAACAAGGCCCCTCTTCCATTCAGTTGGGATTATGCTGTGTTCCTGCAGAGCACAGAACTGCATGCGATGAACAAGTATAGCATTTCCACCAGCCTTGAGAGTTCAGCATGGATGCCACAGATCCTGGAGCTTTAGCCCATTTCAACCGGTTCACCGCAGCTGTGTTTCCACAAGCGAAGGTGGAACACGGTTGTTGGAGGGTCAGCAACAGGGATTGTAACACCCCTGACGGCCAACTCGACAGCTGTTGGATCAGCCTGGTAAAACCGCTCAAAGTAACCGGCCAGCGGCCTTCACTTCGGACTCCTCTGTCAAGAGCCTACCACCCTCTGCTCTAATTGCAGTACACCGAGGAGAGGCGTGGATGATTGCAATGCGCGAATTCCCCTGTAAGCAGGACGAGAATCACTTGACCACAGATGATGCTCTACCCTCTCACAGATTCCTCGCACATAGGCCTCCTTGTCCACCCTTGTGCACGTACAGTTTTATGCCTCAGCTCCCTGAACAGATCAGCTCTGCCATTCAGCCTGCCCTGCGACTCTGGTCATTGTATACCAGTGTCCCTTGGAGAGACAAAATTCTTCTTTGCCCTACGGTGAGTTCAAGACATCACCGGCAACATCAAGGACAGTGAGTGGTCTTGAAGGCACCTCCACAACTCCTCGGACCTCCCAAAGCACCCAGACCCCCCCAATCTCCACTCAAGCTTGTTCGCAACTCCTCAGCTGCCCTCTCATCCTTGAGCTTGCCAACATCCAGCCTAGGCTGGGATGGTACCATTCTCCTGGATTTAAGGTGCAACTTCAGAGTTGCTAAAACAAGCCGTTGGTCAGTTTTGAGGAACTGAGCACTCCGTAGACCTGCAGTTCTGGATCATCCTCCAGCACCATCAACAAGGACATGGTCATCTCCTTTGCCACATCACCAGCGTCGGAATACCAAGTTCAGCGATGAGCTTGTGGGCGCTGAAACCATGATCTGGCCACCCTAAGTCCATGACTTCTTGCAAAGTCAAGGAACTTAGTGCTATTCAGTTCACAGTTCAGACACTGGGGACCAACACACATCTCTATAACCATCGCTATCAGTTCAGTCGGTGCATTGAAATCCCCAAGAATAGAAGTGTATCTCGTCTGGGCACTGATCATCCACAGACTCGAGCGTGGCGTAGAATGTGTCCTTCACAGTGAGATCACTCGCCTCAGTCGGAGCATAAACAGGACCAGGGAAAATGACACCTAAGGAGTGATGAATCCTTCGTCTCATAATACGGCTCGTTGACCAGGTGTTACCTCCAATTTCATTGAGTCAAAAATAATAATAATAATAATAATAATAATAATATAAATAGAGGAAAAATATAACACAACAAGGACATGGACAGGGTCCACGAGCGGCAAATTTGATTGGTCATGATGACGTAAATTACTGTAATATTTTGGCCAAGTACTGCCTAACGGAAGGGTTTTAAAAGTGGAAAAAAGCGATTTGTGTTCTTCAGTGTTCAAGTATATAATTACATTTATATATAAGAGACTTTAAAGGACGTAAAAAAACAATTCCAGAAGCTTACTGCTGTTGCTGCAGTGTAATACACACCACCTTATTTAACACGTTAATTATTGTTCTTCATGCCTGTCGTTTGTGTCTTCATGGTGTGCTTAAAAACAGTAAGTTTCCTGTTTGGAATGATTTACAATTTTGTTTGCCTGCCAGACAGACAGATAAGACGGACAAGTAAAATAATATATATCCTCTTTGCACATATACAATCGGAACGAGATCCCATACAATTGCCAAATTCAGAGCCAAAGTACGGCTAAACTGCAGGTTCGTTTTCCGATTCGTGTTCAAAATATACCATTCAATTGGAATCAAGTTGTTCCTCGATCATAAACTGACGCTTGTTGACGGAAGGACAGACAAAAGTGAACCAATTGCTTAACCCTGCTTTTTTATTTATGTGTGCGGGGTAACAATGTTAAAATCGAACTTAGAATTCACTTAAATGTTTGAAGTCAAAGTAGGATGACACCAGCAATCAGTTTTAAGTCCTCTGTTGTTTCTAATAGTGATTGAAAATCGACGAAGAATGAAAGGTTGCAATTCCCATGTGAGTTATTGTATGCTGATGACTTAATATTGAATGCTGAAAGTGAAAACGAAGCAAAAGAGATGTTTCAAAAGTGCAATCGAGGAGAGGTTTGTGTCAACATCAATAAAACGAAGGTTATGGTGAGTGGGAAGAAGGAGAAAATAAAGAAAGTAGAAAATGGCCTTGTTCAATGTGTGAAGCGGAGTTGGACGGAATAAAAATCGATGTAGGCAGTGTTATCGATGGTGTCACAAGAGGTGCAGTGGTTTCACTGAAAATTTGGTAACAACAGCTCGGCTTTCAAATGTAAATGATATGAAGATCAACAATCATTTCAAAAAATAAAAAAAAGATGAAGAGGAACAAAAATAAATGCTCCTGAACTCAGAATTAAATTTAGAAAATGTCAAAGGGTTGTTACCTTGGAGACATGATAGATGCACGAGGAAGAGCAGAGTTAGCTGTTATATCACAAATACGTCAGCCTGGAGTAAGTGGAGACAACTCGGTGGTATCAGGAAACACAACATTCAATTACCTGTAAAGGTTAGAGTTTATAAAACCAGTATCAGACCGGTATTGATACATGGAAGTTAAATGTGGACACTGCGGATCAAATGTGTCAAAGAACACAGATGAGAATGATATGATGGATGAATGGATTGTCTCTGAAAGAAAGAATTCCGAGCTGAGAGATCATAAAGAGATTAAAAACCATTGCTGGTGAAGAAGAACTTAGGAGGAGAAGACTTGGTTGGTTTGGTTACGTGCAATGAAATGTCTGAAGATGAACTGTAAATTAAGAATAAATTTCGTAGTGGAAAGAAAAAAAGCAGAAAAAAAAAGCAGAGAAGACATGCTAAAAACACATGGATTGACAACATCAAGAAGGATGGGGAATGTTGGGATAGTAGTAATAGTAGTATACTTGTAAATATCATATGTATTGAATATTGTTCTCCAAATATAAAATCGTTTTGAAAATGTTTAATATTGGCAGATCAATTCAGAGATGATTATAATGTTGATTTTAAAACAAGTCAAGGACGCGCCATGTTTTCATCTTTGTACATCTCATAATAAGTAAATAAATAAATAATATGACCTGCACTATTACAAAGGTGATCAAATCTTTGGCTTTAATGATCTTTGCACCAAATAAAATACAGTATTTCTTATCCAGAAATGATGAAGCATGGAATTAAATATAATCCCATCTTTAATGTTGGATTGAGGCATTGCTGTAGAAATAAATAAAAAATTAACAACTACAGAGGTCATAGAACACCTTGCCTCACACCGTGTTCAGGTTTATCATTCCATTTAAATTAAATAATGATTTTAATGGTTATATATAGAAAAAAATTAACAACTGGAGAGTTCATAGAACACCTTATCCCCACATGTTGAAGTTTATAATTCAATGTAAATTTAATAATGATTTTAATGGTTATATAAAAAAATTAACAACTGGAGAGTTCATAGAACATCGTACCTCATATGGTGTTCAAGTTTATAATTCAATTTGAATTAAATATATAATTGTTTTAATGGTTATATATATATTTTTAAATTAACTAGAGAGTTCATAGAACACCTTATCCCCACATGTTGATCAAGTTTATAAAATTCAATTTTAATTTAATAATGATTTTAATGGTTATATAAAAATAATTCCGAAAGTTTAGCGCCGTTGATGCGGAGTCTTAAACACCACCTTATTTAACAAGTGATGTATAAGACTGCTAAACAGAAGGTCTTTGAAAGTGGCAAAAAGGCAATGTGTGTTCTATAGTGTTCAAGTATATAAATGAAATAAAATATAGATTTTAAACGTTGTAAAGGTTGAAGAAAAAATAAATGCGGAAGTTTACCGCTGTAGATGCAGTCAGCGTATTATATACACCACCACCTTATTTAATGTTACATTAGTTATCACAAAGACAAAAAAAAATCACTCCTCTCTGTGCATCTACGATCAGCTGAGGCCCTCACTTTTTTCCTTCCACCCTCACTTTTTCAACTTTATTAACTTTTTAATCCATTTTCTCCGGAACCGCTTGAACGTTTCATACAAAACGTCAGAGGAGCACCTACCCATGGAGAAGTTTAAAATTTTTTTTTTTTAACAAAGTTACATGATGATTGGATGGAAAATGTGGCTGGCATTCCAAAAAGTCTGTTTTCTGTACACATGCCAGGTTGCAAGGTGTTTCATGTATCAGGAATAAACGGCCTCGACCCCGCTTTGCTCAGCTTCGACCAAATAATAAACATGATAACAACAATACAAGGAAGCATTATGATAATGATAACGGAAGAATACAAGATTAACTATAATTGTAAGCATTCGCAAGCAAATGCCTGAATGTCCCCCACCCCTCCTCTCATCCACTTTTACCCCTCTAAAATCAAATGGAAGACACCAGATCGAAGTTTACAAATTTATTCTGAAGGGCCTTTGGCAAGGTATTTTTGTACCAAGTCTTGCCTACATCGGTTTAAATATAAAGGCCCAGCAGACTAAAAACCTTAATTTTATGTGAAATTTTGACCTCTGACCCATGTGAAATTGAAAGGAAGACCCGACTAATATCTGCCTGATATTATTCTGTGGATCAAATGTGTCAAAGTGTCAAATGTGTGATTTTTTTTTGGGGGATTTAACCTTTCACCCCTTAAAATATGAAGAGGTGGGCTGAAGAGGAGAGGGGGGTAGGGGATGGGTAGGTTGAGTAGGGGGGGGGGGTTGGGTAGTCTGAATCTGAGCCAATGAATACTAGAGTTTGGCGAACTCTGAGCGAAAACGATCGTGATTGGAGGATGCGTGATCACATGATCGGAAGGCGCCGTCTTGTTACCCATCTTCACCAAATGAATCACTAAATTCCATGCATCTGCGTGGACTTGCGGTCATATTTACATCCAGTCATCATTATAATTTTTCATTCTGAAGTCAGTTTTGGGGTGTAAAAGATGCCGTGCTGTTCAGCATAGGACAGTTCCAATCGATCAAACAGAGGAAAGAAGATGCATCTTTATCCTTGTCATCCAGAAAGGAGAAAAATATTGTAAAGTTAAAGTTTGTCACGTGGAATGGAGAGCCAACAATGACTCATTTCTGTGTGCGGTGTTGGGAATAATTTTTATATGTTGCTGTTAAAATGAGCTAAATAAAATCAGGACAAAGAAGAAGTAAATAACTGAAAAGGTAATTGATCCACAGTGAGAGAAAGGGATTTCCTTTTCCAGATTCCCTTCTCTCATGGGAGATCAATTACCATTTTAGGTATTTACTTCTTATTTGTTTTAACTTTTCTTTCCGTCCACACAGTTCACCAATTTTGGGCTAAAATTAGCGTTTACATTCCAAGTGACATCTTCTGTTGTGATAACACGATCATATAATGGGGAATCTCTTCTCTTATGAATGTAATGTAATACATGTTGTGTTCCAAATAATAAAATAATCTGTATGCACCAACATGCCTATGTCATGTAACATTACATATTATTACATGTATGGTACGAGACAGAATCACAAGCAGATCACACAATACATGCTTGAAAGCAATATCACGAGTGTAAGAAACCATGAAACTTCACGGAATGTGACGTGTTATGGTGATGTTTTGTCTCAGTAAAGGCAAGCTGAGATATAAGAAACCTGGTCTGTGACCTGGCACCCCTGGTACATTCAAAGAACTCATCCTAAGTTATTAAAAAGCTAGGCTCATAGCAAAGGGTCTTGAGGGGTTGAAGAGTCTTGAGAGGTTAAAGGGTCTCAAGTGTCATAAGGGTATTGAAGAGTTAAAGGGTACCGAGAGGTTAAAGGGTCGAAAGTTAAAGCTCTAAGGGTCTAAGGCAGTGGTTCCCAAATGCAGGATCATGAACCAGACTTGGAAAAAAAACCCCCTCAAGACCCCTGTTTTTGAGGGGGTTTTCATGTCGAAAGTGTTTTCTCCGTCGATTTTATCGGAGGTATGGGACCATTTGGGCTGAAAGGCAAATGTGATTTCAAACTTTGCTTCGTGGACAAAAGAAGTTTGGGAACCACTCGTCTAAGGGGTCTAAAATGTGTAAAATTTGTCTAAAATAAAATTTGTCTAATAAACATTTGGGTGTATTGGACCATGCCACCTCCATGCAAAATTTGAACAGAATTGGTTCAATAATGAAGGGATGGTGTGCGATTATCGTTGTTCAAAGGAAAGAGAGAGAAAAAAAGATATCTCTCCTCCATGTAGGACGATAAGTGACATTTTACAATTTTAAAATTATGGACAACTCGGACCAAGTAGACAATGAATGCTCGTTGGATAGAAGAAACCAAGAATAAAAAGAGAAGTACAACTTCATAATGCTGTTACGGTTGCGGGGGTAGATGAAAGAATCTAATGGGGAATATAGCATTGTGTAGAGTTGCTTGGTCCGTGGATGGGTAGAAGGCATCTCGATGTGAATAAGTAGGGAACCTGTGAATTTAAGTGTTACATGTCACCACACGAGAGGTGGTGTGGTGTTAATTAGCCTAGGGAGTTAGAATAAGTTCCCCAGTATGTGATTACCCTCTGTGATTTTCCCGATGTTTTTATATTTCAAGATCGGCAACAAAGGAGGGGAACACGTCCCTGAAACCACAACAAAAGGGCAGAAAGCCCTGCCTTCAAAGGTTGACAACAAGCGAAGTCACGCCCCCCCCCGAAGGAAGCCAGCCGAGCAGGAGAAGCCCTGCCTTCCCGGGTTTCGTGGGAGTGGACCACACCCCGGAGGCAGAGGATAAAAATTAATAAGACAGAGAGAAATAGAGTGATGAAAGGTAGGCTGCGCATTTTCAGAGGATTATAGTGGCGCATTTTGGAGAGGCGAGGGCAGAGATGGAGCGCACACCGAAGAGGACGACACAGCCATTGAATCTGTGTTGAGGCGGTTTGGCTCGTATGGCAAAGTAAGACGCCAGCCTTTTGCTTCTGGTCGGGTCGATAAGGACGATCGGGGCACACAAAGCCATTACACTGGGGCTTTGAGCCTTTATGTGGAGTGCCGCTCGCGGATTGCCTGGCGTGCATTCGTCCCGGTACAAGAGAAGCGCCTCGATTCCAGTCCCACAAGGGTCAGCTCTGGGCCAAGTTAAGTAAAACACTAGTTTGGAGGGAAGGTTTTCTTTTTATTTTGTTTCCCCGTTTGTCTGCATTTGAATCTGTGTGTGAGGCCTCGACTGTAGGATTTATTTATTTAATATCATTCGCATTTCCTTTTAAATTGTCGTCCTTTGTAAATATTTGCGTATGTTCATTAAATGTGTTCGTTTTAAGAGGCTGTATCTGTGCATCCGTTACATTCCCTGTGCTCCTCCGCCCGTCCGCCATTGCCCAATGCCCAGGGCCGGCGCCACCATTAGGCCAACTAGGCAGCTGCCTCGGGCGCAGACCTCAGAGGGGCGCATGACTGACCTTTAAGGGTCACAGTTTTATACAAATTATTGTTTTAAGAAAACACATAACAAAAGGAAGTTATAATATTTCATTGTTCATAACCAGTTTATTGTTTTCAACACTAACAGTACTGTTTCTTTCTTTATGTATTATATTCTTTCATTCTCAGCTTGGTGACAAAATTTGCAAAGGAAAAGGCACGAGAAGTGAGATTTCGATGTGTCCGAAATTGAACGTTTTATGAGACGTTTTTAACTCTGTTTGTCTGTTTTTTATGTTTGTTTCTCTGTCTGACTGTAAGCTAAATATTTGGTTAAATAAATTTAGCAGTTTCAAGTTTTGTCCTTTTTATTTTTTTTCTACAAAACATGTTTTTAAACATTGAAGTTGGCAAAAAAAATTTTTTTTTGGGGGGGGGGGGGGGATGCAAGTAGCTGGCCTTGCCAAGGGCGCAAAATAGTCTGGCACCGGCCCTGCTTACGCCATGCCCTTCGAGCACGTGTTAAAATCTCCGAGGATCAACGTGTCCACCTCCTCTTAATAAGGAACCGCTCGGCCGTCCGCGGGCTGTCGGTGTTAACTGCTCGACACCACAACTTGGGTCGGGGGGGGGGGTGTTAACCTGGGTCGGATTTGTGGATGCAAGGTCGAGGTTCATGGAGCAGTGAAGTAGATTAGTTATTATTCTTAAGGGGAAACATTACAATTATCTACTTTATCATCTGATACTTGCAGAAGCCTGTGGTTAAGAAAAAAAACTGCATGAAATAAAAAAAGTGGAAAGAAAAGGAAGCCTTTTATTCTTTGGCTGGTTGAAAGAGCTCAAAATGGGAGGTTATATATTTCTTAACAGGAAATAATATTTTTTTCGGGAGTGATCGAGACGGTGGTCTATTGCCTAAACACTACCCAGGACAACTTTTTTTGTCTGATTGAAAAAAAATATAGATATTTTTTTAATCAGAATTTTCCCGGAGGTTTGGGATTCATTTGAAGTAACTTTTGCTTAATAATTTTTTTCTCCCCAAGGACCGTTTCCGTGTTTCAGGCTTGGACGGACGAATAGAATAGATATCCCGATAGGCCGTCCTCTTAATCACGGCAGCAGCACTGAATACGGTCCTGCTGTTAAATCAGAGTTATTGAGATGTTTAAAATGACAACTCCAGATTATCATGGAACATCCATAACCGACCTGGCACTGTGTGAGATGGAAATGAGCGAATTGATAAACTACCATACAGCATCAAGGGAATAGTATCGTTAAAGCTTTGCATTTCCATGTAATCATATCATTGCAGCAAAACAAACGTGCATGTTTTTTGGGGGGGGAATAACAAAATATAGGTCCTCTGGACGTAAAGCATGTCCTCACAGTAAACTGTTTACATTCAAGGACTTAATTTACACAATACTAAGATACCTGATCACTTTCAATGGAAAAAGGTACTCAGATATGTTGCCCCTTCCCAATCCCCTCCTTTTCACTTCACTTAGGTGAGTACACAGTGATGACAACACACTTCTTGCTGCGTCGGAAGATTGGCTACTTTGTCATCCAGACGTACCTGCCGTGCATCATGACCGTTATCCTCTCCCAGGTGTCCTTCTGGCTCAACCGAGAGTCAGTTCCCGCACGCACCGTCTTTGGTAGGTTTGAGGGAAAACCTCATTATGTAAGGCAACTGGTGTTGGTCTGGGTGTTTTAACAACTCGTCCTATTCGGTTCTTCACGTACATCTACTCGTCATTGGAAGCTTTCATCGGTCGTACACCTAGCTCCAGTTCCTGAACTTACTACATGTTGCTGGAAACCATCTGCTTGTTCAATGTTCGTCTCGCTGTGTGTAGGTGTCACCACGGTGCTGACCATGACTACCCTCAGCATCAGCGCACGGAATTCATTGCCAAAGGTGGCCTATGCAACTGCCATGGATTGGTTCATTGCTGTCTGCTACGCATTTGTATTTCTGGCTCTAATTGAATTTGCCACCGTTAACTACTTCACCAAGCGTAGCTGGGCCTGGGATGGGAAGCAGCCCGTCTTGAAGGTAAGATTCTTGCCACTGCTCGATTGTGTAGTTCCTGAAGTATACATTATCATACCATCACGGTATTCCGTGGAATGTTTGGCTTGATGATCTTACCCCGACGTCGCAACCTTTTACGTCATACAAGTTTGATATGGCAAAAGGGGAGTCTCTGTTCTGTCCTGAAATCCGTTGGAGGGTTCATTTTACTCTTGAGGTGATTTTCGATTTCTGCCAGTTTAATGGTCAGCGTTAATATTTCCTGTTGTATACTCATTGTTAATTTATGGATTGCTCGGGAGGTCAAAATCATCTTGGTGAAGGTACCCACTCCCTGACAAATTTTTACATTTCTCATCATAACTCCACAAGGTGACATCATCCATTGTACATTGTTCTTTGGAGGTGACATTAAACCTGCTGTTACGTCTGCTCTGATTCACTTGGAGACGATGATAGTGCCGCATGGTAACTTTCACAATGATAAGCAGTTATGTACCGGTGCCCTGGACAAAGTCTAAATTCCTGTTCTTATGTACGAGAGGCACTGCAGCAGTGCTGTAGGCAAACACTTCGAGATGATCACCTCTGCCGCCAAAGATGGAGGTCCAGGGAGCGGATGAAAAAAATGGAAACACCTGGGTAAATGAGGGACACCGAGCAACCGCTTCCACAAAGGTGTGGCCCATGTGGTAATTAAGCAAATGACATCCCAACATGATTAGGGTCATGTATAAGATGCTGCACAGGCCTGGTTCCTGATAACTATGGCTAGCTTGGCTGCAAGAGACCCCCCCCCCCCCAACACAAAGCCCCCATCCACAGACCACGTGGTCGCCCAATGATTCGATGAGCATGACACTGATATGATCCATATGTCATGGCCTTCTCAGGCACCAGATTTGAACCCGCTCGAGCATTTATGGGATATTCTGGAACGACGCCTGAGACAGCGATTTCCACCTCCAATCAGGTGTGAGTTGATTGACTTTCCCACGGAAAAAGGTGTCGCATCTCTCCTACAGAATTCCAGACACTGGTGGACTCTATGCCACGGTGCATACAAGCCGTACTGGCTGCACGTGGTGGCCCAACGCCCTATTAAGTGACTTTACATCGGTGTTTCCATTATTTTTTTGTCCACTACCTGTAGGTTATATTTTCACCCCTGTTTGTCTGTCTGTCTGTCTGTCTGTGATCAGGATATCTCAAAAAGTTATGGACGGATTTGTACGAAACTTTGTGGACAGGTTCAGTGTGTAACAAGGACAAATTGATTCGATTTTGGTGAAGATCCAGATCTGGATACTAGAATTTTAAAAGTGATTTCTTCACCATTGAGAGATAGTTCAAGTTCCCAAGGCAAATTTGGCCCATCAGTGGAATACAACCGTAAACTGTTCAGCCTGGCGGAGGTATGCCCACCACCGAGTGCTGTTCAAGTTCCAATCAGCTTCCAATTGCTCAGATGTGCACATCATTCCTGCTTGGTTCTTCCAACGAGAAGTCTGTCGGCTGGTATACTTTGAATCGTTCTGTTGTAACTTCGTTTTTACCTTGTTGAACATTGTTGGTTAATTCATGTCCCCAAGTATCCTGTGGGTTTTCCTTCACTTGTTCGGGTTTTAGTAGTATAGGTCCCATACTCCAGAACATTAGTTACTTTCTTCATTTTCTACCCTCCATATCGGTATTCTCTAATACTGTAAACCCAAAAATCCTCTTTAAAACCCACAGACAATATGTGACTTCCAAAATGAGGTACGCATGCAAAAACAAGCAATATATTTATAACAGCCTTCACAGCTCCTGTAGCTCCCCCCACCCCCTCCCAACATGATTAATAGTAAATATCATTTAAAAAACTTACCCGATACATTCAGAAGCCTCAGATACAGTATGTCCTTCCCATCGGTGTTCAGAATAACATAATCCAGATACACAGTTCATTCACTGGTAGCGATCCGTCGGGGGAGGGTTTGTGTAGCACACGTCCCTCCTCTTGTGCCTTGCAGTGACCCACATGGTCGAGAGTTTGTAGTACAAGTAGGTGCCCGTTCGGTGAGCTGAGAAAGTTCTCCAAATCTTTCGGCATGCAGAGGCACAGCCCTTTTCTGTCAGGTACTTTTCCAAGTAATTTTGGCTGTTACGCCAAACTTCCCCTCAATCCTCTCCTGCTCCTCCACTCCTCTAAGCTCTTCTGATCACATCCTTGTGAAAGTTTTTGTGTTGGCAACCTTCGGAGAGTCAACAACATGCCGGTGTCACAGTTCAACAAGGCAGATGGTTTGTTTCAGACCGGACCAAACTTGCAGACGAATCCATTATCTCACTGGATCCTGACATCAGCAGTTACTGAGATTTCTTCCCGAACAGACTTTCTCTCCTTTTCGAGTTCATTCCGCCATATCTTCAATTGTCTGATATAACATGACGACCGTGGTACACCGACAAAAAAAAAGCAACTTGCATTGTCCACTTAGAGGGCAAACCTAAACGATAGTAACCGAAAGTCCCAACACATCCCACAACTGGTGTGCATCAGTCCTTTAACAAATCAGAGCACATCAAGCTCACCTGCCATCAAGTCTCGAATTATCCTCCATAGACTGGTAGTTGTTTGCCAGGTCCGTCTCTCGTACACTGAATTCTGTCCCATTACCCCTAAGGGATGGACACATGCATGTTGGAAACTGCTCTGGAAAAAAACAGAGAATACGTTAAAGTCACAAAAACCAAGGTTCTTGATGAATCTATGTCGAACTAGTTGTAGGGCGAAGTGTATTGAAATGATAAAAGCACAAAGCAACAAACCGACACTGCACTGCACAAAGCAAATGGAGACTGGCTCTTCTCTCCACTCTCTAATTTTATAAATCTTACTCAACCGCCGAACATTCCCGATAGCTTTCCCCTTTATCTTGTGAATATGAGGCGGTTCTCCATATAGACGGCGGCTGGAAACCGCTCGTTGCTGCAAAATGGCTCCACATCCGGAAGGAGCCAGAAATTTCTAGAACGCAAAACCTTTTCACAAGTTACAAAATCTAATCTCAATATAAACCACTTGCCACCTTTTTGTTCGAATCTACATTTCCAATTATTATCATCGAGCCTCAATAAACATTTCAAGGTCCTGTATAATAAACAATTTGTTCCCATAGTCGATTCATACGGACACAAGCATCAATTCACAGAACACAATACACTGAACAATGGTCGCTCATAAAAAAATAAAATTGTGATTCTTACCGGTAACTCCGTCTTTCCCGGAACGGGGAAGGTTCACAAATCCGAAGCTCCCCATACCCACTCTCTACCCCCACCACCATTTCCCCCCCCCCCCCCCCCCCCCCATTCACAAATTGCTCTCTCCAGCAAGGGGACTAGTCTCTTACCAGGATTAAAAGTTCCTCGTTAATCTTAACACCTCATCTGTAAATGGACACTGTCATTCTCAAGAACTGTGCTTCGGCCCCACCCTTTTTCCTCACTCTTTTTCAGGTCTCTTTGTCAGATGGTCTGCGGCTTGCGTCGTGGAAAGTTAGAATCGTCACCCTATTCATAAAAAGGATTTTCAATATGATCCACTCAACTGCAGACCGGTCATCGATTTTCCCCATCATAAGCAACGTGATGCAATGTATCATTGCTGTTAATCTCAGGCATTATCTCTTCTCCAAATCCCAACTCCGATTACATGTTTGGCTTCCACCACTTCTATTCTACTGTTGACATTTACAGCAGACGGTATCGAAGTTTTGAAATGTACTAAATCCTGAAATTGAAGACAAAGGCCATCTCTTAAACCTTCGAGCGTCTTGCACACAACTTATGGTATTTCAGGGCTCCCGGCCCCCTTCCTTGAAATTTTATCAGAATTTCTCTGGAAGCAGAAACAACCTGCTGCTCTTGATGCTATCGTCTTGAGATCTCCCTCAAGGCAAAGTTTTCGAACGAATCTTATTCTTGGTCCATATCAATAATCTCACTGCTTCCCTGGATAATCCTCGTTACATCACACCCATGACAGGCAGGCTCCTGCAACATCCATCTACTTAGATCTGGAAAACGTCATTCATTAGCAAATTAGGACGTCTCAAAGCAGGAAAATTCCATGCACTCATGTTGTCCCTCTAAATAAATAGGTTTTTGACCCCCCAGGTTCTTTCTTTGGTCAACCCCTAAAAGAGGTGCAGGCCCTGGGGCTCCTCGGCCTCACAATGCGAGGCTGGATTCCAAGGAAAGCTGATGCCTCATTATTCTCCGTAGAGCCATCCATTCTGAACCCTCAGCTCATTCCAGGGTACATGGCTGTCATCTGAAGTATCATAGAGCATTCTTTCCCACATTGGGGCTGGTGCAGCGACTTCCTATCTTGCCTCCCTGTAGAGAGCCAAGACTCTCCATGTTATTGTCATATCCAGCAAGTGGATGAGTTCCAAGGTCTGCTTATCACCACTTCAGGTAGGTTGGTGGATTCCGTTTTCTATCACCTCACTTCTGGCCTTCCTCTTCCTACCCTCTCATCCTCCACCCTCCCCCAACGTCGCACTAGTTCTTCCAGAATCCAACACCTTTCCAGATTCTAAGCTGTAAGCTTACTTCCATTCCTTCATTCCTCTGTTATCTCATCTGTGGAATGGACTCCTGTATGTTTTATGTCATTCCCCTCCCTCCAGTCCTTTACTAGTGTTGCCCATCACCACCTCATGCTTCCTCCCATACCCACCCCTGATATATTTTATTGTCATTGACCTTTTGTACCCCCACCCCCAACCCTTTTCTTTTCTACCATTCATCCACTCATGTGTGTGATGTTTTTGTCTCACCATTCCTCTTGATAACTTGTAAATCTGTGAATCTGCTGTCCTTTGTCTTTTAGCACCTCCATGAGCCTTCGCCTCTATGCAACTAAACAAACCAAAAAACAGCCAGGTGATGTTTGTGCCTGAATGATGAAATGGAATTCCATCTTCTGAAATATTAAGCTTTGAGATTAAAGAGTTCCCTCTTCAGCATTATGCAAATTGGGCATGCAGGTGAGAGCAGTTCTTAGAATTTACAATAACCTCCGATAGAACTGTGTTTGCAGATCCCACTGTGATAGCATGTAGGGGCCTTGAGTGGTGTATAAACTGATGTTGGATATTATCTTGGCCTTGACTCTCTTTCACCTCATCTTGTAGAAGAAGGTGCCACCAGGGAAAAAGAGGAACTACAATTACACCGGGGGAATCGGCGCAGCAGGGGCGTTGGGAGCAGCAGGCCTTGGTCAGCAGGCGACACCTTATTATGCATCACCACCACCACCACCACCAACACCCTGTAATCATGAACGAGTGATCGCAGTTCCTCGCCGAGGCACCGGTGGCGCCGGTGTTACCGGGCGAGCCGAGCGGCCTTCAGGAGAGCGAGGGCGTACCTACAACAGTGTCAGCCGCATCGATAAGCTGTCACGTGTTGTCTTCCCAATTCTGTTTGCAATCTTCAACCTTGTTTACTGGGCCACATATCTGAACAGGGATATCCCCACCACCGGATCAATGACTCAGCAATAACCTATCCAACTACTGGATATGGAACCAGGGCAATGGGAGAATTTCATTGCCAAGATAAATGAGGCAGGATGATGATGATGCCACAAGTGCTGTAAACTGCAGCTAACTTCACAATAGAATTCCGTATCCATTCCAGATGAGATAATAACTAGATTACACAATTTGTTGTATTTGTAGAGATTTTCAAATGGGCAGTGGAATTGCAGTCAGTGAGCCAATGATCAATATTTGCCCTGACATTTTTGGATGTCTCTTTCGTTGTAAATAGTATTGCAGTCTATCTGACATCATCTAATCCTTCCACTCATTTGGGTCTAAAAAGCTTGCAAGATCTTTCTTCCACAGCAAGATTCACTATCTCTTATACCTGACTCTCAGACTAAGACCACTAGAATCTTAGAGATGACCGGATAATAGCAATATGCACCACACGAGTACCGATGGCTGTTGTGACTCCTCGACTCTCCATTTCATAACAAACCACCTCTTTGACTTGTGTTAGAAGTCTATTCTCTGTCCTGGACTTGATCAAACATAGTCTTATGTCAAAGAGTACTTCTCATTAATATTTCAGTCAGAATAGTTTGTTTGTTTTCTTTTTAAAAGAAATCTTGTACCTGATCCATCTACATTCTGCTCAGTAGTTTTTCCTTTCGTGGTATTGCATGTCAACGAATTCTGTAAGCAACGCAAACATTCATATGGAATGCAATGTAAACAGACCTCAGCTCTTAACACTTTCTAGAGAACATTTGGTCATATTGAAATATACAACATTCAACTTGAATTTGTTCAAAATCACATTTGTTGTTCACTGCAAAATGCCATTTTTCTGGCTGGCTTGGGCAGTCCTTTCTGGGGGTGAGAGAGAGAGAGAGAGAGAATGAGAGAGGAGAGAGAGAGAGAGAGAGAGAGAGAGAAGAGAGAGAGAGAAGAAGAGAGAGAGAGAGAGAGAGAGAGATATATATATATGATATATATATATATATATATATATATATATATATATATATATATATATATCCTGTGAGAGACAGCAAGCAGGACTTCGATGAGTTAATGACTCGTAGCGCTGTTAGGGCAGTTAAACATGGTTCATGCACGCAAATAAATATTTAAAATGCATCAATGCCTAACGCTGGAGAAATTTCAGCCTTGCCAACAACAGTATCTCCGTGCAGCTGAGCGATGTGGGAGTATTACCAACTGTTAAAAAGGTAGTGTGCAAATATTCCACCAGTGGACTTTAAGGATGAGATGTTGGCCTGTCATAAGAGATGTTTGAAATGCATGGAAGTAAAACATTTTTTTAAAAATTGTTTTTTAAGGAGGTCGGTTTGCATTTATGTGATTTTGTGCATTTAATCGCTTACCCTACAATGCTGGGGTTTCCAAATATTGGCTTTATCTACAACTATAAAGTCACATCTTCCGCGACTCGAATGTTTAGCAAAACATGAACTTGCTTTGCTAACTGGCTTTAAACAGACATTTATAACATGCTGTGGTATGTTACGTTACAGCTACAAATCACAACTTAAACCACAACTCACAATTTGCACGAATAACTGGACACATCACCTATGGTGTAATTAGCAAATGATGATGTACATGCCATGTAACCCGGCAAAAATCATATTGCTCCTGTTATTGAAGTTGTGTGTTTCCCTTCCATTTTCCTTACTTCTGTGATTTGAAATAAATAATTAAAGAAAACTCAATGGCTGAATTTTGGTCTCGATGAAAAATAAAACATTATCTGAAAAATGCATGATTGGACATGATTGTTCCTTCTATCCTGACAAGCTTGCCAGTCCCTGTTAATAAAAAGCAGCCCCAGGACATGACGCTGCCACCACTATGCTTGACAGTCGGGATGGTGCTGACTCAGTGATGTGCAGTGCAGGATTGTGCCAGACGTAATGTTTTGAAATTAGACCAAAATGTTCCAAGTTTTGTCTCGTCTGACCACAAAACTTTTCTCCGCATGTCTGAAGTATTATTAAGATGCTTTTTCACAAGCTCTATATGAGTTTTTAGATGCATCTTTTTCACTAATGGCTTCTTTCTTGCTTCCCGTCCATAGAGGCCAGCTTTGTGAAGGGAATGGGATATTGTTGATTGATGAATACTGATCCTCATCTCAGACGTAGAGCCCTTCAGATCTTTCCAAGTCATTGCTGGATTCACAGTGACATCTCAAACCAGTTTCCTGCTTACCCGGCTGATGAGTTTGTATGGGCAACCTGATCTGGGTAGAGTCTGAGTGGTATGATATATCTTCCACCTCTTAATGATGGATTTCACCGTACTCAAGGGGATAATGAGGGCTTTGGAATCTTCTTATAACCCTCTCCTGAACGGTTCTTCTCCACCACTTTATGTCTGACTTCTTTGGAAAACTCCTTGTTCATGTTTCCTTGTTGGTTGACCAAGTGAGTTGCACCTTAAAACTCCTTAGATTAGTGGAGAAGCTTAATTTTTTAATTTAAACCACTGATTACATACAGGTGAAACATATTATACTTATTTTGAATATTTCAAACAAATAATTTGCTCCTGAAGTGATTTAGTGTTCATTAGGGAAAGGGTTTGAATACTTATGGAACTGAGAATCATCT
>CM068963.1:113019407-113060006 GCA_035128595.1 Eptatretus atami
AACCTCAATGTTTTCGTTAAGGTCCTCGATGGATGTTGGATGAACTGGGGCATTATCGAGGATGAGAAATTTAAAACTCAAAATCTCCTCACAATATTCCTTCAACTCGGTAGCAAGCTGGGAGCTAAAATATTCACAAAATATCTTGCCTGTTATCCAGTCATTTGAATACCAATAGACAGTCAAACATTTTTTTAACATATCCCTTCAGAACACTGGGATTTTCTGAATGGTAAACCATTAACGGTTTCAATTTACAATCACCTTCAGCATTACCTCCCAAAAACACCGTGAAGCGATCTTTCGCTGCTTTAAACCCAGGTGCACTCTTCTCACGAGAAATGTACGTCCTACGTGGCATCCTTTTCCAAAACAGACCAGTGTCATCAATGTTGAACATTTGTTTTGGAGAATATCCACCTTCCTTGATAATGGCCTCGAGAAACACAGGAAACTTATCGGTGGCATTGGTGTTGGCAGCAGCAGCCTCTCCGGTCATTTTGATGTTGTGATAGTTGGAACGCTTCCGGAAGTTCGAAAACCACCAGAACTAGTGATAAATGTCTTCACTTCACCTTCATATCAGCTGTACAATCACCTCTTTCATACCATCCTAAAACATCCATTTCTACTTCAGTAGTGATGGCCTTCTTCTGTCTTTTGCTCACACTACAAACCTCGCTACACCACGGACGCTTTCCAGTCATGATTGGAAAGGCTACACTTATGACAGCGGTACAATTCACGGGCAAAATAGTAAACACGTCACTAAATGCACGAAGCTAAGATGGAGAGTTTCCGGAAACTAACTGAGGGAGGGAAGGCGAGGAAAGCAATCCATCTAGCCAACATCAGCTGTTATAACGAACACGTTATTCTCACGCTCTTATAATGAACACGCGTGCTCTCACACTGTTCAGTGCGAAAATTAAATCGCAGCATTACTCACGCACTCGAATTGCGTAATTCCAAACGCTCGTGAATGTAAATTAAAAAGTGGTGTAAATGAGAGGCGTGCACTATTCCAAAAATGCGCAAACAGAACATGCATAAAAGGCGAGCTTATAATATATGTGTGTGTTAAATATTGTTACGGCTGTGGAAATTCGCATTACACCATAAAGGGTCCTCAGTGAGATATATCGGTAAGTTCATGTGTAGTTAGCCCAAACCCGTTGTATAGAGGGAATATATGTGATCCATTCGGGCTGCGATTCTTCAGTTAGCCGTTTTTCTTTGCTGTCGTTATTTTGGACCAAACACCACCCCAACAACCAAATCGCCACCATCAACAACGCCCCTGAACAACTCCACCAAACGCCACTACGTTCACCTCCACAACCCAACCCCGCAAGCATCGCCTCACCCGCCATTCTCTAACAACGCCCAACAACGGCCCAACCACCACGGCAAACCTCCCACACCTTCGCCTTTCTCCTTCACAACCAGCAACCGCACCACCTGTGAACACTGAACGTCGGGCTGTCTAGGACCCGTTCGGCGATTGGTGCCGACGCGTCGAGCCGCGACGCGAATGGCGGCCTTTCCGAGGAGAAAAAGGATCGGGGAGCTTCACGCCCCCTTTTCCTCTGTCCAATGGGCGAGCGTGGGGCGGCTTGGCCCTGCCTCCAAGCGCGTGTATGTGAATTCCATTTGGGCAGAAATGCGGATCAAAAGAGGCTCACCCCCCTTTTTGCCCGACCAATGGCTGACCAAGGGTGGCGTGGACCCGCCTCCAAATGCATTTTGATCCGGGAATTTGCATACACGCCCCTCCTCGGTCTATAAAGCGGCGCACAGGGGTGGTTCGCTCTCTTCGTCCTGAGCTGGTCTCGTCGTTCGTCTTGGCTCGTCTCGCCTGGTGGTCTGGTCTGGTCTTCTGTCGGTGCCAAGGTCTTCTGTCGGTGCGGTCCCGAGACCCCGCTGGCGGGACGGAGCGTCTGCCATTCCCTTCTCCCGACCCGAGCATCAACGGTTCCCCCCCTTTATCCGCGCTGAGATAGCGCCGGAAACCCCGTCCATGGCGTCGAGCGGACAACACGTGCCGGCGCGAAGCACGAGCTCACCGACCACGCCGGAGGAGCTGGGAGCTGAGGTCGTGGGAGGAGGACTCGACGCGCGCAGGGAAGTCACTACTTTTCTTTCTTTGCTTTTGGTTGTGTGTGTGTGTGTGTGTGTGTGTGTGTGGCGCCAGTCTGGAAAAGTAGAACTGTGTAAGTGTGCCCGTGCAAGTCATATTCGGTTGTAGTTCTTGCTTTCATTCTTGCTTTTGTTCTTTCTTTGACTGTATGAAAACTGTATGGCTGTGAACACGTGCTTGTCTGTGTGTGTGTAATAAAGTGCTTGCTTGTTGAACTGTTTTCCGCTTTGCTTCGTCTCCTTCTTTTAATTGACTCTCCATCCTGCATCACGTAAGGGATTTGTAGTGGGTTTCAAAATCCCGGTAATTAATCGGAACCGTCAGGCCGTCGATAACTCTGCTCGGTTATCCCTGTAATACGGAACGAACCGCTTAAGCGGTTCGTGTCCAGAGTCGGCCTGTGGCGTGTCCCATCCCTCGGCAGATTACCCGTGCGAGTACCATAGGTATATCGACTTTCGGCGATTTACCCTATCTCCGCGCGGGTGGACTGGGTGGTGGTGGGTTAAACCCCCACCCGTGACTGGTTTCTGGCGGTAGTCCCAGGAGGGTCACGACTGAATTGTCCGTCTGGTGGGCGACGCGGTCTGATTCGAGATACGTGGCCGATCGCACGCCGGCGGGCGCGAATTCGTAACAATATATATATATATATATATATATATATATATATATATATATATATATATATATGTATATACACACATATTTTGTTGGTTGTTTGGTTGCAGAACCACGAGAGACATTATAGTCGATTTTTGCATCTATTGGTGAAAGGAGAAGCATCCGGTGTGTGTGTGTGTGTGTGTGTGTGTGTGTGTGTGTGTGTGTGTGTGTGTGTGTGTTATATCCACTGCCGTCGCTGGATAATTTTACTGTATTGACAGGAGATGGTACGAACCAAATGCCTCTCATCGACACGTATTTCTCTCGTATGCCTATATTTTCCTGAGTCCGATTTGCATTCAGGAACAGATCAATTACGATAAGCCATTTTGAAATTTGCCACTCTTTTGTATAAATGCTGAATCATGTTTAAAAGACGATTTCAATGACAGATTTCACCCTTGTACAGTACTTGGCCAGTTAAAAGTGCTAGTGAGGAGAAGCGAGGCACTGGAAACACACACAGCGCATGCGCAAAATGCCTCGTTTGCATTCATACATCATTTTGAAAGCCGCATGTTAGTCAAGTTTGTAGATCTACTGCATTAATTCAAGGAAAGTCCTTAAATGGCTGAAAAAAAAAAGAAGAAGAAAAAAAGAGACCCCATCGTCCTTGTTTGTTTGGAGCATACACGTATATAATCATAAACTTGACATGATTGGAATGATAGAGCTAGCAAGATGTGATTGAGCATTATTAGTGGAGAGTGATAGAGCTAGCAAGATGCCAATCAACAATGTTGGCAAACTCGAGAGAGAAGCTTGGAAATATTTTCCCGATATCAACAGAAGACCTGCCTCACATGATGAGCTGTTATTAAAGAGACATTCCTTATGCATAATTATTTTCCACTGTACCTGAGAGGAATTGACAGCATGGGTCTATTGGAGCAAGGCTACGTCAAGGCCATTTACTTCTATAAAGTTTCCTGACTTGATCCTGGTTGAGCTAACTTCCATCACCATTCATATTTATCATTCCACTTACAAGGCCAGTGATAGAGGATAATAATAATTTCAAACATCATTCATTAAATGAAACTGTTGTGTTGCAATGACGAGCAATATTTGAACATCATTGGATCATTCGGTACATCGGTGGACACTTGTTTTGCAAGATGAGGATGCCTGGGCCACATTCCCATAACTTTACAGCACTTTGTATCATTTCATAGGTAGAATATAAAATGAACAAATAATGTGCAATGCAGTTTATATTTGGGTCAGTGAAGCTAAAGTGTGTGCAGGAGAACTTCATGAAAAAATAAAATAGAATCCAATTCATATCAACTCAAGAGAATGAAAAACAGCCACAGGATCAACCTTGAACACCAATATATTACACAATGTTCCCAACATGTCAGGATGTACGCGTGGTACAAGGTTTAGCATTGCCGCATGCCAACTGAAACAAATACTGGATATTATCAAGCGATAGCATCGATCTGTATCAACAAATACAAGCAAGAAGGATTTGCTTTCCTTAAAAACAGTAAGCAATCACCCATTGGTAAGTTGCTGCTTTGTTAGTCAAAACACTTCACAAACTGCAAGCTCTGAGGTTAAGGTTATCTCATGGCTGTTACCTTCACGCTTGAGAAGCTGTCGTATGCAATTTGTAACCGTGAAGGCTTTCTCTTCAGGGAATAGCAGATCGAAATTGTATCTTAGCTCGAGAAGACACTTACATGTTTGCCAGCTCACCAACTCTGCCCCACACTAGCAAGAAAACATTCCAAGATGGTTCACTTATGATGCGAGTGGTTACAGGGATAACAATCATGTCGAGTAATAACATGCTACAATCAATACTTAAATATCAAACACTGAAGAGTATCAAACACTGAACATCACTTACCAATTTAAAAAAAAAAATAATAATACAATAAATAATCATAAATATATCAAGAGAGCAAAAAAATGAAAAGCAGCTGCTTAAGATGACACGTCAAATTTATCACAAGAGCCGGAAACGTTCAGGCAGGTCGGTCCGGAAGCCCAGCAGCAGGCAAGGTAGGTCAGCTGGGAGAATATCTACCTGAGATGCTGTCTGCTTTTGGGATTGATTCCCAGTGGAATCAAATCCAGCTGAAAACGTCATCCGATGCGGTGCTAACGGTGGTTTGCATCATGAAGCATGTGCCATTTTGAGGAACATCAAACTAGCCGTACCGCCTGTGAACAGGTTTATCATACCAAGTCTCCCACGGTGTATGTTGAAAAGAGTACTCCTTTGGACCGGTAGCCTGGTAAATTGCAAATTGTGCGCATGTCTAGTGTAGCTGCAGTAAGCTTGGTGATCCTCTGGTAACTGGCACGAGCACGGAAGAAAGAAAATGATGCTACCAGCAGGCCAAATTCACATTCGAATCCTGGTCAGACAGGCATTCACTGGATAGATACGAGAACAACAGGCCAACATAAAGACAAAGTCGTTTTCCCAAAGATCTAACATCGCACTTGAGAAAACGGTAAGGATAACAATCTGGTTGGTGGTGAGGTAAATTACTGAAGGGGAAATTAAATTTACACTTGCACTAATCGGTAAAGGTGAAGGCTGGCTAGATTGGCTTCAGCACACGTACATGACAAATAGCCTTGTGGCCACAGTCCGAACAATAAATCAATCAGGTGTATAATTGACAATTTTTTTTTTACTTTAAAGCCAGTAATGAAAGTACAAAAGAGCATGTCAGCTCCATAATTGCTGCACCACCAATAATATGGGCTGTCAGCCTGCTTGTCCGTGAAGCACACCCAAACAGACAGCCAGATGGATGGACTCCATGTGATCATCATCAAATAGTACTGGCAAGTGAGTGGTGGATCGGAGGCTGGAAGCAGCGAACAGGCTCATTTCCCGGCCCATCAGCCTCTATCCCGCGTGTGTACTTGCTGAGAATAGCAAAAATGGAATTGTTGAGCAGCTGGTAGCGTCGGATACGCTCCACCATTTTCTTGAGTGGCTGGGCGGGGTGGGAAAGGAGGGGTGTAGGCTAAAGTCGCCATTCACAATTTACACTGACTAATCGAGAGCAAAAGCTTGACACCGTTTTCTACGTACCACATTCTTGATGACCTCATCTTTGCCATCCTGCCGCTGAACCTTTAGTAGATGATAGCAGAAGTCCAACAAGTCAAAGCGTCTTTGTTGACCCAACAGAGTGATGATGGTACAACCGGCCCAATTTAATCCATCACCGAAACACTGCCTGAAAAAGGATGCAATTAATTAAAAAAAAAATTAATTTAAAATATCAAAAGTTATGGAAGGGTGAGGTAGCAGAAGGTAAAAAGGCAATGAATTGATGGTGGGGCATTGGGGCCACATTTGGACTCAACAAGCAGGGGAATGAATGAACAGAAACGAGGAGAGACAGGAGGGGAAGAAATACAGTAATCTGCAAGTAAAATGGTTGGGTTAATGGGGTAGAAGGGATTGCAGGTAGGGACGGGAAATGACATGAAATGGTGGTGTACAGTATGCGAGAGCCTGGATTTGGGGAGGTTAACCAGGAGGGTTTACTGTGAGAACAGGAGCTGGTGGAGGGTCGGGGATTAATGGAAATCGAATCCATTCGTCCTTGTCACACAACCAACATGTCCATTGAGTTTTGTCAGAATCTATCAATAACTTTTTGAGATATCCTGCTCACAGCCAAACAGCCAGACAGACAAACAGACAAACGGGTGAAAACGTAACTTCCTTTGTGGCGGAGGTAAATATCGGTCAATAATAATTCAATCAAGCTAAAACACAATCCACAATCAATTATAGTGTTATTGCAACATTTACACCATCATAAATGTGAATATGAAATGTCTGCAGCAAGACTATAGATAGCATCAGTGACATTGAAAAATATGATCTGCAACAAACAATATCTTTTACTTTTCAAAAGGATTAAAATGAGCCGATAATTATAATTGACCAAAGCTCAGTACAACTATCTTCCAAAACCGGAACGGCTCTTGGTAAATTGGGAATGACACCGAATCGACTCACTCAGCAGTAAATTCGTTGCTCCCGACAGGGATGCAGTAAACGAACTGCATGGCACTCCACAGGCGCTGAAACTCACAACACTCTTCCAAGTGCATCACTCCATTGGCTGGCGGTGGACCACGCCAAGCCGGGTCATCTAGACAGGCAGCAACCCTGCCCAGGATGACTTCAAACATGGACAGGCCGCAGCAGAGACGCTCCTTCGTCAACAGGTCGCCTTCACGTGCCATTGCGATTTGCTGGGGAGCAGGCAGGACTCGATCGTTAACTTCCACAGTCTAGTTGAATCCTGATTGTAGTGCATTGCGGTGCTCATCTGTGTTGGTTTCAAACTACTACATCAATAATACCAGAAGGGAAAAAATTCTCCAAAATAATACTCAATTGGTTTACCTTGGAATCGGTGAACATTGCCTCAGAATTTTTTGTGCATAGGCTGTGTCGTTCAAACAAATGAGCAATATTAAAATGAAACCTGGAAAATAATGAATCCTTACACTTCAAAACAATCGAGGTGATATCGACACATTTATATGCTGTACAATAACTCTACTCTTGAATCATTTTCACGAGAAACTCCCGCTCCCTCTGGGAGCAGGCAGAGGGACAAGGGGGGATGGGGGAAGGAGGATTAGTCATGTGTATGTGCATACCACGAGGACAGCGGTGTATAAACATGAATTATGTGGTGTTGGAATCGTATTATCATCATCATTATTATTATTATTATTCTTTAACGGCCACAGTTATTCCCATGTTCTTGTGGGGTTGGCCCGGGGGAGCTTGGTCCAAGTCTTTCACGAACCGCTGGCCAGGTCTGACATTTGACTAAGGTTAGAGCAGGAATTTGGAATCTGGCCACGGTGCAAGTGAGAGCTCGCCTACTTTTCGCGAAGGACACGATGGGATCTTTAACGGCCATCGACCAACACCAGCAGACAGGATTCCCGTTTAACGTTCATCCGAGGGACGGCACACACATTGACAAATTACCTGCCTGTGAAACACCGGGGATGACAGCTTTGAGATGGGTCGGCATTCACACCCAGGCTGGACAGCTTAGAGGCGAGTGTGCGTACCTCCAAGCCATCCTGCCAGCCCCTCTGTTCATATTACTATCATTAACAAGTCAGAATTTTTTTTTATAAAGATGAAAAAAAAACATGTCGGGATGGAATCCCCAAAAAACAACGGAACCAGGTAGGAAGGAATGACAAGGTAAGAATGACATCATAATTCAACACCACAATGCTTTTACGAATTGCCATCACAACATCGATTGACATTTTTGTTAGAGGTAGCAATTGTAAGGAAATGTCTTTGTTGCAGATTTGCAGTGGTAGTTGTAGTTGTAGTGGGAGAGGTAGTTGTAGAATTGCAGTGTGGGTTCGTGTAAATGTGTATATTATTTGTTGTGCGACTGAGATTGAAAAATGTCAAAAGATGTCGTGATGGCAATCCATTAAAGAATTGTGGTGTCATTCCTTTCTTGTCATTCCTTCCTACCTTGTTTGCTTGTTTTGGGGGGATTCCATCCCAACATGTTTTATCATGTTTAAGCTCACCTGGACTTTAGTCAGGTGAGCTTATGCGATCGAGCAGTGTCCGTAGGTGAGTGAGTCAGACCATAAACACCAGTCATTATCGCTTGAACTAAATGCCTAACAAAGGTGTAATGACCGCATCAAAATCTGCGTTCATTAAGGGGGTCTGCCACGGGTTTTTTTGCCCCACACCCCACAATAGGTATTTGCTTTCTTTTCCAAAACTGCACACACGATTGCGATGAAACTTGAACACAACCTACATCACCCGTAATGTACCAAAGTGTATCGACCGGATCAAAATCCGCACTCATTAAGGGGTCAAGTGACGGGGGCGGTAGCGGGGGGGGGGGGGCGGTGGTTTAACCACCCAAAGTATGTATTTGCTTTCTTCTCTGAAAACTACACACACGATTTTGATGAAACATGACCACAACCTTCATCACCAGTGATGCACCAAAGTATCGATAGCATCAAAATCTGCGCTTATTAACGACATCCATGAGGGGGGAGGGGGGATGAAACTTGACCACAACATTCATCACGCATGTTGTACCAAAATGTATCGACTGCATCAAAATCTGCGCTCATTGAGGGGTCTATGGGTGGGGTTGATCCCCAAAATTGGTATTTGCTCTCTTCTCAAAAACTACACACATTATTTCGATGAAACTTGACCACAACATTCATCACCTGTGATGTACCAAGGTTTGCTCACTGCATTAAAAAAAATTCAGGGTCTGAGGGGGTTTGAGTGACTGTTGATCCTGATCCAGGTGACATTCAGGACAGACGGTCCTGTTTTTATAAAATGTTTTTTCTGATTTGTTTAACTCTATTTTCCCAATCTGCATGCCAATGATGTCATCATCTTGTAAATGATTTAGAGGAGTGTCTACATGGGGAACTCCCTGACCCCACCCCTTCAGCGATATATCTCATACAAGTCTCTTCCCCCGTTCCCTTAATGTCCCGTCCAATATTCCCATCCCTTCTGTCTCCACTCAGACACTCTGCTACCCTGTCGTTCTTCACTTTTGGAGTCATCTATTTATTTTGTATGCCAACGTGGCAGAATTTTTCTTTACACTCTCTTTTTTCTCTGCTCCTTCCCATCTTATTCTATCACCATACCCCTATATATCCTCCCATTCTCTCCCAAACTCTGCTCAGTTCCTTTCCTTCCCAACGTTGTTTATCCGCTCTACCCTTTTTAAATGCTTAGCGTCAAGCAAGGAAGCAGCATGAATAATTTTGAAGTCTTTGGTATGACTCGGATGGGGTATGAATCAACGACCTCCCAGACTCAAGTGGAAGACTTACATGACAACTACATACACCTGAACTGGTGCTTGTTTGTCTGTCCACAACCTAGGTGGGAAGGAAATGAAAGAAACACCAATATTATATATTATATATATATATATATATATATATATATATATATATATATATATTATATATATATATATATTGTTACGGCTGTGGAAATTCGCATTACACCATAAAGGTCCTCGGTGAGATTTCTCGGTAAGTCCACGTGTCGTTAGCCCAAACCCGTTGTATAGAGGGAATTGATGTGATCCATCCGGGCTGCGACGCTTTGAGTTAGTCGTTTTTCTTTCTCTATCTTTTATTTCAAACAAACAGCATCTCAACAACCACGCCACCGCCACCATCTACGCTACCACATCTTCGCCACTACCTCCGCTTCCGAACGGCAAACAAAGGCGCAAAGGAGGGAACTGCGAGGATGCGCAGGTTCCCGCCTGTTTCCCCTGCGCTTTGGAGTGGAGGAGGGGCGATGCAGGTCAAAGGTCAGAGGTCATGTAAAGGAGGGTCTCATTTTGGGGAATAATTCTCTGGCCCAGACCAAAAACTGACTCCCCCGGCCCCCGCACGGAGGTGGAGGGGAAGCGTGAGGGAACGCCCTTTTCGGGAACCCTCTCGAAGGAAGGTGGAGCCGAGAACGGGCGGGGCGAAGGGCGGGGCCCCCGCGCGATAAAAAGAGGACACGGCGGGCGCGCTGGCGCTTCCTCTTCCGCCTCTTCCTCTTCGTCGTGGCTGGTGGTCTGGTTGGTCTTCAGTTGGTTTTTGTGGAGAGTTGGTCTTCGGGAAGAGGTCCTGCGCCCACACCTGGCGACGGCCCTGTCACGAGGTGCGGATGGGAGACGCGGGAGCGCCAGTAGTGAGGTGGACCTGCGCGTCCGGACGGGAGTGCCGGAGAGGGTTCGCCGCCGCGAGAGAGGTCGGGGCCAGGTGCGACCACGCTGACGGTCGCGGGAGAGGACTCACCCAGCCATAAAAGGGAAGTCGCGACTTCTTTCTTTCTTTTCCTTCCTTTGCTTTTTGTATAAAATGTGTGTGGTGGTGCCGACAAGTAGAACTGCGTATAAGTGTTGCCGTTGTGACGCTATTCGGTAGTTGTACTCTGCATTGTTTCCTTTTGTTTTAATTGCTTTATGGCGTCTACTGTATGACTGTAAAATACGTGCTTGCTTTGTGTCTGTGTCTGTGTGAATAAAGTGCTTGTGTGAACTTGTCCCCGTTTCGCTGCGTCCTTCCCTTGTTGACTCTCCATCCTGCTTCACGTAAGGGTTCGTAGTGGGGTTAAAATTGCCCGGGTAATTAATCGGAACCGCTCGGCGATGATAACGCGGCCTATCGGCATATACTGTAGACGGAACAGGCGACCGTGAATAACGACATGCTCGGTCTCCTGGTCATCAGTAAGCACGGAGATAAAGCGGGACCGCTTAGAATCGGTATCCGATGTCCGGAGTCTGGCGTGTGATACATGGTGCGGTACGAATCTCGCCCTTCTCCAGTGGCACGTATAAGAAGCACCACTGGCCAGCCGGGCGACTCTATTCGGCAGCAAAACACGTACTAGCCTAGATCAGAAATTTTGGCGGGATGTCTAAACCCCTACCACTCAGTAACAATTCCTAGAAATTTTTTGAAACACCCTTTTGTCGTCCTAGATTTTGGAGAGTTGTTTTCAGGCAATTGGCACTAGACGTCGACGATGTAGAGCTTCTGTGTTAAACCCCGCGAACCCTTTCCTGGACTAGAATCCCAGAGCATCATGAGTCTCTTAAACGTTGCCCTTCAACCCAATGACTAGCAGAGGGGAGACGGGCTCACGATCCAGAATTGCTCCGTCCAGTGTGTTAACATGCCCGTCCCTACGTAGCAGCACACCAGTCTGATGGATAACAGAAATTACGTGGTTTGCCCCATACTCCCTTCGGCGAGCGCGGCCGGCAGACTGTCTGGAATTCGCAACATAGCATGTCACGTTATAAGCAGTCTGATGAGGACTCGATGACGGAGAGTACAAACCCTGGCGATCTTGCATCAACACCCAGCCTCCCTACCTCACGCCAAGCACTCTGTAGAGGACTGGTTGCTGCATACCCCCCTCTTCTGTCTACTAGGAGGAACAGCGAGACAACATGAACGTCTCATCCAGCCGTCCCTCAGCTAAATTCACGGGAATCGGTTTCCCCAGAGGACTAAGTAGGTCAGGGTAATCTTCCGACCGGAGACAGAATTTACACTCCACTCACAAGATTTTACGCATGTTACCGAGCTGAATGTATACAACCGCTTTTACGCGAAATAACTACCAATCTGCCAACGTTTTCAAAGGCGACCGAGCGATGTATCAGTGGACCGTAGGCGAGCGCCTGGGAAATTGGCATACTCTTGTATAAGCTACAGTAATTTCTTTTAACTAAATCTCCAACCAACTGAATGTCAATCAATGACGAAAAGAAAAATAGTTCGTTCCAGCATTCTGTGCATCTTCTAGACCTCGCATACGTCCGAAGCCACGTAAGCAGCTAAGGACTGTACTTAATTTGCATTGTATATATATGTAGTTCCGAAAGGAAGTTTAGAATTCCATGGCCGGGACGGTTCCTTAATTTTTTCCGGGTACTTTAATGTTAATCCGTGGGGAAGGCTCAACCCCATATCCTGAGCACGGACCTTTATCGGCGGGCTGAGCACATAAAATGCGCTGCCGTCTTAGACGTGTTGTATAACGTTCATGGAGAATCCTCCGAGTCGCCTCTGCGTACAAAAGCGGCAAGAGCCGGAAACGGAGAGACCCATGTTTAGCCAGATGCGCTTGCGGGAGCCGGAGAGGCGTGCCTTTTTACAACAATACCGGTGCATGTAACGGACAAACGGCTCTGATGGTCATGCGCGAAACCGATGATGACAGGTGGGAAGCCCGACACGAGGCGAGGAGGGGCTCGCAACATTGTTGGAAGAACAACAACTATCTATCTTCCACCGTTCTCATTAGCCCCTCACAGTATACCCCACTGTCCATATTCTTATCCAGACTCGACCCAGCGCAAGCAGATGAGGAGGCCAGGAATATTGGCGGCTTGGGAAGACCGATTAATAGGACTAAAGCTACTGCCGCCCACAGGACTCACCAACTGGCGAGCTCAAAAAGAGAAGCAGCTATCAGGCAGCAAGTAGCACGAAGCTGCGAAGTAAAGCAAATATAGAAACAAACAAAGACCTATTGGCCAAACTCATGGAGAATCAACACATGCACATGCATAGATAGTCAAAGGTGAAAAAAGGAGATGGATTGATCAATCAAGAATCTTGTAGGGTTTCCACCTAAAGTGTGGGAACAGCGGTTGCGGAAGAAGCGAGACAGCTGAAAGAAAATCAATAGAAAAAGAACAGTATGTTACGCCATATGGAGCCATATCGACTGGCGAATAAACACCTAACTTGTATGATTCCAGTAACAGACTTCTGGGTGGATTTGAGACGCGGTAGAGAATATTCTCAGGGAAAGAACATACAGCTGGAATTTACATCAAGGGTGAGAATCCAAAATTCAGCAAGGGAGAGATGATTGAAGCACAAATAAATTGGATTTTGAAGTATGCTGCAGAGCTGCTATTTGTGAGTCTAGAGCATATGGGCTAAAGGTGAAATGACTGTGTGAGGCTAGGAAGAGAGTCCTTTGACGAGAGAGAAAAATGGGAAAAAAACAAACTTGTTGAGTTCTCATAAGATTTACGCTCAGAGTAATAATCCTTCTATATTTCAGCCATTGACAAAGAAGCAAATAGCGAGGGCAACACTACAAAAATGCTTCAGTATGGGTTGGGATGGGATGTTGACGTGCAGGAAGTAGCTGTGTGAGATCAAAGAATTAACGAAAGAACAATGACTTAAAAGCAAATGCAACGATAGAAACAGGCGATTGAAGCAGAAGCGAGCAACGAGATTTTAAAGAATTTTAATGAGGATGATAAAGAGCAAGAGGATAGTAAATGGGAAGAGAAGGAAGTAGAGAAAAGCAAGCATGGATAGCAAGCCGGGTGACTATGCAAAGAACACTCAAAGTGCACAGGCATGGCACTGTGTGAGTCGAGTGCAGTTCTTGGACGGCTAGGGAATAGGACAAAGTGCAGCGAGCATTGACTACCACAAATACAAGTTACGCAGCCGTGACGCGGAAATAGACCAAATGATAGAGCAGATGATAATTCTGACGTATTCCCATTGAGACATGGGGGCCCAAAAATTTTCCAAGACAGCGAGGTATTTTTAAGAGGTAAACTATCAAGTGCCAAGCCAAAGAGTATGACGAGAACAGCTCCACAATACCAATGAAAACACCAGTAAACCGAGATAATTAACTCTTAAATGAAAGCAAACCCCCATGAACACACTGGAGATAGCGAAAGGACAGAGAGAAAACAAGGAAGAGTAGTTGAGAGAAACAGCGAAATGAAAACACAGGAAGGAAATGAAGCCAAATTGAAAGAAACGTGAGATTGGAAAATGAGGAGCAGGAATAAAACTGTGGCGTGATGAGAAGACGAAGGAGTACAATTGAGTTGAAATTAACAACTAAATGGGAGCAGATTGGAGTCCAGGATATTAGAAAAAACTCGGATGGGCCATATACGGAAACATACTATATTTCACTCAAAAGAATTATGCTGCCGAAAGGAGAGGAGGCAGAGGGGAACGCCTCAAAAGGAGCCAGAAGCAGATACGAACTGCAACTAACCGATCATGTGCGCTACAAGAGATGGGATTGCAAAGTGGTAGGGGTCGAAGCGCAATGAAAGTCATTTCTGGCACTGAAAGAATTTAGAGACATTGGTGACTTCGAACCACAATTATGTAGCAAATGTCGGTTGTGGTACAACAGAGACCTGTCGACGCGCCACTCGTCGGTTCCACAATCTACCGCCCAGAATTCGAAGGAAACAATTGGGGCGGGCCTGCATAAAGGAGACACAAATAAAAAAAGCGAGCGAGGGAAGTAACGAACTTACAGAACAAAAAGGAAAATTGAAAGTGATATTGCCAGGGAAACGAGAATTCGAAAAAAAAATCGAGAGCTATATTGAGTATGTTGAAAGCAGGTTAGAGTGACATGTGGGCAATAAAAAAGTTGGGAATGACGAGCAGCCACACACATTGATGTAGTGAGAGGACCATGAGGGAGGGCGGTACTGGTTTAGAGACCCGCGGTACAGGCAGTCTGCGATGGCCTCCTCGGAACAGAGGGAGCACTATGTCTCCCTTGAGCTGATTAACGAACCAGGTGGGTTCGGATCGAGCTTTGCGAGTGGTCGGTAAGCGTCGAGAGTGGCAGTAGTGCAGAGCTATGGTCAATCAAGTCAATAAAGACATTAGCCCGCATCTATCAAAGCTAACATCTTCGAACGCGAAAGCAAACCGCTTGAAAAATTGCACGCCAGTACCAGCTGTATTTGCAGCGGAAGCGCATTCAAAGGGTTCAAAGGAATAAAATATTCACAGACAATTGCTGAACGCAATCGTCATTATAGTGTGATGGCACCCCGAGAATTGAGGGAACCCTGTATCGTTCGAGCAGCGACATCCTTGTGAATGATAGCCGGTGGCGCGCAAGCATCTTTCCCGATCCAGCCACGTGAGGTCTGATAATTAGTCACCTCAGAGGTTGGTGGCCCATTCCTTGTGCCTCCGGCCCTACCTAAACCTCTTGTTTTGCCCATGTGTAACCCAAGGTTCAAATTCCCATATTAACTGCGTATGTCATCCTTGAAGTGGTTCCACGAGGAGCTTTGTAACATCTGTGGCTGTTGCCAATGTGTGCAAGGTGTGAGTGCGATACGCGTTATGGGTGAATAAAGTACCTCGATCGGAGACATTTTCACATGTGCCAGATAACGATAATAGTCAACAGTGTCTCCGCCCGTGTGGTGAATGGCTTGGGGTATTTTTATTATCAAACTGCCTCTTTAAAGAAAAAAAAAGAATGACAATGTGCAATGAAAATCAATACAAGTATGTATGAAACAAAATGATAAGTGAGAGAAAGACAGTGTGCCAAACCGTACACTGCTTCCCAGCACGCCTTTATGAATATTCCTTCAAAAATGGGAATAGGTCAGGAGATGTTTGGGGTAAGGAGTGACCTAAACTGAGTAGGAGATTGGATCAATTAGCTTGTATAGTGAGGAGATTGGTTTAAAAGCACCGCCGTGGGGAAGGTGGAGCAGTGTTCACCGCGGTTCTGCGATCTGCACAATGGTGAACGGCCTGATGCAAGGAGACCGTGTGTGTGAGGAGAGCTGGTATGTTAAGGAAGTAGACGTGGGCATACGTGCAGCATGCAGCCGCGTCTTCCGCGGATCCGTATGGCATGGTTGTAATGGAGGGTGTGTGAAATAGAAATCGGCAAAGAGATCATTCAGTGAGTGTCTGACAGACGCAGGTGGAGCTGAACGTGGGGATAGGAGTGCAGAAAAAGACGATTGAGAACGCCGATGACGACGGCCGACATATGAGGGACAAAGGCGCGGTTAGTGGCGGCGCGCTCCGTAATGAGTTTTTAGGAGATACCGGCGCTGGGGTGAGGTATCACCCGGGTATATCCAGACAGAAGCGGAGCGCGAGGTCCTGCTGTGCAGACGCACGAGGCCGCCACGGTGTGCGTCTGGCTTTCTGACGAGTGAACCCGATCCGGAAAGAAGCCATGAGGAGTTTAGCTGAACAGAAAAGCGAGTATAGACTGTGTGTCCATCCCTGTGGAGCGGCCCAACCGGACAAAGTTAGCAGGATTCGATTTGTGGACGACGGGTTCTACCACGGTAAGGCAGCGGCGTGGTGTCACAGACATCCTCTAAACGGGCATCAGAGACACCGGTTTCGCTTAATCAAAACTCTTGTATCAAGGACAAGAGATGAAGAACCCCTCGGATCGAAAAAGGTGAAGATGGTTAAGGAAAGTGATAAATTGCTGTGATTTATCGAAATTCCTCTACTCTCTTGTCTCTGTCTCTTCGCTGGTTCTCTCTTCTCTCTGTCTCTCTGTCCTCTGTCTCTCGTCTCTCGTCTCTCTGCTCTCGTCTCTCTGTCTCTCTGTCTTCTCCCGCTCTCGTCTCTCCATGTCCTCTGTCTCGTCTGTCTCCTCTGTCTCTTAGTCGGGTTTGTGCTTTTGGGTTCTCTGGCTGCCTTACCGTTGACGTCATGGCTGCATCGTGTGGGTTTGCGTCTACTGTTCTCCTCCTACTTGACTCGTCTGAAACCCTGCCCGTCTGCGTCTATGGTCTCCTCTCTCCTCTCTCTCTCCAGACTCAGCACGATCTCCTGTCTCCTCGTACATCCTGCTCTAGTGCATAATGGACCTGCTTTATCGCTGCATGACTGTCGCACTGCCAGAATAATCGACCCAGGTACAAAAAGGGTGCGCGAGATGAGCGCATTTAGAGTCGCAGCGGCATGAGGACTCAAGGCGACGAAATATGATTAATGAATAAAAAAAAAAAATGATAACAGAGATATGCAAAGCCCCGCTTATCGGGATTCAAAGTTAAGAAACCGGGATCTATACACCGTGAACAGGATTCCCGGGCAGTTGAAGATCCCCTTGGCCAGGGCAAAGGACCACGACTATGGATAGGGGGATCAAAGGTTTCCAGTGTTAGTCAGCAAATAAGACAACGACTATCATGAGATAACATAGTATAGCCTGCAGGACCTTTCAAATGGTAAAATACTAACATTATGGCACTTCCGTCGGAATATTGGATATCTAGTTGATACCAAAGTTTGTAGCATACGGATATCCATAGAGTTACTAGTATTTCTCAAGGAAAAAGTGAAACGATGGGAGAAAGAATGATAGTTGGAGACAGTAGCACAGTACTTTGAGAGATGTTAGCGCTGTACGAGATCGATTGCCATACTTACAAGCTTAGCAACGATGAAGACTAAAATTGAAATCGTTGACATGTTGTGATTCTATGTTCAAGGACGACCGTTCACCTCGCCTAAGATGCGATTGCACATGTAAAAGAAAGTTGTAGAATGTGAGTAGTAAACACAAGAAACGAGAGATCGAGACAATGATAACAAGGATACCTCTTCTAAGCAGCGCTCGATGACCGTAGCGTCTGAAAGACCTCATGAAACGCGTGATGATGAGCCAGCGTCTGAGTTCCAAGTTATGGAGCGGAAATGATCTGGAATGTCATGTCGCGTACTAAGAGTGATTGATGGAGGAGGCGAGGAGTCTGAACCTGTCACCGTGCCACAAGGCAGAACACCTCCCTACGTATGTTTGCCATCTCTATGACTAGAGTAAGTGAGTTATGCTGCTGATTTAGTTAACTCAACGATTGGCAAAATGGAGAGGTTCGTAGTGTAGCATAAGTGTTGGTTGGTATTTAGTGTAAGCTCTCTCCCAAAAATCTATATGTGCTCGAGTCAGGTCAGGAGCACCATTTTAAGTAATAGACGTGAGTACAACCTGCACCGAGCTAGGTGCTGTGGGCACCAGCCTGTTGCGCCAGATAGTCGCGAGGTACCCCGGCACCGGCGTAGTCGGCGCTTGAACCCAGTGGAGCATTTGTAGGCCATAGGAGTCCCCCATGACTGAGGTAGGGGGGCCTAATAGCATTGAATCTAACCAAAATGATGCGTTAGCTGAAAGCCAGCTACGTGCTTTGTGCGCCACCCGCCATTGATCGCCGGCAGCGACCCCACCAAGCTGCCTCATTCATCGCGCATCGCACAACTTTTTACATTCATGTCTACATTCATTTTTGCAGACTCTCAATGGTAAATTCACTTGAAGAAAATTCTCGAATCCTGATCCGTGATCTGTTCAGCCCCAAAAATAGAATCAGGTTGTGCCCGGCTTATGTTACCCTCCACAAAAGGGCACAACGCCCGTTCAAACCAGCCTGCCACGTAGCGTTTCAAGAGTACCCATCAGAAGAGTCACTACTCAGCATCGCGTCCTAATTTTGCAGATGAGCTTGATAGCTCGAATAGTGCAGGTTAACAACAGACAGACGTATAGCCCGCGACAAACACTCTACTTCCACGTTATAGCAAGCGGCAGTAAGAGAAGGGTAACTGACCCTGCCAAAGGTAGCAGGCGTCTACCCCAAGACCATAATACCCGATCGTGAACAACGACAGAGAGAGATAAAAGACCTTAAAAATAGTGAGAAAAGGGACGCAAGCCCAGGGATGAAGAGGGACAACCAACGCAACCTGCACGAAATAATCATAGTGAATGCTATAAACACTAATGAGTTAAGCGAGAGCGCTTGTTGAAGCCCCGGGGTACAAAATTAAATGGTTAGGTAGATAGGAAGTTACCCCTCCGCACCATCCATCCCTTCGCTCTCGTTGTAGGCCGCTGGACCCACTTTGGGTTAGATCGCTGAAGTCTGGGAGGCCATCCTGAGGCTTCGTTGGCCTCGACACAGGACGCTAGCTCTCCCTCATCCCCTCCGGAAGGGAACATAGGGCTTGGGAGTAGGCTAGAACGAGATAGGTTAGCCGAACAAGACGAATAAAGGGGTTAGGGACGATTTATAGTGGGAAGAAAAAAAAAAAAATTAATTGGGGCTAAATTGGTTTTTACAAATAAGGATGTGGGATACAGTGACAAGCAAAGGCGAAAGGTGGAGGAGACAGGTAGGTAGTCCGAGGCGCCGCCTTCTGGTGGCCAGCAGACACCACCGCACTCCCTCCATCAAACTGCACTGCCCGGCAAGAGGCCGGCCACTTCATTGGCTGGCTGTTTTTGCTGCCGTACCGGCCGGATCGTCTGACGGCTGTTTTGCTTCAGGCCTGTGCCGGTCACTCTCACTGCCGGCTGGGTTTGCCGCAGCGGCCCTGTTTGTCCATGCCTTGCCTGCCTACCTTTGCCATCCATGCCTGCTGCCCTCGATTCTGCGTTGCCCCGTTCTGTTTTGCATTTACCCATCCCCCCCCCCCCCCCCCCCCCTGTTCATTGCCATGTGCGCCAGGATCGTCGTGCAAGCAAGGACTGTCCTTTGGCAGCTACAACACGGCCCGCGGGCGGGCCGTGCGCCGGTTCACCGTTGACTTTTGTTTTGCTCCCTGCAGAGTCCATTGATCCTGGGCCATGTTTAGTGTACATTTGTAAGTTAAGTTGTACTGTAAATATGAGTGCGCCCCGGCATGTCTGTCATAGCGCCGGCAATTTTATTTAAGTCGTCTGAATGAGTGTGTTTGTTAGTTATTTACTCAGCCCATAGGTTATTTATTTTGGGGACACGAATACCATAAATGCCGCACTCAGGGATCCGTGGTAAAACGTACTAGGGGAGAACTACACATGATGGACACACGAGAATTTGACGACTCGGGATGAGTCTGTAAAAAGGGGAGGGGTAGTGTTACGGCTGTGGAAATTCGCATTACACCATAAAGGGTCCTCAGGTGAGATTTTTTCGGTAAGTCCATGTGTAGTTACCCAAACCCGTTGTATAGAGGGAATTTATGTGATCCATCCGGGCTGCGACGCTTTGAGTTAGTCGTTTTTCTCTCTCATCTTTTATTTCAAACAAACAGCATCTCAACAACCACGCCACCGCCACATCTACGCTACCACATCTTCCCACTACTCCGCTTCCGAACGGCAAACAAAGGCGCAAAGGAGGGAACTGCGAGATGCGCAGTTTCCCCGCCTGTTTCCCCGTTTGACTTCCCCGTGCTTGGAGTGGAGGAGGGGCGATGCAGGTCAAAGGTCAGAGGTCATGTAAGGAGGGGTCTCATTTTGGGGGAATAATTCTCTGGCCCAGAGCCAAAAACTGACTCCCCTGGCCCCCGCACGGAGCGGGTGGAGGGAAAGCGTGAGGGAACGCCCTTTTCGGAACCCCTCGAAGGAAGGTGGGCCGAAACGGGGCGGGGGAAGGCGGGGCCCCGCGCGATAAAAGACGGACACGGCGGGCGCGCTGGCGCTTCCTCTTCCGCCTCTTCCTCTTCGGCGTGGCGGTGGTCTGGTTGGTCTTCGGTTGTTTTTGTGGAGAGTTGGTCTTCGGAAGAGTCCTGCGCCGCGCCTTGGCGAGCCCCTGTCACGAGGCGCGGACGGGAGACGCGGGACGCCAGTAGTGAGGTGGACCTGCGCGTCCGGACGGGAGTGCCGGAGAGGGTTCGCCGGCCGCGAGAGAGGTCGCCAGGCGCGACCACGCTGACGCGCGGGAGAGGGACTCACCAGCCAAAAGGGAAGTCGCGACTTCTTTCTTTCTTTCCTTCCTTTGCTTTTGTATAAATGTGTGTGTTGGCCCTGTCCGACAAGTAGAACTGCGTAAGTGTTGCCGTGTGTATGCGTATTCGGTTGTAGCTCTGCATTGTTTCTTTTGTTTTAATTGCTTTATGTGCATTACTGTATGACTGTTAAATACTGCTTGCTTTGCTTGTGTCTGTGTCTGTGTGAACTTGTTCCCCGTTTCGCTGCGTCCTTCCCTTTGTTGACTCTCCATCCTGCTTCACGTAAGGGTTCGTAGTGGGTTAATACGCCCGGTAATTAATCGAACCGTCGAGGCCGATGATAACACGCTTGGTATCACTGTAGCACGGAACGGACCGCTTAAGCGGTTCGTGTCCGGAGTCGGCCTGTGGCGTGGTACGATCGCCCGGTCGACCATTCGCGCAGGTACTTAGGTAGATCGAATTTGGCGAGCAACCCTATCCTGCGCGGGTGGGCAATTGGCACGATCGTGGTGAGGTTAAACCCCCACCGTGACTAGCTCCCGGCGTTGTTCCGAGAGGTCACGACAGAATGTCCGTCCGGTGGGGACGTGCCGCGATTCGAGTTACATGGCCGTTCGCACGCCGGCGGGCACGAATTCGCAACAAATATATAGTTTTTTTTAATGCAGAGCATGGATTACCTTGGCTTAGTAATACATGGAATAAGAGGGAGAGTAAGCAACTTCTGCGACGTCAACTTTTCACACTGATTTTGAATTCGTTGTGATAGAATAAGATTAGCAGACAAAGATATCAAGATAATTGAAAAGGAAAGTTTTGGTTCTTGTGTGAGGCCAGCCTACCTTTATCATCTCAAAACAGTGGCACTGACAGAGAGACAACAACAGAGGTTCCAGGTTCGCGAGAACAACTGCGTCAGGAGGATTGCGGGAGTGAAGACGGTAGATTGAAGGAGAATGGATGAAATGAGGGAAGAGATTGATGTGCAGATGAGTTTGACGTGGAGATTGATAAAAAGCTGGCTGGCATGGGCTGAACACTTTGTGCAGATGGAGGAAGAGAGAATGGCAAAGAGTGGATAGGTTGAGAGAGCAAGGAAGGAGGAAAAGAGGTATATCATGGTTGAGACGGGCAGATTGTGTGAGGAGTGATATCAATAACGTGGGGGTGGTTGGAAAGTGGAGAGAGTTAGCTGAGGACAGGGGGAAGTGGAGGAGTATCATGGTCAAGGTATGGCAGAAGCTTGGTAACTGTTTGCACTCACCCCTTATAAAGGGAAGAGACCAGTTGTGTTGTGGTAAAAAAAAAATGTGAGTGAACTATATGAATGTCAGTTGAGGCTGGAAAGCCGCCAAACTTGAAGGCCAAGCCATTGAGGCATGTACACAGGCCGCAATGCTCAAGGTGCACAGAGCATGGGGAAGGTGCAGTTCCGGTTCGTTCGTGTCTCTTGTCTCTGTCTCTCTCTCTCTCTCGTCTCTCTCTTCTCTCTTCTCTCTCTCTCTCTCTCTCTCTCTCTCTCTCTCGCTTCCTCTCTCTCTCTCTCAGTTGTGGGGATTTTTGAGCGCCTCTGCAGGATCGATTGGCTGTCGCTGTGCTGTGGGCCAGTTTGTGTAGTACTGACTGGAGTTATTCTTCAACAACAACATTATGGAAGACGATTTAGTCCTCGCTTCATGTAGGCAACAGCACAACACTTTCATCACATCACACAGTTCTTCATTGAGATGTGTAGCTCTATCACCTTGTTCTCTGACAAGAAGTTCTAACAGATCATAATACATTCAATAAAGGTCGAGATTGTGGAATATATGTGTATATATACATATACATATATAAATACACACACACACACACCCCATTTGCTCATCCCTTAAATGAGCACTTCATAACACTCATCACCAAAATGATTGTGTTACATGTATACAAGTATGTACAGGATAAACAGGCTCTTTCCAGAGCCATGGTTTGTCTCACTGTCAATAGCTGCAGGTTGTGCAGAGTATGATTTTTTTTTTGCTGGGAATTGGATCGGAATCCTGAGTTCGACATTGAAGAAATTTTCTGATATCCATTGCCAACATTAGATGGGCTTATTCCCACGAACACGGATCTTTACCTGGCAATTGTGAAGCATGTCAAAGGCTGATTCTTACACAAATGCAAACTGCCCTCAGGGCATAAGACAAACCAAGCCACAACGGGGCCATGACCAATAATGGACCCGGGGCACTTCAATAAACTAATAATAGAGTATATCAGTCTTCTATTGTGGTCGAGTCTGGCTATGGACCCACCCAGGTCCATCATTTATTTAAAGAAATAAAAAAAGTTATTGCCTATGATTTTGAAGTTGATCAACGATCCTTTGGAAAAAAACATTAAATGGTAATCACTGAGGTGCTGAAAAAAAAATGTGGGTAAACGCCTTTTCCGTGCATTTATGTGGGATTACAGCACAGAAAGTGACAAAATGCGAATAATAAAAACAACAAGTCTGGAGACGGCGATGGTTCACGAGCAATGTACACGGTTCGCCTTTTTTATTTTTGACTTTCGAGGGGACGCCACGGGCAAACTGGCGGGAATCGGGAAAAACGTAAATGATGAAAGTTGTAGTACTCGAAGAGCACGACTTGCTACCAACTTTCATTCGAAACAGTTGAAACCCTAGAGCTCGATGCCAATTTATTGATTTTTTGAAATTTTCTAAGTTTGTGACCTTGACCTTGGGACGAATGAAAAATCGAGCTCCGTGGGGCTATGCAGGTGCCATTGGGCTAACCAAATACCGAAACCGCTGCCAGATTTGACAAACCCCTCGAGAAGATGTAACTTGAAACCGGCTACCCCCTAAAAACACGTTTTTTGGGCGTGGCTCCACCCATAGGGTGCAGCATGCCATTCTCCGGAAAACACAACTAGATCATGATACAAACCTCGCACCCTAATTTTATCAAGAAGGATCAAAACCCACGGAGCTATGCAGACAGACAGACAGACAGACACACCCCATAACGAATAATAGTGGTCACTAAGGCCTAAGTCACATTTGCCACGGCGGCCGTGGGGTCTCCAAAATCTACGGCCACTAGCATTATACGCGGCCGCAGTATTTCCACGGTCACACAATGTAGCAGTCACATATGTTTTTATTTTTCGGGAGCCGCACGGCGTATTTAGAAATTGTGGAGACTGAAAACGTGGGGTTGCCGTACAGTCTTTGATTTGATCTCGCACGGTGACCTTAGGGCGTTCTGCGGCGGCCATAGAATTTTCAAGGCAGACGCAAGGTACCCGCAAGGCGACTGCAGGCGACCGCAGGGTGGCCCTAAGGCGAACGTGCGGCCAGACGGACGGTAACGAGTGGGTTAATTTTTTTATTTTTTTTTACCAGTTTTTTTTTCCGGCTTGGAATTGCTACGGCGAACGTAGAAATGAAAAAAGTTATAACTCCGCATTATAATTCCACGGCGACCCATACGGCCTGTAAAGATAGCCAACGGCGTAGGGCCACCCTGAGGCCACCGCAGAAACTCTGCGGCCGCCGCACGTTCTGTCAATTCAGAGGGCGTACGGAATGTGATTACAATCCGGAATGAAACACTACCATCTTCACCAAGCCACAGTGGCCATATTCAATGAGAGTGTAAAACCAGGCCCTGTATTGTCATGCCAATGTGATGTGATCGCTTTGGTGGGTTTTTGTGGTGCATCAATGTTTAATCTAATTAAAAATATATATTGTTATGGTTCGGGTGCAATACCCAGAAGAGAACATCACTTCCTTCAGTTGGAATCACTAATTGCTTCAGCCATTATTGTCCGGGCACAGAGACGTTTAATCAACATTATGAGGACGAACAAAATGGCGATTTTTGTGATCTCTCGATCTGGCACTTTCGCAATGTATTTTGGCATATTTTTCACTCCTGTTATAAGTTGTAAACAATCCATATACAGTACAGTCCACATATAACCTGATGGCTCGAAAATTCGGAGAGGCAATGGGATAAATCATTCATGTGTAAATACTAATTTAAATACCTTTATTAGCTAAAGATCATTATGGCCTCGCTAGCGGCCTACCTAGAGGCCTAGCAAGTCGAGATGGCTCGGATCCATTTGTCTGTAGTGGACGTGTTAAGCGTAGAATGCCCCAAGTTGGGTTTCCTCCAAATTTCTTTCAGTTTAGTGTTAAACAACAGTGGTGACTTTAAAATGGTAATCACACATTGGACAGAATTGACTGAATAGTTTGTTGTAATAATAATTTTAACTTCCTTTTGGTATGCCCCATGAACTACATGATAAGCTACTTATAAACCTTAACACGGAGTTCGTCCACGGTGGAAAACCCCCTTAGGGATGATAGGTGGGGGAATGAAGTCACTACAACTTCTGTCATATGACCTTTAGTCCTGGCAAGTTTAGTTGAGATTGGATAAGTAACGACAATGTATCAGACAGACAGACAGATACACAGACACCAAATTGCGTATTGTGATGGGTTGGGAAATGTACCCCAGAGGAAGGCATTCATGCACATGTAGGATGTCCCGAAAATGAGTTATTTCATTAGTTTATGTGGCAGGTATACCTTTGCCCCTTGTCTAAGTGTTTGGGACTTTGGGGGGGACATGCGTTGAGGTTAGTTTGTGTATCCCTGGTGTGATGTCTTCCCCCCCCCCTCCTCCATCCTCTGCTACTTTCAATCCTTTGTCACTATCCCATTGGTCCGTTTCAAACCCTCTGATCAATCCTTCTTTCAATCCACCATCACTCAATTCAACAACCCCTCTTTCATTCCGTCGGTTTATTCTCGTCCTTCGGTGCATCTGTCTTCCTCACCACTCAAATCTACTCGTGCTTTTATTATTTACCACCAACCACCCATTGCTCACTGTAAACGATGAATTACTTTCCCACATTATTCCTTCCCTGCACTCCCTCCGTTCATCGTGCAGGACAATGCTTCTTGAGCACGAAGTGGGGTGCAGCGCTTTTCCCATGTGCGGTGCAGTGCAGTGTGTCTGGCATGCACAATAACGTTCGCACTGTAGACTGAATGTTTGGGCGTGAGGGAGGGAGCGGAGCTGTCATCCCTGCCTCGAGCACGTGAAAGGAGGGTGGGAGCACTCGTGGCCATCACCATGGAATGACGTGGGATTTTCCACAAGCTGCATCATGGACCCGCCCCATTAGATGTGCACCAATGGGAGAGAGGCTCGCACGAGACTGGGCTCAGAAAGGCTTTTTCTGTGAGGCCGGAGTGCGGATGAGACAGGAGTCGCCTCAAAGCTTGTCCCCTGCGCGCAGCAGAAATGGAGCCGCTTGCAGTGGGCATACCAGGGACACCTGAGAGGAATTTGCCTGTTTGTTCGAGCTGCTCTTGTGGGTGCAGGGAACAGAAAGGCATTCGTGGTGGAGCTACTTGTCCAGTGTGCACAGCAGGAACAGAGCTGCTTGCCATTGGCATACCAGGAATGCTTGAGATGATTTGCCTACTTGTGCTGGACGCCCCAGAAGCACAGCTCCCATCGCAGTATCTACAGATTTTAAAAAAGACTACTTATGCTGACAGATAGTAAAGTGACAACATACAACTCAACTTAGTAGACATGAGAGCTCACATTGGGAACCATGTTTGCTGTGATGTGACCATACCTCACCTGGGCAGTGCCAAGCCGTTCAACAAGAGGCACCAAGTGCAAGGATGCATACTTCTGCTCAAGACGTCGCATCTTCCCTTCCAGGCGTTCGCCCTCTGGCCATTGAAATTGAAGGGGGAGAGGTGGTGAGGAGGGTACATGGATGAAAGGCCTTAATGCCTTTAAAGTTTAAAGAGTCAATTACACAAAGCCAATTTAAGGGCCTTGTGTTTTGAGAGTGTTTGTTGCATTGCTGTCTAAACCATATAAAGTCTTATTAAAGCTTTATAAGAACAATGCAGCCAGAAGTAATGTAAAATTTGAATGGGCAGATGTTACAGCATGAAAAATGAAGTCTTTCTTAATCTTGAGGTGTTTATAGCTGAATGGTGTGTGGTTTTGTGGACGTACCTTTCACAAATACGCGTGGAAGGATGTTCTGGAATGGCGCTGCATGGAGGAGGTCACAAACCTCCTCTTGAGACTGCAAAAACAAGGAGGCACGCAAACTTATGCACACATATTTTATTGGCAATTTCGGAGCACGTCAGATCTAGGAATCAACTCGACGCCTTTGAAACCAACATGTCAGACAAATACCTTTCAAACCAAAATACTTTAATATGCCTGGGGAAGGGGAGGGAGGAGGACAGGGTACATCTTTCCACTGAGCACCTGAATGCAGATTAAAGCCATGCACCTTATCAGGCAGCACACCCACCAAACTGAGCCAATATGAGACTTTTGAAATGATGTATGAGTGTTGTGTGTGTGTGTGTGTGTGTGTGTGTGTGTGTGTGTGTGTGTGTGTGTTGTGTTGTGTGTGTGTGTGTGTGGTTTTTCACGGATTTGGTTCTGCTCGTCGGACACTTTTAACCTGTTGTTGCGAGCACAAAATGTGTAATTCAAATAGTTTTTCTAAACATACATTTTCAGCATTTAGATGCAAGTGTGGCAAATTTAAAAATGGTTCACCACAATTGTTCTGTTCCTGAATGAAAATCGGACTCACGGAAATATAGGAATATGAGAAATATCCATGGATGAGAGGTGGCGGGTTCATGTTCGTACCATTTCTTGTTAGTATAAGCAAGCAGTGGCAGGTTATTATTTATATATATATAACACACACGTACATCAATAGATGCAAAAATCTAGCATAATTTATCTTGTGGCCCACAAACCAAACAAATATACATTTATAATATCCCTCACAGGACCCATAGCTCCTCCCCCCCCCCCCACCCCACTCTCAAAAGACAAATAGCAAATATCATTTAAAACTTACCCAATCATTCACAAGCCTCAAATATGTCCTTTCCATTGGTGTCCAGATACACAGTCCATTCGCTGGTAACGATCCGTCGGGGGTTTGTGTAGCACACGTCCCTTCCCCTGTGCCTTGCATAGTCGAGAGTTTGCAGTACAAGCAGCTACCCGTTCGGTGAGCCTAGAAGGTTCTCCAAGTCTTTTGTTGTGCAGAGGCACAGCCCTTTCTCTCAAGTACTTTTCCAAGTATTTTTTGGCTTCTTCCAGAAGCTTGGTGAGCCATTCCAAGTAACAATCCTGATCCTGCACACATGATACATTGTATTTTCCCCCAAACTCTTCAGCTTCCTGGGATTTCTGCGTCTGCGCACTGAGCGTTTTGGGGCGGATTACGTCATTTTTAAAGTGCCAGATATCTGATTCATAGATCTGACATTTTCATGAAGCTTCATCCATCTTCAACAATGGTGGCCACGAATAGTTTGAAGGTGGATAACTTGTCCATAAGTTCGACTAAATTTTGCAAAGCTTCTTGCCAGAAAATCATGGCTGATGGAACGGAAGAAGGTCCCATTCATCTCAGGAAATTTGGCGTTTACTTTGCATCAATCTCTAAAGCGTCCTTTCATTGGTATTCTCAACAACACTCTTTTGTTAGATGCCACTTTTATTTTTGTATACAGTCGAAGCTCGTGGATGAGCTAGAACACAAAATGGATCAGGATGCAACAGAAGAAAGTTAACAGCAGAAAGAGAAGGGAGAAATTCCAACAGCAGGGTCGAGGGAGAAAATAAATGGAGACAGACAACAAGGGATGCGAGTAAGGATGAGGGCTCAGGGAGAATGCAGGGGGTGAATAAGATGGATATGGAAGCAAACTCTTGGTAAGGAGAAAATATATATATGAAAGTTTGGGGGTGGGTGGGGGAATGATTTAATGGGGGTAGAAAATATGGTTTTGGATTGGGGATGATCTGAGATGATGGTGAACAGCTGTCTTGAAGATCTAGAGGGAAGAATAAGATTGAAGAGGATGTGGAAGTTGGTTTTACAGGTGGGAAAAACAGAGGAACTAATGAGTGGAGGTGAGCAGCAATTCTGGATTTTGGGAGCTTCGCCACAAGGGAGTTGTTGGTGGATCATGTGTGCCCTTCAGAAATCGGGGGGAGGGTGGGAAGCACAGATAAGGCAGAGAGAGAGCAAGACTAGTGAGAAGGTGGAAGAAGACAGAGACCACCGACCTGTCTGCGATGACAACATGATCGGTCGATCGACTCAGCTTCATCGCAGAAGATTCCAATAATCATGAAGGCTTTTTGTTTCCATGGTGGCAAGCTGAGCAAGATGTGAAGCAGGGTGCCAGCCTTGAAGGAGGAGCAGTACTACATCAAGTTGCGGATGAAGGCCTTGTAAGTGGATAAGCGTGCAGGTGTGGCAAGGAAAGACTGTATGGCGGAGAATTTTTTTCGAGTTTTGTTTGTTCCAAAGAGGCTTGAACATATTTTATTGCTCGTTTAGGATCATGTCAAATGTAGGAATTGGCTAAAATGGCCAGGCAAATTGGAGGCCAAAATATCTTACTCATACCAGGCAAACTGTAATACAATGCTCAATTGAGAAATAATAGCTTTATTTACAATGACAAAAAGAACAACAACAAAAAAAGAAGCATTTAGGGTTTCAAACCAGCATTTCTAGCTCTTCCACGAGCCTCGACTCTGTACACAAAAAAAAGAAAAGAAAATTAAGAGACTATGTATTAATTACATATAGTGGAATATTGACCCTGCCCACCATCCCATCCTTCTCCGCTCGGGTATGCTAAATACGTGCACCTTTAAAATTATTCAGATGTGTCTGTCTGTCTCTCTGTCTCGCTGTGTCTCTGTGTGTCTGTCTCTGTGTGTCTATCTCTGTGTGTCTGTCTCTGTCTCTGTCTCTGTCTCTGTCTCTCTCACCAAGGCAAAAATTGTGCCCAAAACTGAAGCTTTAAAATGCAGGCTCGAACACTATTCCCTCGAGTTGTTATTATTGTAATATTCTGGAATGAACTCTTCTTTCTCTGGTTCTCACTCCATGGAAATGCTCTCTGGCTTCCTGTCCCTCTGACAATTTGGCATTTCATCTCCTGCTGCCCCTCACTACTACCCATTACCTATTTCCAGAACACTACATGTCCCAAGCAAATCAGCAGCCTTGACCATTAACTCAATGGGTCTGAACAAATTAACTACAGTGGCGGTCTTTTGGGAGTTATCCAAGGCGAGGCTTCCAAAGTGAAATCACGGTTGCTTCATGGTTATCATGGGAGCTATTACCATACGTTTCAAACAGTATTCCAACCAATTGTATAATCCCATTATATTAAAGTATGTCTAACATAAAGCCACTGACTTACTTTATTATTTCTAAAATAAATAAATAAATAAATAAATTTTAAAAAACATTTTCTATACATCAGTATACAATCTTAACCCAAAAAAACCGCGCAGCTATGTTCTTGAGATCTAATTAAAACCTTATTAACTAGAAGGGCACTCGGTAGAGCGCATACCTCCGCCCCGCAATGCCTGATCCACGAGAACATATCGGGCCCAATACATTTTTGAAATATCATGCTACATATCGTTTTTGACCCAATCCTTCCACGGTGAGGAATCACTTTAAAAATTAAACAATTCTCGTATCTGGATCCAGAATCATATCTTCACCAAAATCGAATCAATTCATCCTTGTCACACACCCCACCTCTCCACCTAGTTTCATCCGAATCCGTCCACAACTTTTTGAGATGTCGTGCTATATATCAGTTTAGCCCGATCTCTCAATGGTGAGGAATCACTTAAAAAACGAATGGATCCAGATCTGGAATCGAATTTCACCAAAATTGAATCAATTCTTCCTTGTCACACACCTGACCTGTCCACTAAGTTTCGTCCAAATCCGTCCATAACTATTTGAGATATACTGCTCAAAGACAGAAAGACAGACAGACAGGGTGAAAACATAACCTCCATCTACCTTCGGTTAAACAATTTGTGGTATTTAATGGGTTGGGATCCAATACGAGATCAGTGGCTTGTGGGGTTCAACAATGATGTACCCTTGGCCCCCTTTTGCTTGTTACATACGTATATAAATGATTTTCATGAAGCCTCTGATGTACTATCTATTTGCTGATTATTCTCACCTTTTTCTCATTGTGATATAAATATTTTATTGGATACTCTCAATATAGAACATCAGCATGTTTCCGAGTGGCTAAAGGCAAATAGATTGTCATTGAATAAAGAATTTTCAAAAAATTTTAAAAATGTTTTTCAGCAACTCAGTCTCTGTGCTTCTGTCATTGACTGTTGCTCCTGAAGGCCCAGTCACACTTGACGTTTTAGCCAGCAATGGCAACGTATCAAATGTATGTAAAACGCTGGCTTACGTTGAACTTTTGATGTTCTTTTTTAAGATTCGGACGTATTCATAACGAGTTGGTCGTATGCATAACATATTAGTAACGGACACAGAACGTTTCGTTGTCTTATAGATAACTTATACCAACGAATGCTTAGCCTGTTGTCGGCATTCACAACCTACTGTATGCCCAACGATAGTCTAACTTATGCATAGCGCGCTGCACGTATCGCCGACGATCACGTGGCGTAGCCTATTAAAAGGCTGCCGCACACTGATTCAAATCATAACCGCCGGAGAAATGGAAGTGTCAACATCGCAGTCCACCTTGGCGATCTTGCCAGCATATGCCGACCTCTGAAAAAGGCGTCTAAAACGCTGGCGCACGTCGAATACGGTATGGGTAAGTTTGGTATACGTGAATAGAACGCTAAAGTAAGCTATCATACGTCGTAGTAAGTGAGTACGTCTTGTACTTTTAAACGTGTTAAACATTTTACGACGTACTTGCCGTATGCCTCACACGTTCCGCATGCGATGGGAATAAGTTGTACGCACGATATGCGATCGTTGGCACACGTCGACAAAAGTTACTTGTAAGTTACTCATAAGTCGAAACACGTCAATGTAAGGGTTAGCGTCAGTGTTCCAGACTCCCTAGTTTTTTTTTTTTTCCTTCGGTATGACGTGATGTTGACACTTCGATTTTTAGTGCGGTTATAATATAATATAATTAATAGCTGCCGCTCAACGATTTAAATCATAACCGCACTAGAAATCGAAGTGTCAACATGACCGTCATACCGAAGAAAAAAAAAATTAAAAAAAAACAAAAAAAAACTAGGGAGTCTGGAACACTGACGCTAACCATTACATTGACGTGTTTCGACTTATAAGTACCTTACAAGTAACGTGTGTGGACGTGTGTCAACGATCGCGTAACGTGCCTACAACACGTTACTCATAGGTTATAAATAAGTTTCGGGTACGCTAAACATTACCTCGACGTGTTTCGACTTATGATTAACTTACAATTAACGTGTGTCGACGTGTGTCAACGATCGCATAACGTGCCTACAACTTATGGCCAGTGTAGCGGAACTTGTGAGTCATACGCTGGCATAAGTCGTAAAATTTCAAGCATGCTAAAATTTGAGGACAACCGCAAAGTACAACGATGAAAGCCAGCGTACTACGACGTATGGCAGTGTTTTTCAGCGTGCTCTCAATGTTTCCAAAACTAACCCATAACGTATTCGACGTGTGCCAGCGTTTTAGACAAATTTTTCAAAAATCGGCATAAGCTGGCTAAAACGTCAAGGTTTGACTGGGCCTTGATTAAAGGTGAGTTAGGCTGGTTCCATTTTTAATATCGGATTAGGTACTAATGTTCCGATTGAATGGAAATGAGACGCCCCAGAAACTTGCTCAATTTTTTTGTTAAAAATAAAATCACTGATATAATAATTAACCATCGAGACAAGCTGGGATGTACTATTTACAACAAACAAGAACTTCCTTTGCATACAATCCTCTTATCTATCCTGGACCAAAGTTATGGAATTCCCTTGAAGTGAGCCTTAGGCAAACTATTGGTATCAATAGCTTTAAACACAATCTCAAAAGTTGATTTTGCGAGAAGTATACTCGTATAACCAATTTATATCGTAATCACTGGTAATAAATGAGTTGGTGATATTGCAAGGTATTCCAAAGCAGATGATCCGTCCTCCTACACCCCCATTAGTAAGGTGGATAGCAGAAAAATCATTCAAATTGTGATCAAAGCATGAAAATTTGCATGAGAGCTCTGAACAGGATACTTTTATGAAAAACCCCATTGGATATCAAATCGATTCAAAAAACAAAATGAACATGAATGGGCCTAAAAACATGCGCTTTTAGCCTCCTTTCCATTTATGACGTCTTTGTCACTGTTACCTCATTTTCACAAAGGTGGTCCTCGTTTTTAGGAATGTATATTTAGTGTATTAATGTCCAATAGATCTTCCGTCGATACAAAAGAAGGACTCTATCCCCAATATTGAGAGGCCTTCCCCTAATAATGGAATGTACCCTCTTGCCCTGATTTAGTCTTAAATTGGCATATGTAGCCTCTAAGGCAAATTCATGACAAATCTCGATGATTAACACATAATTTGCAATTGAATTTGAATCGGTAATACCTCATCACTCGATTTGGTGATTCAGATAGCCGCCATCTTGAAATTGGCAGCCATATTGAATTTTTGTCATGTCCAATGAGTTGAAAATTTTTCCTTTTCAGGACTACTCATGATTACTTTCATGCTTCTATCACAATTTGAATGATTACACCTGCATTTGGGTTTTAACTGCTATACCACATCCCTCATTTGTGTTCCTCTCTGTTTTAGATTATCTGTTTTAGCATTGATTTGTCCACCTCCTGATTATTCTCATTACAGATATCATATTTCTAAAATATTTCTTTATTTCTGTCTGTTCATACTTTAATCACAATTCATTGTCATCGGGCCTGAAATTTTACAAGCAATGCTTTTATTTGGGTTCCTCAACTGTTCTCATAATGTGATCAAGTACGTATAAGAGCTAACACAGAGAACATATAACAAGGGGAGCAGGAAACAAGAGGGATGGGAGAAGGAAGCACAAAACAGTGGGGAATAGACACATGAGGATATCTGTGGAAGGGAGAGAGATGGAGTGGCGTACACAGGGTAAACAAGATGGACACTACAGGGACTTTCAGGAAGGGATTTTTCTCATGACAGTATGATTGATTCAAGAGTGGAAATGAACTGAAATGAACTGAACACCCAGCACTATTTTAATAAGGTAATGAAGAAATAATATGTAATGATGTAATAATGCCATATTGCTTTGAATAACGGAAATAAATGGGGGAGGGGAGGACAGAGTTGTGGTGGGGGTTGAAGTTTGGGGGGGGGAGTTGAGGACTTGGAGTTAAGAGGGGGGTTGAGACTTGGGGTTAGGAGGGGTGGGGGTGAGGACTTGGGGTTAGGAGGGGTGGGGATGAGGACCTGGGTTAGGAGGGTGGGGATGAGGACTTGGGTTAGGAGGGGTGGGGATGAGGACTTGGGGTTAGGAGGGTGGGATGAGGACTTGGGGTTAGGAGGGTGGGGATGAGGACTTGGGTTAGGAGGGGTGGGGATGAGGACTTGGGGTTAGGAGGGGTGGGGATGAGGACTTGGGGTTAGGAGGGTGGGGATGAGGACTTGGAGTTAGGAGGGGTGGGGATGAGGACTTGGGAGTTCGGAGGGGTGGGGTGAGAACTTGGGGTTAGGAGGGGTGGGGTGAGACTTGGGTTAGGAGGGGTGGGGGTGAGGACTTGGGGTTAGGAGGGGTGGCGGTGAGAACTTGGGTTAGGAGGAGTGGGGGTGAGGACTTGGGGTAGGAGGGGGGTGAGGACTTGGGATTAGGAAGGGGTGGGGTTGAGGACTTGGGAAGGGTGCGATTGATTTAATGAAGCCACATCTATAGGGAGCAAATAGCTCGACAATATTAAATTCACATGATATTTAACTTTTTTTTTGCATAATATTGTTGAAATCACATTTACGATTCTAGGGAATTTTCGTGGGTACATGGTGGTTGTCATATAATATGACACACCAAATAAAAATGTGTGTATCACAAAGTTTGATTTGCACACACTGTGACTGAACATTTTTGGGGCTTGCAATACAATGCCTTTCCTATTGTACTGGCAATCATCACACGAGGTCTATTTGCTTTTGAGGGAGGGGGCCGGTCAATGATTTCAGTCTCGAAAAGAATAATACAAAAAGCCACAAAATATGTGAAACACCAAAATAATACACCAATAGCAAGATCGACGTACCAAGCTCTGTTCAATAAGAAGACAGAAGAGCACCGCATTTCCAACCTCACGCAAACTCTGGAAGACATCAGTCTTGAGCTCGGCATACTCCACAATATCCTTCAGCTGGTGATGGAAGAATTCCAAAATTCCTGGAGAGTGATTACAATAGGATAATCTACCAACCCTTACAAGTGATGTCTTTTCTACAAATGTTCAACAGCACAAGAACCTGACCGAGCTTGTTAAATCTGACCTCAATGATATCAGTGAAACTTACCAGGAGACCCATACTCATGCCGAGGAAGACGGCAAATTGTGGGCATCACCTCCATCAGCGTCTTCACGTACTGCAGAATGGTTCCCTGGAGCTGCAATTTCAACGAGGAATCATCAATCGAAAGCAGTCAACAATTTCTCACATTTTCTCAATAAGCTCCTCTATCTCACCTGTGAACGTGAAACAAACAAAAGGAATCCATCAAGAACTCAAACTGTCACCTAATGAACATGCCTCACCACCATTGCATTTTAACAATCATTCCCTCATTCAATTCAATTCACAACAAAAATAGCTAGACGAGTAGGACCAAATGGAACCTCACCAGACTTTTGACAATCTTGAGAAGCTCCTCCATTACTACAGCAATTCCTTGGTAGCCAAGCAGACGGCATATGGTGCGAAAGTGTGGCGCACCCACAAAGTTTCGGAATGCACCGTAAACATGTGTGAAGGCAATGTTGAGTGGCTGTGGAAAAGTATACGATGCTGTTAATGTCCACAGCCTTGATGGTATCAGTGTTTCAAATTGGAGGGGTGAGAGGGGATGAAACATATGGAAGCCTTTGCAATATTGTTATTCGAGCTTGAACTCGATTTTCCAAATATTTCAGAGAAAAGTGATAATCACTGTTGAATAAAAAGTCATAAGCATTATAAGATGGATAGATTTGTATTGTGATGTTCAAACAAAGCTTAGATATTTAGATTAATACCTTAGAGCCGTAGAGGTAGTGAGGTTGCACATTTGGTGACTTGTCTCTCTGCAGATCCTGTGTGAATGGGTATGGAGTCCGTACAAACCTGACACATGCATGCACACATGCAATGATAGGGATCTTTTCCTCACAGTAGACTGATTATCAGCATTTTCCTCCAATAAAGAGCCAGAAAAGCAAAGACGTCACATTTCGCTTGATATTTCCTTCAAATTGCAGCTCCAGGAATCCTTATGCCTCGTCAACATGAGCATATTAGTATTGTTCCTGCACCATGCTAAGAGATGCCCCACTTCCTGCTGTTTGCTGGTACTGATGCAAAACCATGACACATCAACAGGCCTTCTTCCATCCATCCATCCATCCATTGTGACCATACTCTGTGCAGAGCGTTGGTGCTGCCTAAGCATTCTCCTTGGCTATTGGCCACAATCCTGGACGGGTCAACCCGACCTGGTATTAATTCAACAGCCGAGTGGGATTTGAACTCAGGATTCTTGGATCCCAAGCCCACCACCCTAACCATTAAGCCAACACCAGATATATAGGCCTTCCCCTTCTTATCAAACATACATTAAACTATGCCTGACCGACATCAAGGCCCTAATAAAGTGATGTTAAATTGAGAATACAACACATGCACACCTTTGCAGGAGGTCTGTTAATTTAAATGCCACATACATCAACAACGTAATGAAGTCTGCCCCATAATTATGTATTGGTAGTGCGGGATACAAGACCATTATAGATCTGTCTTGTCCCAGAACTGCAACAAAACTTCTTTTTTTTTAAACATCACAGGCTAGCTCATGGAGAAGACAAGATGGTAAAAACTGAAGCTACCTAGTAAACTCAGTCAAGCCTAACAGTGAAAAACCTCTTACAAATGGTCAGCATGTTTGCAACTCTCCTGAAAAACAATTCATAAAGTGCAGGTTAATTCAAAAGGGAATGAAGGGTGAGCTTTTGTTTGGGAAATCAGAACATGAACTAGAGCTAATGGTTGCAGTTTCAAAGTCATGGCTTGTATGCCAGCACTTAAGAATACCTGCTTGTGGAGCCATTGTAGCAATAGTTTGGAAGAAAGTCATAGTTAAGCTCCCAGAAGACGTGCAGTGTGATGCGGCCATATGGTGCTGACACATTGTGGTTGGCTTCACGAAACATCGCATCGAATGAGTCGAGGGAGAGATGGCGAGAAAGAAGGCGGTGGGTGAGGCGACTCACCTCCAATAAGCCTTCAAGCTCCTAACACCCCAGACAAAGCAATCATAACTAAGTCTGATAAAGATCCATTTTCATTACTTGCTGCAAAAGGGAAGTCCAAACCTACAAACTGAAAGCCAGGTTTTCTATGTTGTGTGTGTGTGTGTGTGTGTGTGTGTGTGTGTGTGTGTATGTGTGTATATATATTAAACTCATTTCTCAAGCCTATTTTGGGAGGGAATGTGATGCGAAATTCACATTGCATTTTAAAATGTCAATTATGGACGTACCACAATGGATGTGACATTCTCACTTTCAAACCGGCTAATGGCCAAGTCCAAGGACTTGTAGACTGCTGCTGATATACGCTGCATGATCAGTCGATTGAGGTCGATGGAACGACCCAACAGCTGGAGCAAAGATGCCAAGGGAGCAAACATCGATGATTGACAAAATAGAAATGAAGAATAAAATTGTAATATTAATAGAAAAACTTTGTATATAATAAAACACCTGGCAGGTGAAGATTGTTTCTGGAGAAAGAGAAAGAGAAAGAGAAAGAGAAAGAGGAGCAATAATTGCTGGAAACAGGAGCTTTATATTCACTTCATGAAGAAGCAATAAAGAAGCTGCAATCTATAACCTATAATAATTACATCAGGAATGTGAAGTGTACCTGGACGTGTCTCTGCTTGAGGAGGGTTTCATAGCGGTTGGATGCAGGATATGGAATCACCACACCATGGTTTTTACACTCGGTGCGAAACCTTTTATCCAGTAATACGCTGTGCATAGCAATAAAATGACAAGTCATCAAAATTGGACTTCACAGAGCAGTTAAATGCAATGATATATAAAGTGGACGTAGCCATAACGACATCAGGACTGGGATATCAAGTGGAAACCTCACCTGCCTGCCTGAGCCTTGTAATAAGCAAAAATCTGGTCTGCAAGCTTGTACACAAATTGATCGAAGCATAGGTTCACCTGGCGAAGATAGGATGAGGAATAAGCTCGACGTAAGCACAGCTATAGTTGTAGACAAAGCAAAAGAAACAAAAACAAAACAATCGCAGAGAAGCTAATCCATTGGTGACAAAATATGTTGTCCCAAATCCTTCACCTCAGATAGCACTGCAAACAATTACCATGGTCAGAATGACACACTGATCCACCCACTTTACCCCCATCTCACCTCGGCCTCAATCTCATCATACAGGAACTGCTTGCGGAATTTTGTCAGTGCATAGTGTGCAGCATCGTTGTACAAGTCCAGGGGATAGAGAACATACCTGGCACAGGCATAGTAGATATGATATTAAAAAGTCGGAAAAGGGCACGCGAGTTAAATGTTTGACCACCTCTCAACATCAGAACAAACATATGAATTGTGTGTGCTTAACACATGTGGAGGAAGTAATGGCAAAGTACAGAATACATTTCGATACAAAAAGCAGGAGGAAAAACAAGTTCAAGTTTCAGTCTTCAAACTGTGAAATTTCATGGGTGATATACAAACACGAAGCACTAATCCCTCAATACAACAGCTCAAAAGAAAAACAACAGCACAATTTTTTCTGACATCATTGAGAAATTCAGCTTTCCAACAGAGCAAAAAGGCAAAGGAAGAGTCAAATGAAGCAAGTCAGTCAATGTATCATGCTAGACTCCCTCTCCCATCTCCACTTACCCCCTTGTGAATCCATTCCAAATTTATCACGATAACAATATACATTTTTTATTATCCTGGCTTTCCTGTTTCACAGTAATTTCAGCCAATTGGCATCGCAGCTCAAACAACATCATATCTTACCATTCATCAGAATTCATACGACTACCTCAAGCTACGACCAGGCTCACATGTATTTGATTACACAGGTGTGTAAAGGCCTCGTTAAAACCCCATTTGTCATTTTTCTTCAATTTACTGGTTCAATGATGCCTCATTATCAAACTAGCAAGTATGGTAGTATGGCGGCCAAATGGAGCGAGTGCTCCAATTACTATCACTAGATTTCAATAATTTAACATCATCCATGATAATATATACGAGGTGTGTTCAAAAAGTATCCAACCTTAATTTTTCGTGCGTAAACAAATGAAGCCTGGGAGGCGAGGTTGGTGCACGTTATGTAGGCGATTCCGAATTCATATGCGGAATATTTCCCGCCTGCAGAAGCTGTCAGTCGCCGACAGACCGCCGATGAGTGAGGAAGCTGTAAGTGAGCGCCGTCGGATTTTCGTTTTGACAAATGACGGAAAAACTTGAAACGCTACTGCATCAAAAATTTGTGTAAAGCTTGGCGATTCCAAGTGGAAACGATCCGCAAGATTTCAATAGGCCTTCAGGAACGAAGCAATTGCACCACACAGATAAAAGAGTGGTGTACAACCGCTTCAAAGATGGTCGCACATCAGTGGAAAGTGAAGCACATTCTGGTACCCTCAACATCCCGAAATGAGATCGTCATTGACCAGTGGGACCCTGCTGATGCAGGATCATCGAATCACGATCAGAGACTTGCGAGAACTTAGATGAGACGACCGGCGTGGCAGGGCGTCAGCATTGGATCCGTTCATTCCATTTGACTGAGGATTTGGCTAAAGGGAATCTCAGCGAAGTTCGTGGCCAAAGCTGCTACGAATCGAGCAGAGCCAACTCCGTTTGGAGATCGCACAGGACATGCTGGAGGACTGTGAACAGCGATCCCAACTTCTTCAACACAGTGATCACTGGCGATGTGACCACAGTGATCTCGATTTTGTCAAAACGAAAATCGACGCACTCACTTACACTTCCTCACTTCATCGGCGGTCTTGTCGCGCGACTGACAACTTCTGCCGGCGGGAAATATTCACCATACGAATTAGGATCGCCTAACATACGTGCACCAAACACGCCTCCTAGCTTCATTTGTTTACGCACGAAAAATTAAGGTTGGATACTTTTTGAACACACCTCGTATATACTGTGTATGATAATTATATATGATAATTATATATGATAAATATATATGTATATATATAAATATAAAACAACACCCAGTCATGTCACTCACTCGTAATTGGGAGGGAATAACCAATTAGCAATCACCGAATTAATTACCCCAAGGGGCGAGGATTTTCAAATAAATTAACCCCCATGCTCTTCTCGACAAAGAAAGCTGGATAAAAGCAACCAAGAAAAGCAACACAATGAAAGCCCTTTGCTGTTTCAAACTCGACCCAAGATCCTGCACAGTACATATGAGGCGCCGCGAGGAGTGATGTAAGGGCCGCATCGGCCATTTTGGAGTTAATGCCATATAGCACTATTTTAACCCTTCCCCTATCATCCGAG
>CM068963.1:113061697-113074087 GCA_035128595.1 Eptatretus atami
ACGCATACGAATTAGGATCGCCTACATACGTGCCCACCAACCGCCTCCCTAGCTTCATTGTTTTACGCACGAAAAATTAAGGTTGGATACTTTTTACACACCTCGTATTTTTGTGTATGATAATTATTTTATTTTATGATAAATATTTATATATGAAAATATATATATATTAAATTAAAACAACACCCAGTCATGTCACTCACTCGTAATTGGAATCCAATTAGCAATCACCGAATTAATTACCCAAGGGCGAGGATTTTCAAATAATTAACCCCCATTGCTCTTCTCACAAAGAAAGCTGGATAAAGCAACCAAAGAAAAGCAACACAATGAAAGCCCTTTGCTGTTTCAAACTCGACCCAAGATCCTGCCACTCAGTACATATGAGGCGCCGCGAGGAGTGATGTAAGGGCCGCATCGGCCATTTTGGAGTTAATGCCATATAGCACTATTTTAACCCTTCCCCTATATTCCGAGCCTATCATCATCATATCATTAAAAATGTCGCCTACATCACTCCTCCTCGCCGCCTCAATAGTATATGATATATATTATATATATGTATATATTATATATATGTATATATATAGATCAGATCCCCATTACTATAGTGGGTACGAGGAAGCAAGTGGCACACAAAGCTATTGCTGCATGCATCCTGACAAACAGAAATGCCTGCCACACATACTTACCTGTCTGTGTACAAAAAACAATTCTGGGGGCTGCCAGGAAACAATTTAAATGTAAAAAGGCTCTTCTGCAAATCAGTTGCATAGGTTCACCTATTAGGCATGAGTTGTACAGCTACAGCCCCTAATCTTTGTAGGATTGTACTGGAACAAATGTTGGGGGCTGCAGCTCTGCTAAGCTCATGCCTAATAGCAGAGCCTAAGTAACTGTTAGCCAGAAGAGCATATAATACACATACATATATATTATATGTATATGATTTATATATAGTATATGTATATGTTATATATATATATATATATATATATATAAATATATAAATAACCGGTGGGCGTGCGCCTGTAATCCGGCTTACTTCGAGGCTTGGTTGGAGGATCGCTTGAGGACGGGAGCTCTGCTCTGTGCTATGAGAGGGTGAGGGCCCCGGAATCATGGCGAAACCCATCCTATCCCTGTGGCATAAGAGGCGACCAGGTTGCGTCAGGGGCATCCGCGGTAAAACCTATGCCAAATCAGTATGCGGATCTAACGGATGATCTCGCTGTGGCGACGCTAACGGGAGTAGCCGAAGAGAAGAAGAGGAAGATTATATATAAAAATAATATAAAATCGATTATATATATTATTTATTATATATATATTATTATAATATATATATTATTATATATTATATATATATAATATATTTATATATATTATATATTTATATATATACGGTGTCCCAAAAAATACAACTTTTCTCATCTCAAAGAGGATGTCATAACATATATTTAAAAAAAAGATATTTGTGCTGGATAGAGCTTAAAGGTTGAAGTTTATTGTACCCATTCAAATTGCCACCAAAATTTAAAATTTGGTATAGAATCGTCGTTTTTTTTAGACCACATGTTCGACGTAGGCTCCACGTTGTCCGATCACTGCCTGCAAACACGTTGTCATGTTCTCCATCACTTTGGGACGTTCCTGAGGAATGTTCTGGATTTCTCAGTGGATGTTTTCCTTCAGCTGATCAAGAGTCTGAGGCCTAGGGTTCCATAGATCCTGTCATTGAGATACCCCCACAAGAAGAAGTCTGGAGGAGTAAGGTCAGAGGAATACGGTGGCCACTCAACGTTTGAATTTTGTATGGAAAGGCATGAATGTCTTGGCGAATGATCCTCTGAACGGTGCTCTTATGAATGTTTGTCTCGGCAGAAAGTCGTCAAATCGATTTTTTTGGACTCTGAACGATGCCTGTCTCACCATTTCCACATTTTCTTCACTACGACCTGTCCTCTTCCGACCACTGTGACCCTTGTGAAGGTCACAGATGGTTCCCACATTGGTAAACTTTGCGATGGTGCACTTTATTGTCTAAAAGTTTGGTGCATGGCGCAAGTGGATACCGTAATATCTCGAGTAAAGACGTTGCACCTGTATGACACTTTCGTCTGGTGCCAAAGTTCAACAATTTTCGTCCGTTGTTGTACGGTCAGTCTTGGCATTTTTCTGGCGCTTGCTTGGTATCAAAATAAACTTCAGGGTCCTTGCAACAAGAAATGAAGCATTAGTGACAAAATTACTGCTTTTTTAGGATCAAACGAAGCATTTTAAAAGTTGTATATTTTTGGGACACCCTATACTGTATATGCATATACAACACACACACACACACCACACACACACACACACACACACACCACACACACACCAATATCTTAAACAACAATTGAAAAGGTTGTGTAAAGCAAATGTAGGTTTTTATGCCTTGCAGGAAATGTGTATCCACAGTTTATGTCCAGTCTAAATGGTTTTGTGCATGATAGTCTGTATTTGCAGTGTTTTTATGTCCAAATTATTGCTTGCAATGACTGGAAGTTATGGAGATAGAGGGTATGGGGATGTTGATAAGACTTTTAGGTAGTTTGAGCATTGATGGGTGATTGTGTACGGAGTGCTGTTGGTGGGGTCTTGTCAAGGGGGTTGTGTGGTTGACATTGCGTGTTTTTAACCAAGCCCATGCCCTCTCCCTGAGGGGAAGAAAAGGGGGGAAAAATACAAAAAAAAAATTAAAAAACAAAACAACAACAACCCCCCCCTCCCCAAAAATCATTTCATTAATTAAAAACTTTTTTTTGCATTTTCTTCCTTGGATCTTGTGTAGATGGGTTGGTGTGTGTTTCGCACAGGCATGATGGGTGAATGGCCTCCACCTGTGTTGGATTTCCTTGTTATCACATTGGATTACGTGCCATATCTTTTACAGGGTGTCAGGGACTGTTGAAGCAGCTTCCTGGATAAGAAAATACACTAGGTGGTTTGTAATTGCCTTCTCATCGGTAATTGTTGGGGCAGGGGTTTAGAATTTGGATGAGGAGCCAGTAAAAAAAACAAAAGCCAACTCTTTGTAAAAGACCGTATGGGATATTTAAGTTTACCAGCAGCAAGCAAAGTTAACAGATGGGTCCCATGTTAACATTCAATCCGATGCATGCTGCCCTCATCAATACAATTCCCTGCCTGTGAAACACCAGGATGACAGTTTATAGTTGGGTCGGGGATCAAACACAGAATAGATAGCTTGAAGGCAAGTGTGCCACCTCTGAGATAGCCTGCCAACCTAACCTGGTCCTATAAAATATAATAAACGGAATTTTAATCCAGTGCCGCACATTCATACATGGCGTTTAAATTCTGTTATAACGCCACCTGTGCTGTGTTGGTCCACAAATAAGCCCTCCATCAAAAAACAGAAGATTCCATTTTAGACCCTGCTGTGTTATTGTTGCTTTATGTTGCAGCAGTAGCACTGCCACAGCATGTACACTGCGTCCCATTATGTGAGTATGAGGGTCGGCGTATAACAGTTTTATGTAAACATCACGTAGAAACAAGATTGTATTTTGTGCCTATCAAAGCATAGTGCATCTGTGCTTAATAAAGTTATCACGTGAGGTTTCAGTGACTTGTGCTATACATTTGATTTAGTGATTCCAGTAGTGGCATGTTCATACTATTTATTAGCAGATTATTTATTAATTATATATGCTTTAAAAAAAAAAAATTGCAATCATAATAGTGGTGCTGGGATCAAAGGTTCATCCATTGTGTTGATCTGTGCATTGACTGCTAATGTTCTTGTTACCTCTGCCACCAAAGGTGGACAGAGGTTATGTTTTCACCCCTGTTTGTTTGTCTCTGTGAGCAGGATATCTCGAAAAGTTATGGACAGATTCAGACAAAACTTGGTGGACAGGTTGAGTGTGTGCCAAGGACGGATCGATTTGATTTAGCTGAAGATCCGGATATGGATAGGAGAATTTTTTTTTAATTTCCGAAGTGATTGTTCACCATTGAGAGATGGGGACAAAAACGATATATTGCATGATATCTCAAAAAGTTGTGGACAAGTTATGACAAAATTAGGTGGATTAGTTGGATAGGTGACAAGAATAAGCTCATTAGATTTTGATTCAGGTCCGAATCCAGATCCAGCCTTTTGGTGGGATACAAAATGTAAACTGTTCAGCCTGGTGGAGGTATGCACTCTACTGAGTGACATTCTAGTTCTACATGTGTGCACGTATCGGTTTCACAGTGAGCTTAAAAATCACAACAAAAAGACTAACAATTAAAATTACAAAATTAGAATGAGAAAAACTGTTTTGCAATTATCAAAATTAGTCTGAAGGACTTTGTCTGACCAAGAGAACATTGTACAATTCATATTTTATAGCTATTGTACATTTTAAGTGGCAATAAGCAAGCGAGCATTGTGGAAAGGGAAATGAAGCTTGCATTATACAGGGGACCCAGGGCCAGTGCTGTTACATCTTACTCCATCATAGATGGTTCTTTGGTTTCCAGGATGTGATCGGTGAGAATCCACGGCATGGACATCTCGATGGGGAACTGGATTCGACGGCCCATGGTAAGCTCCAGGAAGAACTCTCGGAACCAGAGCTGTGACAGGTCACAGCACTGCTGCAAGGCTTCTAGGGATAGGGAAAGTGAAATTACTTTTAGTAAATCCTGAAACTAAGCAAATCTTTATTTATATAATAAAGCAGGACTGTCTGTCTGTCTGTCCCCAAACTACCAAACTACAATTATCTGTGAAACCTTTTGGGGTCCTAGCAGGTGTCCTAAGGTGTGTGGGAGATTTCATACATCTCCCAATACAATTATGATTCTTAGTTTCCACCCATACGAAGTTGCTCTCTCTCCACATGTTAACTCATTCACGGGTGGCTCATCAGATTGAAACAAGACTGAAGATGTTGCTCGTAAGATTGAAACAAGACTGAAAATGTGGCTCGTAAGATTGAAACAAGACTGAAAATGTGGCTCGTAAGATTGAAACAAGACTGAAGATGTTACTCGTTGTACATTCGACTGTTGTGGATTCCAATTCGATGATTCTAATTGGGGGAGGGGGGCTTAAACCACTCCCACCAATTTGAATAAGTCTGTAGATTTTAAAATTCAAGCCATCACTTTTTACTGTATTGCAAAACAGCAAGAACAACAAAACCTTTCCATTCAACCTGTTAGTTGACCATCATGACTTTTTCAATGTTATCATGCAAATATATTTGCTAGTGCGGACTTGAAGCCTCCAATAATTCACAACGAAGATGGTCATATGAACACGAAATAAGAAGAAAAAAAATTATAAAAGAAGGATTTTATGAAAACTTACATTTTATGTTTATATCCATGGTCATTGTGAGTTATTTGAAGCTCTGAGTTGACTCCAGACCATTAAAATGTGCAGTAAAGTGAAATAAATTAATGGGCACAGGTTTCAATTAAATATAACAATTCCATATAATTAATGGGCACAGGAATATAACCATAAATTCATTCTTGAGGTAAGACGGTTGTTGTTTTCTGGCTCTCTTGAGAGTGGACACACACTTGTCGCTTTGTAGATCGAGCTGAGATTGCCTTCAGTTGGGTTTGCTGACAGGAAGAGATGGCACATTGTTTCAGAGCAATTGCCTCACCACAGGATTCAGTGTTCCATGGGTGGGAAGAAATGCAACATAACTGAAGATGAGATGGGATGGATTTGTGTTTAAGAGAGAGCAGGTTTCTGTGGAAGAATTCCCAGGCTGTTTCTACATCAGGGCAGTAGATATGGAAGACCAGTCCCCGGAGGAGAGATGGGTGCTTGCAGTCCCTGCCAATCTGCTTGAGTGAACTGCCAGATGCACCAGTGCTGAAGCTGTTCTCTGAGAATAGCTAGAGAGATATTGACTCTCAAGAATATGATCAGATGAACCAATTAGAGCAGGAGACATTTGTAGGGAAGTTTGTCATCAAGTCCAGAAGGGAGGATTTGCCATTGGGAGAAATCTGGGTCAGAAAGTTCACAGCTTGAGTCAGTCCCATTCTGAGTCAGTGGTGGGAACACACAGACAAACAAGAGGTGGGAGTGAAGGGGAAGTTGCAGCCAAAGGGTACTCCTGGGTTTTGGGAGGTGTAAGGTCAGTACAAGGGCAGTGTGAAATTGAGTTATTGTTATATAGTGCAACTCTGCCACCAAGGTGGGGTTCAGCCCTATCAAAAAGTGTGCCTTCCATACACAACTGTTTTTTATTTACTTTTTATCTTACAGACTTGCACCTTCCTCTTCAATGGCCTCAAATAGTCCCATCTTATGGGATCACCCAAAAGGGGAGTTTGGCCCAAGTCTTTCATGAACCAACTGGCCAGACCTGATGTTCGACTGCAACTGGTTAGGACATTAGTTGGAAATTTATCGATGCTGCCAGCGATAGCTCACCTCTTTATGAATGACAGAATGGGATCTTTAACATCCACCAACTAATGCTCACAGACGGGTCCCCTTTATGATGCAACATGGAATGGAGTTATGTTTGGAGACTAATTAAGGCCCTTTCAAAAGGAATTTTGTTGGACTGTTCAATTTCCAAAATTCTAATTGCTATTAATCTGTGAATTATATTCTTATAGAATAAATAACTTATTTCAGGATATTTTGCACGTGAACTTTTCATATTAAAGAATAAATAACTTTTGCTCACAAGTCTAAATCATAGTCCATCAATGGGCCAGGAAAAAAAAAAAGTCTTCTTACCACTGAATGTGAGTAGGTGTGTATAAAAGAATGAATGACGATGAAATTCTTCAATGGCGAGAATAGCTGGGCCTTCCAAGCTACTACGTAATGTCTTCCGTGAGCCACTGCGGTCAGCAACCAGAGACTCGAGCATCGTGCGCACCATGTACAGCTGAACACAAGAAAGTAAACAAAGGGGGAGAGAAGATTGGTTTCACAAGAAATTTACAAATAGGCCTGGTATTTAAAAGTTTGGAAAGCCAATTTACCTGGGTACTGGAGGGACCGACCATGCGTCGTGGAACCTTGATGTCAAAGCCACCTTTGGGGTCCTTTTCTCCCCTCAAGGAAGGGTCATTTGGGGGCTCCACTCCACCCTCCCAATCACAGCAGGTCTTTCGAATGGCCTGCAGGACACTGCGTAACAAGTTAATTCATCAATAACCTGACAAGTGTTCACTGAGGTCATATCGAGGGTTGAGAGACATAATGTTGTAACTGAAAATTTTCCGAAAATTTCCCATTCCCTGCAAATCGCTAAATAATGGTGTTTAAAGACATGAGAGCCATTTTTTTCAATTTCGCAAAAAATGCAGTTACAACATTATGTCTCTCAACCCTCGATATGGTTAAACCCAGAAACTGAACGATTCCAACTTTACACTGCATCATCTCTGACTAATCAATCATATCGACTAGTTAAAGTGACCTCGTATATTGTGATCAAACTAGGCTAAGAAATATATGTAACCCTTAGTTTTGTGTTCATTTATCAATAAGCTGTGATTGTATTGTGGGTGAAAAACACGAATTTCATAGATCTGGAACAAATAGCTGTGATGATGTTTCTTGTACCTCTGTTCCTTATTTGCGAAATGTACATTTTAAGCCCACACTACAATACAGCTCTTTGGAATCCATTCCAAATGACACAAGCTCTTAAGATGCAATGCAAAACTACTGAAAAGGTTTTTTTTTTCAGGTCTGAGACTCATGGAAGAGTTGAAATACAGAGTGAGGGTCAGTGAATCAATGACGTTTCAGAGCAGAACACAAAGACAAGAGAGATACAAACTATACAAAGAGGTAACAAATTGAGGAGGGCCAAAATTAATAGGAAATAAATACGTACATACAAGTAGAAGTAATATATTCCAACAAGGACCACATATATATTTACACAGAGTCATGAACGATGATGACACTAATGGTTAGTGAGCACCTCATATGTATATCCTTTACTGTAGGCTCACCTGACGATTACGTTTTTCTTTCGTTTCACGGCTTGGCGCAGAGGTTCACGCAGGGTGACTTGTGCAAAGTCCTGCAGTGCCGCGTAGACCGTGTGACGAACCGCTTGATTGAACACACTTTCCATGCGACCCATTAGCACTTGCAACCCCTTGATCATTGCAATAACCTGAAGACACAGAAGTAATACTCATAGCAAGGTCTTACCAACAACAAATTCATACAAACAAGGAAACTGAAAGGTTAGATTTTCCAAAAAAAATCCCTTTACTTCTAGCTTGGGTGATCCTTCCAGAATATCCTCCATTTCTATGAGCATACCTCCACCAATGCAAACTTCTCTTCACTCGTGTAGTTGTAACGTGTTGCACGTTCATACTCTTCCGCACTGTCTGGACACTCCTTGTTAGAAAATTTATCTGTTGGATGCACCAATTTCCAGGAGTACTGCGAGTGGTTCAAAGTGAGAATGAAAAGTGAAAGGAAAATGGGTAATCAACATCAATATAAAAATGGGCGATCAATATAATGCGTGTTGCAACATCAAGAAGTTGGAAACATTGTTCTGCTATGAGTTTGCAACCTGCCATATACCATGAGCCACCATAGCTCAATTTAAACTAAATAATTCATGGAACACCTTCCACTGCAGTCTTGAGAAACAATGACTTGGGCGGGGTCTGCGAGCGGCAAATTTGATTGGTCATGATGACGTAAAATGCCGTAATATTTTGTCCGAGTAGAGTAATGCTAAACGGAAGGTTTCTAAAGGTGCCAAAATGCTATTTGTGTTCTACAGTGTTCAAGTATATAATTCAATTTAAAGAAAATAATGATTTTAAAGGTTGTAGAAAAAAAAAGAAGAAATTTGGAAGTTTACCGCTGTTGATGTTTCAGAAGATATGTCTTTTACACCACCTTATTTAACACGTTACATCTTAGTGCCTGTTGTTTGTATCCTTTATGACATCCTTAAAAGCAGTAAGTTTCCTGCTTGGAATTATTTTCAAATATCTTTGACTGCCAGGCAGGCAGACAGTAAAAATATTATCTCACTCCTCTATGCGCATGTGCGGTCGGGAAGAATTCAGAGCCAAAGTACAGTTAAACGACAAACTTGTCTTCCTATTCATGTTCCGATTCATGAACAAAATATAACCATAAATTTAAATAAGTTGTTCCTCGATCATAAACCGACATATGTGGACAGACGAACTGAAAAACGGACATGAACCAATTGCTTAACCCTGCTTCTCACTTCATGTGCACAGGGTAATTAGCAGACCTACTTACAAAGTGCTTGGAAAATGAAAAAAAAATCCCCACAACTTGGAAGACCTCTGAGCTGGTGATCCACAAAAAAAGAGACAAGACTGAACTGAAGAATTACTGTCCAATTATCCTTCTCCCGAATACGTAAAATGTATTACCATGGGAGCAATTGGGTTTCATCGGTGGATGCTCAACAACAGATCAACTTCATACAATAAATCGGTTTCTGGAAAAATTGAGAGAATATAAGCTTCATTTGTGTCTATCATTCGTAAAGTATGAAAAAAAAAAAACCTTCGACAGTGTGGAACCAAATGGCATCGTACAAACTCTACATCATGTACATGTCAACCCCAGATCGTTGTTATATTGAGCGAGGTAATTGGTGAAACAGCGACCTTGAAAATGTACCAAAATAGTGCCAAGATAAAGATCGAAACAGGTGCCACATAGGGAGACACTATCTCACCTAAAGTGTTCAGTACATGCCTCGAAGGAGTATGCCGACAGCTACATTGGGAAAAAGAGGATTAAATGTCGATGGAGAAAGACTAATGCACCTACGATTCACAAATTACTGTTTTAATCACAAACAAGGCTGAAGAACTGAAACATCACGAGGGAAAAGCTCAATTTGAAGAGTCAATCTATCACACTAAAAATGAATACGACAAAGATAAGTAATAATGTTCAACGACGATGTAAAAAGGGAAGAGGTTCAAATAGATTTTAGAAAAATTGAAGAAACTAGCAATAACACTTACAGTACTTTGGACAACCCACATAAAATGGATACGAATTATTCGTGCCATTATTTCTGAAAAAGAAACTTTACTATCAGTGTGTTCTACAAGCAATGACACATGGCAGTAAAACATGATCTCCAACAAAGAAGTTGAAGCAAACACAATGCAAAGAGTGGTGGTAAGATGCTTTCTAGGCCTAGGCACAAGTGGAAGAAGATAAACAAATGGATTCAACTGAAAAAAAACATTGACATTCTCATCATCAAAAACTTGAAATGGAACTGGGCTGGGCACATCGCAAGAAAGGACAACCGATGGACAACGAGTCTTACAAACTGGCAATCTTGAGAAGGCTTTTGAAGAAGCAGAGGTAGAACAAATCAGATGGAGAGGTGAAATTGAAAAATGTATAAAAGTACATACAATGGCTTCAACTGCATTAAATATAACAGAAAGCACCATGTTTAAGGAGGCCTTTGTCCTGCATTGGACTAAATAGACTGGTCAAGTCAAGTCAAGTTAAGTGTCTATAGTAATGAAGAGACAATGAAAGCAATTACACCGTGTTTTCTTACAACACCAATAATCATATGAACGTACCACCTCCATGACATGGGCGCTCCAGCGGGACAGAAGCTGAAGGCCCCGCAAGGCAAGGTCACAGAGTTCTCGTTGCTCTGGATCAGATTTCTGGCTATCTTGCCCAGAACCCGTTACAACCTGTGCATTGAAAACCATTTGAAGAAAAAGGCAAACTTCTTTAGAGCATTGACAGAACTAATATGGTTTGCTTTGTGGCCATCGAGGGAGTCAAATGTGATAAATTGCTTAATTAAAAATAAACGGCTTGGAGAAAATGAGTAGAAGTACAAAAAAAAAGAACATGGTTTAGTAAAATAATGAGGTCAGACTTGGTGCCATAAACAAACCTCACTGTTGCTGTGACGGGCGAGCTCCGAGATGAAACGGATGTGATCTTCCCGTATGGAAACCATTTGCTCACAGATGTACTGGGGACTGATAGAGCAAGATGTGCAGGCCCACCTGGTATGATGGGAAGCAATAAACAGATAATTTACATGGATCATAACTATACATGAAGCTCCATAATCTACAGTGCCTTCAGAAAGTATTCACACCCCTTGACTTCTTCACAATTTGTTGTGTTACAGCCTGAATTTAAAAATGGATAAAATTATAACGTTTTGTCACCAATCTACACAAAATACCCCATAATGACAAAGTGAAAACATGTTTTTATAAATTCTTACAAATTTATTGAAAATGAAATGCAGAAATATCTAATTTATACAGGTATTCGGTCAACACTTTGTCGAAGCACCTTTGGCAGTGAGTACAGCTTCAAATCTTCTTTGGTATGTCTATCAGCTTTGCACATCTGGATTTGGGGAATTTCCTCAATTCTTCCTTGCATATTTTGCTCAGGCTCTGTCAAGTTGGATGGGGAGTGTCTGTGAACAGCAATCTTTATGTCTTTCCATAGATTCTCAATGGGATTCAAGTATGGCCTTTGGCTAGGCCACTCAAGGACTTTCACGTTCTTGTTCTGAAGCCATTCCAGTGTTGCTTTGGCGGTATGCTCGCAGTCATTGTCCTGTTGGAATGGAAATCTTCGCCGCACCCCAAGGTCTTTTGCACTCTGAAACAGGTTCTTCTCAATGATTTGCCTGCATTTGGCTCAATTTATTGTTCCCTCTATCCTTACAAGTCTCCCAGGCCCTACCGTTGAAAAGCATCCTCGTAGCATGATGCTGCCACCAACATGCTTCATGGTAGAGATGGTGCAAGATGGATGATGAGCTGTGCTCAGTTTCTACCAGACGTAGCACTTTACATTCAGGCCAAAGATTCAATTTTCGTCTCATCAGAACACATAATATTTTGCCTCATGCTCTTAGAGTCTTTCAAATGCCTTTTTGCAAACTCCAGGCATGCTGTCATGTGCCTTTTCCTCAGGAGTAGCTTCTGTCTGGACATTCTCTGAAAAAGCCAGGATTTGTGAAGTGCTGCAGAGATTGTTGTCCTTCCAGCAGATTCTCCCTTCTTGGTCAAGGAACTCTGTAGTTCTGTCAGAGTGGTCATTGGGTTTTTGGTCACCTCCCTGACCAAGGTGCTTCTTGCCTGGTTGCTCAGTTTGGTTGGACGGCCAGCTCGAGGAAGAGTCTAGGCAGTTCCATATTCTTTCCATTTCCTAATGATGAAACTCACTGTGCTCTTGGGAACTTTCAACAGTCTAGAAATTGCTTTATACCCTTCCCCAGATTCTATATCCTCACCATTCTATCTCTGAGTTATATGGACAGTTCCTTGGACTTCATGGTGGGGTTTCTGCTTTGAAATAAA
>CM068963.1:113089946-113108864 GCA_035128595.1 Eptatretus atami
ACTTAGTGATTTAAGGTTGGCTGATCTAGTCTCCTCTTTGTGTGCAATGCTCATCTTTATAAAACCACATTTTTTAGAATATCAAGATCTTTATTGATAAAAGTAGTTATCAGAGGTTGAGGCTCAAAAAAAAAAGTAAAAGGATATGAACAACAGCACGAGAGCAGCAACTGCACATCGAAAATTCAGAAATCGAAAACGAGTGAATCCTTCTTGAAGAAAAACTTACAAACTGAAATCCTATTTGAACCTTGAAAATTAAGCAATTCAATCCACAGCCACTGCCAAATGAAATAATTCCTGATTTTGAGAGAGATGAGAGAATAAATGGGGAAATTAATGAGAATAATGACCACAGTCAAGAACTAAGCTTTTTAGACAGGTTGGTGGTCTCTCTGTCTCCGGCCACTCCACCTCTCACCCCCACCCAATCTCACCCATCCTTTCTGGTCTTGCACACTCTGCTCCTTCCATGCTGATTTCTGAAGGCTCAATCAAGTTCAGTACCATGCTTGCCAGGGACACCAGACGATCTTTGAGACCAAATGACGACCTGCCTGGTGACGGAAAACATCCTAATGATGGGTGCAGATCCAGTGAAGCGCTGGCGCATAGGACCAGGAACTGTCGCGGGGTGGCCGCCTTCGGATACAGTGACGTTTGACACGCGGGTTTGATCCCGATGCACTGGTGCTCCGCCTCCTTCAGCGGATTTCTGTACTTGAGGCCCAAAATGCTGTGTGGTCAAGCCAGAGATAGATGCCAGTGTCTGAGAGAGAGGGAGCGAGTCCTTACCCCCATTCACCAAAGGGAGTGGGGGGGGGGGTGAAGGGGTGGCCCAACGTCACCTTGCGGCGACACTGGGGTGGGCCTGATGGTCCAGCTGATTTCTGAAGCCAGGAAAGTCACAGTATGTGAGCACATTTATTGACCTTTAACTTTTTTGTTGTCCTTTAAGAAAATTGATGCATTTCTGTGGCTGGCTCACGATGTGAGCATCCATGGTTGAAATCCCACATACTCTGTCGATTTCTCCATTTCCTTGCAATGTCCTTGTAATTCATGTGAAGCTACACTGATGGCTTCTTATGTTCTTGTCCTACAAGTCATACTTGCACAAGCCATAGCTATAGCGTCATTTTAGAAGTGGGTAGAGACAATATTAATCATATTGAAAAATGGATGGATACACTGCAGCCTTGAACAAACTTGTTTCCATATTAAGTTATCCACACAGCAAAAAAAAAACATGACAACAATTAAACAAGGGGGCCACAAAATAAACGGTGCCAATACGATTTAATTAACCTTTATTTTTCTCTTCAAGTGACATTCTTTGGTACACATTTACTTCGCATGATGCTCGATCACGGTGGAAAGTTTCAGATGGATATATTTCATGTCATTTATTTAAATGAGGTTTGAACACATGCTCCAGATGTCGGCTTCTACCCTGCAGGCACACTGGATTCGATGGGAAAAATTGTTTCATACTCTGACATGTTCAGCTGCAGTGATTGAATTGATTTTGTCAGTTATTGCTGTTTTGAGATCATCTATGGATCGTGGCCTTCCTCAGTATATGTTGTCCTTCAGCATCTAACCGTGAACTTGATTTGAGTCTTCTTGAAGAATTTCATTCTCAGGTAGATTTCGACTGAGAACGATTTTTCTTTAGTTGTCCACTGCATGTTGAAAAGATGTGGCTATCTCGACTAGATCTAAATCTGCTGACGATGCATGAACTCCACCTTGCGCGTCTTCAAAAAGTAAAATGATATTAGTAATGGAGGAAGTTATTAGAGGTATAAGGTCGGTACTGGTTTTTTGTGGTCACCTTGTAGTATGCATTCAAAGAGAGGACATCATGGAGAAGAGAAATGAAAGTGCATTTCTGGCCAAAACAAGAAAGTGTTAGAAGCTTGATACACAAATCTTTCAAACAAACAAGCAAAGAAAGTATAGTTCCAGCATCACAAAAGCAATATTGAAAGAATTGATGCGCGTTCAACAAGCTCAGATTTATCACGAGTAGCCTTAAAGCTACTGTTGCATGCTCAGAGGTCACGACTACCCACAGATTGCAGTCAGATGACCATGGCCATGCAAGAAAGCTGAAACCACACCCCAAGTCAGGGAGATGCTTGTAGTCTGGATCCCAAGCAGTTGGAGTACACAGGCCGGTTAACAAAATAGGGAAGTAGGTCTGATTGTGCTACAATGTTGGTGAGAGAAAACAAACACACTTCCACCTTAACAATATACAGTATATATAATCATTCACAAATAATATTTTGCACACTTTAGCCAAATTATCTGAACCCGATTCACCAAAACGCGTCGGCACGATCTCTTGATTTCTGAAGCCAGGGCAGTAACAGTATGTGAGTATTTCAAGATGTTGTATTGACCATGAGATGATCAACTTGATAGAATAGTGAGCAGTAGAGGCAGTTGAAACTCTAATTTATAATGAAGCAGTGAATGGTTGACTGGACAGTTTGGAGAGCAGTAGAGTTGCAACTAATTTATAATGAAAGCAATTGTGCAGCAGAGGACAAAAAAGTAGCAGAAGTAGTTCTGTGTAGTACAGTAATTGTAAGGAACGGTGCTTTGTTGAGAGTCTGCTAGAAAAGTGTACTGCTTGATGACAGCCTCGCCACATCGGGTAATCACTCCTACTTGCTGTAGCGAGTCACAAGCACAATGAATGACTCAAAGGGGTGGAAAAAGCTTTGTCAGAATGGTATGCTCAAAGCAAAGGTGGTCCAAATGGCCAAATTTAATCACCGTGCTAAATGATGGGCCAAAGATGATTAACGCCAAGTCTCAGAGTTTCAAAGAGAAAACAGGCCCAAGCACAACTCAATGTAATGCAATCCCGGGGAAGCAACTTCATGAACGTTTTTCTCCTTCATTTTCTTCGTCCCTCCGTCGACGTCCCCTCTCTCCCTTCAGGCTCTCGGTCGTCGAAGTATATGCCTAAATCAACCAGGCTCACCTCCTAAACAGGTGATCACAAAGCTGGCCATAACTCCAAGGCCCCAGACTTCTCAGATACAATTCCACTTGCCTGGATCCTTGCCCTGCCACTAAGCCGTGCTATTGTCCAACGATGATGGATGCTTCTGACACAGTGAATTGCTATTTATGTTTATTATGATTATCAACTTTGTTGACACTTCTCTACTCTTTACTTAACATTGCAAAAACACAATCGATTCGACGAAAAAGCAATAATAATCATCCCATAAAAACAACCGTTGCATCAGGAACCATTCCACTCAAGGGAATTACATCACCATAAATACAGAAATTCTTATAGCACAACAATGTGTTATAAGAAGTAAAAGCAGCTAATGAATATTGGAATAAATAGGTCAAAAACATGTTTCTTGTGTACAACTGAGCATATTTTAAAGTTATATTTTTGCAATTCCCACTCTCTCTATGAGAATAGTTCCTTAGATTTCAAAGAATCAAATGTTGATATTCACCTGGGTAATGCGATTGTGGTTTGCCAGGAACATTGAAAGGTTTTGCGACTCCTGAATGGATTGAGGGTCAGACATCTTCCGCAGAAACTGTGCAGCCCTGTTCATGCAATAAGCAAGTTTGAATAATAAAATGGCACATCATATCATTCACAATTATCTATTGCAACACAAACGTATCGCAATACAAATGCACACCTTTCACCGCACCAGCCTCAACAAATCTCGCCGTATCAGTTATTGTGACTGCCCTAAGAGACAGAGTTCCACCAACAACCCTGGATGTTTATAAGCCCCCAACCGACTGTAACCTGGCTGGAGGCTTGTATTTTGGGTTCTGTCAGTCCATCCGTCCGTCCAGAGTCTCTACTTGAAAATGAACGGACGCATTTCTTTCATGTTCAGCACATGTATCCCATAACATCTCGGCATGAGGCGTGTCAAAACATTTTAAGATCAGAGCCAAAATTCATGGGCCACATGGCTTTATCTTCGAACTTTGGCAACTTTTTGCCAAATTTTACAGGAGAGCATGGTACAGGATTGCATACGCTTTCAGAAACCAAGATTTATGTTCTGTATATACACTTTACCATGACTACCAACAAACTTAGTGTTGGCTTAATGGTTAAGGTTTTAGTGTCCTGAGTTCGAGCCCCTGTCTGGCCGTTGAAATAACTCAGCCTGTCATCCTTCCGAGGTTGGCAAAATGAGCCCCAGCTTACTGGGTAATAAGCTATTTGAGTATCCTGTGTCAGAGTGGCAACCTGTCCAGGACTGTACTCCTTATCCAAACTGCCTTGGCAGTCTTATGTGCCTCATGGTGTGAAAGGAATTGTTATTTTCACCACCAACATGAAATATGAATTATTTATTTACAGACACTTTACCCTCTCCACGACAGATAGACCACTTTGGATTATTTATATATACTTTATGACCTCCACGACAAACACAACTTTGAATTATTTATGTATTTACACATACTTTACCATCACCGCTGGACATACTACCTTTAATTATTTATTTATTTAAATATACTCTACCATCTGCATGATCAATACATCACTGAATTGTATATTTACATACACTACTAACACACAACTTTGAATTATTTATTTGCATAAACTTTACCATCTCTGCTACCAACATACCACGTTGAATTGTGTATGTATTTATTTATCTACACTTTACCATCTCCACTATCTACATACATATATATCACATGAAATCATTTTGAGTTATCCAAACCTTTAATTGAGCAAACAATCACTCGACGTTTCGATCAGCAACACGGAGCAACTGTGCATCAACTGACCTTTCTCAAGAGTAAATAAAAACTCCAAATCCCCCTGACAACAATGTGAAAAGGGGGCTTGGGCAGAGCTGGACCCAGCAATCAACGCCGTTCTGGAACCAGACGCGTGACCTTCAAATTTATTTTTGGTGCATTAAATCAACCGAACCGTAAAACCAAATCAAACCCAACGTTTTATTCATGTGATGTTATTCCCAACTGCAAGTCTTTGAGATATGTATATATATATATATATATATATATATATATATATATATATATATATATATATTTATAAAAATATTATATACATATTAGTTATATATTTATTGAGTTATTTATTTAATTATTTATTTCAATGCAAAATCTACACATTTTCAAAGAGTGGTCGGGGGCTGTGTCCTCGATGAAGACTTGCATCCTTGTTGGTTCAAAAATGTTAATCCCAACTGGTCAATCAAGCCAGGCAAGCTATTTCAGTCGAAATATATGATATGACAAACCATCTATTACAAAGCAGCAAACCAAAGAACATGAAACACCTCTTGTAGGCAGAGTAATCATTCTTGACACTGCACTTCATGTTCTTGAGTTCATCAAGGACAGCAAACATGTTGATGAAGCGACCGAGTGTGAGCAAATATGCTTCAGACACAAAGTCCTTTCGTCGCTCAGCATGGCACAGTCGTTTCACTTCACCACAAAACCGCTCGATCGCCTTACGCTGCATAGCACACACCATACAGCGCCATAAACATTCAGCAGTATACACACATTTTTGATGAATATCGTTTTAATGCAATTGGTTCAAGCTCATGACTAGAGTCAATGCGAGTACGGGTCTTTGAGTGGCCCAACCAAGGCCTGTTCTGTAGTTTACTGGATACTCACGAAAATCTGCCACTCGTCTTCGACAGGTCCAGAGCAAGTGCTGCTTTATTCCTTTTACTTATGACAAATACAACTACTTCTATGATCCTGCATTTAACTTCCTTGTATCATCTTCGGCGATTTTAATATCAACAAGTGGAGTAGTCCGACTCCTCATGAACTACCTACCCCAGCTTTGAGCTTGAAGCTTTTGCAATATAATCAATGACCTTAACCAGCTTGTTTGTTCAATGGAGATCTCGATGCAATTAAGTGGAGCTCAAATGATCTTGTATCCTTTAACAAGTTCAAGACAGTCCATACAATTATCACCACAATGTAAACTCAATTTGTTCCTCTTTTTGCAATGAATAGCTACAATATAGAGGAACATAGTAGCATGCATATGTTTGCTTGGGTTTGAGATCTCATCTTACTTTTCTTGTAAACGTCATATTTAATACTAGAACGGCACTCAGTACAAGGCATACCTCCGCCAGGTTGAACCGTTTATGTTTTGAAGTCCACCAATAAGCCAGGTGTGCATCTGGACCTTAACCAAAGTCTAATCAGCTTGTTATTCTCACCTATCAAACTCATCCACCAAGTTTTGTCCAATTCCGTCTACAACTTTTTGAGATATCGTGCTATATATCGTTTTTGGCCGTATATCTCAAAGGTGAAGAATCACTTTAACAAATTCTAGTATCAGGATGCAGATCCGGATCTTCACCAAAATCTAATGAATTCGTCCTTGTCGCACACCCAACCTGTCCATCAAGTTTCGCCTGAATCCGTCCATAACTTTGAGATATCCTGCTCACAGACAAAAGGGGTGGAAACATGACCTGCCTCCCTCACCTGAAATTTGCAAACTTTGTCTTATCAGAGGCATCTCCTCTCTTTCCCTTTTCTACCATCACTCTCGTGGTTATTGTTCTGCTCAACTTGCTGCTTTGGTTCCTTTCTCAGCAACCTTGAACCAGTCAGGTTTTCACGTTTAATTTCTTCGTACCACAACCATGCTTCATGCTTCCTTTTTTCTTCAGACCACAAGGTTATGGAACTCCCTTCCTCATTTAGTTTTCCCTTCCCCTTTTAATCCTCAGATATTCAAATTGAACATCAACAAAGTTCTTACTTAATTCTCCATTTTCTACGATTACATGAGTTCTTGTACTGTGGGCTTTGACCTTCCCCTGCATATATACCGAGATTCTATTAACTCTACTTGCAGCTATCCCATTAACTTTCCCAGATATCATCATGGTCCCCACCCTTAAGTGTAGTAGATGAAACTTTCTAAAATAAAACTTGGAATTTACAGCAATACCAAATAGCCATCACAAACAGCATATGCATCTACAAATGCAGCAACTTCTGTCCAGCATATATGTCCCAACAGAAACGATGTTCAACTCTCCAGGGTGATCAATTGTTCCTCCTCATTTCACTGCAAAACATCAATGCTGGTATTACACATCGATCGAAAACCTTGCCACCCACCTCTCCACATCCTACAGACAATTAAGCAGTTTACTTTTACGGCTTTTGTTGATTTTCCAAATGCAACCATCCTGATCTGTACATCTCCTCATGTCTTCAAAGTGAGCCACATCCATTTTTATGAGTTGGCTAAAGAAAATATAATTACTGGTTTATAACCTCAGCACTGAAGGTGGATGGAGGTTATGCGTTCACCCCTGTTTGTTTAGCTGTGAGTAGGATATTTCAAAATGTTATGGACGAATTCAGACGAAACTTGGTGGATAGGTTTGGTGTGTGATGCCGAAGAATTGATTTCATTTTGGTAAAGTTCTGGATCCTAGAATATTTAATCTCTGTTTGCGATTCATCACCATAGAGAGATGGGGCCAAATACGATAAATAGCATGATATTTCAAAAAGTTGTGGACGTGTTATGGCAAAACTTGGTGGATGAGTTGTGTAGGTGACAAGAACAAAACGGATTCGATTTTGGTTCAGGTCCAGAAGCAGAACCGGCCTATCAGTGGGATACAAAATGTGAACTGTTCGGCCTGCTGGATGTAGGCGCTCTACCGAGTTCAATTTTTCAATAATCCATTTTAATCTCATCCTTTTTTGCATAGCGATTGAACACGTTGTTTTTGCCAAATTAATTTCAGTCCTATCTTCTGACTCCAAAATTTCACTCTTCCATCATGGTATTCAGTTTTTCAGCATTCTTTGACATCAACACAGATTCACCTGCAAATCATAGGTAACTTAGTCTCTTCAAGGAACTTTGCAATTTTGCTGTTGGAACACTCCCTCCCTAGGCACATGATGAACAATTTTGGAGAGATTGCATCACCTTGCCAATTTCGATCTTGATCTTGATCTGTTTTCAATTTCAAGGTTGCTGTACCACTTTGTACAAATGTAATAGATCTGGAGTTGATGTTTCAGTGATGTCGAGCTTGTACGACAGCATTTATTTCCCCGTCCCAAAAGCTTCCCCCCCCCCCGCCCCCAATCCCCCCCACATTAGCAAATGGCAAGCACCAGGATAATTAGATTCTCTTGATTTTTTTGCAGAAGCTGATCGTTTGTTTCATGGTTGTCCATTGTTGAGTAAAACGTGTGTTTACTCCCTTGGTTGGTTGTAAGTGCGTCATTGTTCTGGAATATAAAGCTTCTCAGACTGTTGTTTCGGGAATCAAAATAATGACATTTCATACCAAGGATATGGCCACGATAGAAAGCTTCACTCGCCAAGACATAACTTGTTAAATTCATGGTGATGCAGAAGGAAAATGTGCAAGAAATAAATCACTACATCGATGATTCTTCCGATAAATTATTTTGCAATACATTATTTGGGGAAGTTGTTTTTCATTCACTGAAGTTGTTAACACAGGATCCACTGCGATCAGTACACGTCAGAAGGAAGGCTTCCATGCTTGGATCAAAAAAGTTGGTAGATCGCTGGCCAAAATGCATTGATGAGGAGGGAGATTATATAAAATGTGATTTGAATAAAGTTTGTCAAATGGCGCTATGTCCATGTCAGCGTCAGGTATGGGAGCATGTGCCAGAACAGCGCGTCGCTGCGTCCACTTTCCGCCGGTACTCCAGGGCCTCCGTCTGGCCATCCCCAGGCAGATGCCAGGCCCATCCCATCTCCTTGAGATGATGGTCAACCTGCTGCAACCACGAGGCACGTGGTCGGGCCACTGGCCTCCTCCACTCATGAGACTCCCTCGCTGAGAGAATTGGTGAGCAGGATCAGCGTCAGGAAAACGAGCCACATGTCCATACAGCCGCAACTGACGCTCACGGACTATGCAGGTAACAAATCTCATCCGAGTCTCTCTCAGCAGCCGCTCGTTGGACACAAAATCCGACCAGCGATAGCCAAGGATCTCCGAAGAGACCTGGTACCAAAGGAATTAAGTCTCCGTCTCAGATCCTTGGTCAGAGTCCAGTCTCGCATCCATAGAGCAAGACTGGAAGCACCAAGGACCTGAAGACTCGGACTTTCGTCTCCCGCACAGGTACCGGCAGCGCCACACCCCATCATCCAGTGAATCCATGACTCCCCAGGCCCGACCCAGACGTCTATTGACCTCTGACTCACAGCCAGCAGAGACATGAATATCACTGCCAAGGTAAGTGAATCTCTCACGACCTCAACATCCTCACCACAAACAGAGACAGACAGGACAGCAGCATCCAAGATGTCACCGAAAGCCTGGATCTTAGTTTTGACCCAAGAAACCCGTAATCCCAGCGGCTCCGACTCCTCATTCAGCACCTCGAGGGCCCCAAAAGGGTATCTAAAGTCTCCGCAAAGATGACTGCATCATCTGCAAAATCAAGGTCCGAGATCTTACAATCCCAAACGATGCACCGCAGCTTGATCTCTCCGCCATCCTCCTAAAATCCAGTCCATACAAGTGCTGAAAAGTGTGGGGCCAGTACACACCCCTGACGAACTCCAGTAACAACTGGAAATAAGTCAGAGATGGTACCACCACACTTCACAGCACTTCCAGTACCAGAGTAGAGTTCAGACATCAGATCGATCAGTTTTGATGGCACCCCACGAAGACCAAGAATCCTCCAGAGGACATCCCGATTCACTGAATCGAACGCTTTACAGAGATCAACATAGGCTGCAAGCAGCCCCTGCCGAAACTCTCGTCTGCGTTCGGTGAGGACACGAAGAGCAAGGATACGGTCAATCGTTGACCTCTTTGGTGTAAAGCCTGACTGCTCTGGACGCTGGTGCTCAAGCAGATGTGGCGAACCCTATCAAGAATTATCGAGCAAAGACCTTGCCCGGCACTGAGAGCATGTCACCCCTCGGTAGTTGTTGCATCTTGGCGATCACCCTTCCCTTTCCAGAGAGGAACAACAAGGCCCCCTTCCAATCGGTTGGGATGATGCCTGTGTTCCAGGCAGAGCACAAAACTGCATGCAACGACACGAGTACAGCATTTCCACCAGCCTTGAGAAGTTCAGCATGGATGCCACAGATCCCTGGAGCTTTGCCCCGTTTCAACTGGTTCACCGCAGCCCATGTTTCCACAGCGAAGGTGGACCACAGTTGATTCGAGTCAGCAACAGGGATTGTAACACCCTTGACGTCCAACTCGACAGCTGGGGATCAGCCTGGTACAACCGCTCAAAGTAACCGGCCAGCGGGCCTTCACTTCAGACTCCTCTGTCAAGAGCCTACCACTCTCTGCTCTACTGCAGTGCTCCGAGGGATGGGCTTGGATGAACGCAATGCACGAATTCCCCTGTAAGCGGGACGAGAATCACCTGTCCACAGGGATGCTCTACCCCCTCACAGATTCCTTGCACATAGGCCTCCTTGTCCACCCTCAGTGCACGTACAGTTTTACGCCTCAGCTCCCTGAACAGCTCAGCTCTGCCATTCAGCCTGGCCAGCGACTCTGGTCAATGGTATCCAGTGTCCCTTGAGAGACAAAATTCTTCTTTGCCCTGCGGTGAGTTCGAGGAACATCCACCGGCAACATCAAGGACGGTGGTCTTGAAGGCACTCCACAACTCTTCAGGACCCCCAAAGCACCCAGACCCCCAAGTGTCCACTCAGCCTGTTCGCAAACTCCTCAGCTAATCTCTCATCCCTGAGCCAGCCAACATCCAGCCTAGGCTTGGATGGTACCATTCTCCAGGATTTAAGGTGCAGCTTTAGAGTTGCTACAACAAGCCTGTGGTCAGTATTGAGGAACTGAGCACTCCGGTAGACCCTGCAGTTCTGGATCATCCTCCAACGACCGTCAATGAGGACATGGTCAATCTCCTTTGCCACACCGCCAGCGTTGGAATACCAAGTACAGCGATGAGCTTGTGGCGCTGAAACCATGAACCAGCCACCCTAAGTCCATGACTTCTTGCAAAGTCAAGGAACTTAGTGCTATTCTGGTTCATAGTTCCTGACCCATGGGGACCAACACACACCTCATAACCATCCCTATCATTTCCAGTCAATGCATTGAAATCCCCAAGACTAGAAGTGTATCTCGTCTGGGGCACTGATCAACCACAGACTCGAGCGTGGCGTAGAATGCATCCTTCACGGTGAGATCACTCGCCTCAGTCGGAGCATAAACAGAGACCAGGGAAATGAACCTAAGGAGTGACGAATCCTTAATCTCATAATACGCTCGTTGACCGGTGTTACCTCAATTATCATTGGGGTCAGCTTATTGGACACAGCTACAGCAACTCCTTGGGTATGGTAACCATCAGAGCGACCAGACCAATAGTAGGTGTAACCACCCACCATTATCTCACCACGATCGGTCTCTGAACCTCAGAGAGTGCTGCAATATCGATGTCCAAACGCTTGAGCTCAGATGATAACAGAGACAGGTGATCATCCTCTCTTAGGGATAGGACATCCAGGCACCCAACCGAAGGACCGCCTCAGGTTAACCCAAGGAGACCGCCGTCTGGTGGACGACACCTCAGCACCACTCCGACACACTCTCCCGCAATCTGACCAGGGATGTTACCCCGTGGTTTCCCTCCTATCATCAAAGATTGGGGTCCCGAAGGCTTTGCCCCATCCCGTCATCCGGTGAGCTGCCCTGCGAAGGGAAGCTGCACAGGAGGTACTCCCACGGAGTGGTGTTTCAGATTTTTTTGCGTTTTTGTGTTTTGCGGAATGAAGGGTTTTACGGGGGCCGAGGTGCAAATCCTGCCACCAACCTCCTAATAAAAAGTAACCCAACTGCAGGAGGACGTCCGCAGACACAGTTGGGCACTAGATATGGATGGCCGTTGGCTCACAAGGAGCTCCTCCGCCCTTTGACAGGTTTGTTTTTAATCCTGCTGGGTGTCCATATCCAAACACCCTCCTCACCAGAAAACCTGGTGGGGAGACGTTTAGTCGCCGACAACCCGACCATGGAACAGGTTAGTACAGGTTTACATGGTACCTGTAGCAGGTCACAGATCTAACCTGACCTGACAAAACCTGACCACAGATCTAACCTGACCTGTCCATGGAGGTGGATGATAGAACTCTTGGATAAGCCGAGCCATCACATGCACAGCAGTTTGTGAAAGTAGAATTTGCCAGGTCTTCCATTTAGACCAGGGGTCGGGAACGTGTGGCTCGGAGCCAGGTGTGGCTTTTTGATGATTGCATCTGGCTCGCAGATAAAATTGGAGTTTGAAAATTTGAAAGCCCAATATTTCTCGCGAAGCTTTACCTATAGTTTGAATGGTGTCGTGCTTCATTCACGTGCAGGGCTGAACTTGGCAGAAGGAGAGAAAAAAAAAACGCCTCCGAATTGGCTGAAGCGGTTTTTGTTCGTCCAGTCATGCGGCCGAGGCGACTCGTGATTTCGGTTCCTCCAATGACGTGCCGCCGCCGAGACGCGTAGCGGAATTCATCTCGACCAATCACGCGCCAACGCTGAGGCGACAGCATCCCAGAGTTGGCCGGCCGCGCCGCACCTCTCGAGTATATAAGCCCGTGCGCAGGCCAGCCAGACTCACTATTTGCCAAGCCTCAGTTGGGTTAACATCTCCCTCTCTCTCATTTGCTCAAAGCTAACCCTTCGACGAAGAAGAGTGCGAAAAGAAAAAAAGATGAGGAGTATCGTACATTTCAGACGAATGGGCCGAAGAATTCGCCTTTGTGGAGAGAGCAGGTTCTGTGGTGTGTCTAATTTGCAATGAAAATTGCATCGATGAAACGGTCGAATATAAAGCGGCACTTCGACACACGCCATGCTACCTTTGCATCAAAATACCCTGCGGAGACAGCAGAAAGAAAGCGTGCCAAGAGCTACTGAGCAGGGTGCAAGCAGCCAGCAGCAACTCCGCTATTGGACCCGGCAAGGTGACTATAATTCCGCTAGCTTTGCTGGATCTTTAGCAATAGTGAGGCACGGAAAACCATTCACAGATGGCGAGTATGCTAAAACGTTCATGCTGGATGTAGCCAATGAACTTTTTGATGATCTTCCGAACAAAGACAAGATAATCAAACGGATACAAGACATGCCTCTGTCGGCAAGAACTGTTCATGATCGTACCATCATGATGGCAAACCAAGTGGAGGAAACGCAAGTGAAGGACATAAATACAGCGCCGTTCTTTTCCCTGGCTTTGGATGAGTCAACAGACGTAAGCCATTTGTCGCAGTTCAGTGTGATTGCAAGATATGCTGCTGGTGATACACTGCGCGAAGAAAGTCTTGCTGTTCTGCCAATAAAAGGGTCCACAAGAGGTGAGTATTTATTCAAGTCTTTCATGGAGTTCGCTCAAGAAAAAAATCTACCTATGGATAAACTTATCTCAGTGTGTACTGATGGTGCTCCGTGTATGGTGGGAAAAACAAAGGATTTGTGGCGCTTCTCCGTGAACATGAAAATAGACCCATCCTAAGTTTCCATTGCATTCTACACCAGGAGGCACTTTGTGCTCAGATGTGTGATGGCAGCTTGGCGAAGTGATGTCGCTGGTCATTCGTGTGATCAATTTATGTTGCCCGAGCCTTAAATGGTCGCCAGTTTAAAACACTGCTGATGAAGTTGGAAATAACTATCACGGTCTGCTTTTGCACAGCGATGTGCGTTGGTTGTCAAGAGGGAAGGTGCTTAGCCGTTTTGCGGCTTGCCTGAACGAAATCCGGACTTTCCTTGAAATGAAAGGGATTGAGCATCCTGAGCTAGCCGAAACTGAGTGGCTCCTCAAGTTTTACTATCTCGTGGATATGACTGAACATCTGAACCAGCTCAACGTGAAAATGCAAGGCATTGGAAATACAGTGTTATCCCTTCAACAAGCCGTGTTTGCTTTTGAAAACAAGCTGGAGCTCTTTATCATGGATCTTGAAACAGGTCGTTTACTACATTTTGAAAAACTGAGACAATTTAAAGATGCATGCACAGCAAGTGAGCCCACTCAAAACTTTGATCTCCACCAGTTAGCTGGCTTCACATCCAGTCTCCTACAGTCATTCAAAGCACGCTTTGGAGAATTTTGTGAGCACACTCATCTTTTTAAGTTCATCACCCATCCAAACGAGTGTTCACTGAACACAGCCGACCTGAGTTACATTCCTGGTGTCTCCGTCAGAGATTTTGAAGCAGAAGTGGCTGACCTGAAGGCCTCAGACATGTGGTGAATAATTCAAGTCACTGAATGAAGATTTGGAAAGAATCGCACGACAGAAAGCGGAGTTGGCGAGCAAGCACATGTGGACAGAAATGAAAAAAACTTCAACCCGAAGACCAGCTGATTATCAAAACTTGGAACGCGCTCCTGTCACATACCACACACTGCAGCGTGTGAGTATTGCTGTATTGACCTTGTTTGGATCACGTATGCATGTGAGCAGTCATTCTCACATCTTAAAAACATCAAGTCCAACCTACGATCACGTTCAACGGATGAAAGCCTCAACGCTTGCATGAAGCTTAACCTCACCAAGTACCAACCAGACTACAAAGCCATCAGCAAATCCATGCAGCACCAGAAGTCCCATTAATGGTGAGTATTATAACAACATTATTTAAAAGAATAAATTCAGAGGCTTATTAACTCACATTTAGTTGAATTCCATCTTAAAATATTATATGGCTCTCACTGAAATAGGTCAGTCAGGTATGGAGCATGTGCCAGAACAGCGCGTCGCTGCGTCCACTTTCCGCCGGTACTCCAGGGGCCTCCGTCTGGCCATCCCCCAGGCAGATGCCAGGCCCATCCCATCTCCTTGAGATGATGGTCAACCTGCTGCAACCACGAGGCACGTGGTCGGCCCACTGGCCTCCTCCACTCATGAGACTCCCTCGCTGAGAGAATCTGGTGAGCAGATCACGTCAGGAAAACGAGCCACATGTCCATACAGCCGCAACTGACGCTCACGGACTATGCAGTAACAAATCTCATCCGAGTCTCTCTCAGCAAACGCTCGTTGGACACAAAATCCGACCAGCGATAGCCAAGGATTCTCCGAAGAGACCTGGTACCAAAGGAATTAAGTCTCCGTCTCAGATCCTTGGTCAGAGTCCAAGTCTCGCATCCATAGAGCAAGACTGGAAGTACAAGGACCTGAAGACTCGGACCTTCGTCCTCCCGCACAGGTACCGGCAGCGCCACACCCATGATCCAGTGAATCCATGACTCCCCAGGCCCGACCCAGACGTCTATTGACCTCTGACTCACAGCCAGCAGAGACATGAATATCGCTGCCGAGGTAAGTGAATCTCTCCACGACCTCGACATCCTCACCACAAACAGACACAGACAGGACAGCAGCATCAAAGATGTCACCGAAGCCTGGATCTTAGTTTTGACCCAAGAAACCCGTAATCCCAGCGGCTCCGACTCCTCATTCAGCACCTCGAGGCCCCAAAAGGATATCTAAAGTCTCCGCAAAGATGACTGCATCATCTGCAAAATCAAGGTCCGAGATCTTGACATTCCCAAACGATGCACCGCAGCTTGATCTCTCCGACATCCTCCCTAAAATCCAGTCCATACAAGTGCTGAAAAGTGTGGGGCCAGTACACACCCCTGACGAACTCCAGTAATAACTGGAAATAAGTCAGAGATGGTACCACCACACTTCACAGCACTCTCAGTACCAGAGTAGAGTTCAGACATCAGATCGATCAGTTTTGGTGGCACCCCACGAAGACCAAGAATCCTCCAGAGGGCATCCCGATTCACTGAATCGAACGCTTTACAGAGATCAACATAGGCTGCAAGCAGCCCCTGCCGAAACTCTCGTCTGCGTTCGGTGAGGACACGAAGAAGCAAGGATACGGTCAATCGTTGACCTCTTTGGTGTAAAGCCTGACTGCTCTGGACGCTGGTGCTCAAGCAGATGGTGGCGAACCCTATCAAGAATTATCCGAGCAAAGACCTTGCCCGGCACTGAGAGCAGCGTCACCCCTCGGTAGTTGTTGCAGTCTTGGCGATCACCCTTCCCTTTCCAGAGAGGAACAAACAGGCCCCTCTTCCAATCAGTTGGGATGATGCCTGTGTTCCAGGCAGAGCACAAAACTGCATGCAACGACACGAGTGCAGCATTTCCACCAGCCTTGAGAAGTTCAGCATGGATGCCACAGAATCTACTGAAATAGATTTCCAAATATTTTGCTTTCATGATCTCTGAGTCAAAAAGGCTCCCGACCCCTGATTTAGACCATAGTGTTGCAACCAATGTGACTATCATGGGCAGTGAATGGCCATAATTTTGAGTGAGAATGATCTATTATATCAATCCATTGTTGTACAGTTTATAATTCTCAAACAAAATTTTAAAAAATGTTTGTAGCATGTGGGTATTGAGATGGGGGAAACAAAGGACTATGAAAAAATATATAACAAAAAGAGGTAAGTTGAGCCAACTCATTAAAGCACTGCACAAAATCAAATCTTGTGGAGGCATTTCACGAGTACTATGGTATTCTGACAGAGTGACGAATCCATTTTAAAACAAAACATGGCATTAGCTACCAGATCCCTGTTGACACGACTCTAAGGTTTTCCCTGCGTTCCGTAATCAACCCCCACCTCTGTTACATGGCAGCACTTTGGGATCTTCAACCTTTTCAATTGATTTCATTTGTGGGTCAGACGCTAGCATACAGATCAGTTGATTAGTAATTTCTGTATAATGATACAAGGTCACATTATCTTCTTAGAAAATTGAAGAAGCGGTGTGGAATCACCAGCTTCAGTGACGTAATGGTTAGAGTGTCCGTTCTCAGTCTGGGAGGTCGGCGGTTCCAACCCCGGCCGAAGACTTTAAAAACGGTCCATACAGCTTCCTTGCTCGATGCTCAGCATTTAAAAAGGATAGAGCACGGAAAAACAACCCGAAGTTGGTAATAATAGCGCAGGATTTGATGGGCCGAATAACCTCCTCCTGCATCTAAGCCCCTTGTTCGGGAACTCGTATTATTATTATTATAAAATAGTGGCACCATATTTTGGAAGATGTTTTTGTGAAGAAAGGTACAAGGAATCATTAAATACTTGCTTTTCAGGCATATATGTGTCTGCAATATTTTGATAGACTATTAATTTTGATAAACGATTATAATTTGTTTGGTTTAAAAACAAAAAGATCCACAACTCCCCAGGCCACTGCTTCTCAGCTTATGAATCACCTGGATTGAGAAGTAGCTGAATGGCTAGCATAAGCCATGAGCTTCATTTTATCACTTTGGGGCATAATACATTATAATTGGTACAAGTGTGACAAGTTATTTAGTGTCTGTGAGAAATGCACTAGTGGAGGAGGACAACAATTGGTTCATCAATGTCGTAAACAAAAAATAAAGGCCAAAATCTACCACTACTTTAATGGCCTTAATTATTCCAAATATTTTACAAATAAGCTTGAAAAGCCTGATGTTCGACTGAAGGGTGAAGGAATTTGTAATTTGTTCAGGGTGCTGGCAATAGCTCGCCTTCTCTCTAGGAAAACAAACACACTGTGGGATTATCGATGTCCATCAAGGAATGCTATCAGATGGAATAACCAACTTGTCTATTCGAGAGATGACGCACTTTGTGAGGAAACTGCCAGTGAGTCACAAGTCTGACACTATTGGGACAGAACTGAGACTAGACAGATCAAAGGTAAGTTTGCGACCTCTGTCATTATGTCAAACAGATCATGGTCAAACACACTTCACCTCTTCCACATGTGGGTGGTATTCTGGTATGCACTTAAATTCTATTCCATGTACCGTATTATCCTACACATCAATGCCCTGATGTTCTCTGTCTCTGGTATGTACTTCATATCTGTATGACAAATATCTATCTGTGTGCTTGTACCAGTCCATGAATGTACTGTGCACAGTAAAAAAAAAAACAACAAATGGAATAAACATGTGCACATGCAGGATAGAATACGAGTTCACTGGGGTGGGTGAGGGAAGTGAGGAATGAAAGATACAAGTGGTGAAGAAGGGGAGGAAATGAGCTGCACTTGCATACAATGGATACAATTTGGAGCTGTCCATTGTGCTCTTGTGTTATGCAACATTTTTAGCATCAAAACCCGTTTCTAGTGCCTTTGTACATGAATACAGAGCCATAAAAAGGTCATGTAGACGCAACATGTATGAGCTTGCCAAGAACCTGATATATTGTTACGGCTGGGGAAATTCGCAAACACCATTCAGGTCCCGTAGGTGAGGTATTTCTGAAGTACATGTATAGTTAGCCAAACCCATTGTTTAGAGGGAATTAATGTGATTCATTCGGGCTGCGATCCTTTGAGTTAGGCGTTTTTCTGTTCTACTTTGTTTTGAACCAACCACCCTTCAACCTCAACCACGCCACCACTCCAACAACGCCAGCACCGCCATCTCACAACAACACCACCATCTTCGCCACTACCACAACCAACGAACGCCATCCTCCGCGGTCCACGTACGATGGTTTCCGCGCTGGAAACCGTCGAACGCGAGAAGGGAAGGAAGAAATCACCACGCGAGGGCGCGCGGTTTCCCCGCTTGTTTTCTTCCTGGCCCGGCGCCAGGACGGATTCTCCTCGCCCCCCGGATGGCGCGGGGAGGGGGAACGAGAGGGAACGCCCCCCTTCTCGAAGCGCCTCGAAGGAGGGTGGAGGCCAAGAACGGGGCGGGGCGCCGGGGGTATAAGAGTCGGAGGCGCAGGAGGTTCTTTCTCTCTCTTGGGTCTCTCTCTGGTCGGCGAGCTTCGGCTCGTGCTCGTTCTGGTTTTGGGTTCTCTCTTGGTTCAGCATTCGTTCTCTCTTGG
>CM068963.1:113108889-113132419 GCA_035128595.1 Eptatretus atami
CGACATTCAGTCGTTGGCCTCCCGGCTAACGCCGGATCCATCACGGGTGGGCCTTTCGGAACCTCTCCACAATCGTTGCCAATCGGCCACCGCGTAGGATTAGGGTTGTTCGCCAAACTCGACCTACCTAATACCACTGCGGATCGGTAAACCGGGCGGAATTCGTACCTCGTCCGCAGGTCGACTCCGGACATTGAGCCGCTTGGGCGGGCCGTTCCTACATATCGGGATACCGAGCGGTGTTATCGTCGACCTCGATCGGTTCAGATTATTTACCGGGCGTATCCAGCCCACTACGAACCCTTTTACGTGAAGCAAGATGGAGTTCAATTAAAGAAAAGACGAAGCGAAACGGGAAAACAGTTCACACAATGCCACATTATTTCGCGGCACCGGAGCACACATATAAGCCACACGTAAAGCAAACAGCATGTATTTACAGTCACAATAAGCAATTGCACATATATCACATTAGAACAAAGAAATGAGGCACATATAAAGGAGTTAAAACCGAACTACACGAACTTACGGACCCCACTATATACAGTTTCTACCTTACAAGACACCGGCGCCACAACACGCATCACACCGAAGCAAAGAAAAGACCCCCCTCACAGGCAAGGAGTCAACTGGGGCCCGTGGCCTATATGCTCGCGTGGAACCTGGATGAGCGGCCATTGTCCACGAGACCGATGGGCGTTCCTACCCGCCGCTCCTCGTGGCAGCCCGCAGTAATGTCGCTTGCACGGCGGTCCGTGGGCACCTTGCTGGTGTTAAGTGGGAACGGGGCCCCTTGTCGCACTCTCTCAGCCGCGGGGAAAGGGGAATTGTTTGATTGCTCTGGGGAGGGAGGTATGGCTGGCGACGCGCGACTCAACGCGACCTCGTCGTTCCCGGACCAAGCCTTCCAGGTCCTCCTCAGCCGATCGCCCTCGCTTGCCGTTCGGCCCCCTAGCCGTCTGCCCACCTCTGGCTTCGGAGCTCCGTCTCCCGACTTCCGCCCCACCGGACACTGTCTCACCGATCTCTCACCGATCTGCTCCGAGCTCCGTCGTCTCCGGAATCTGCCCCACCATCTCATCTCTTGACTCACTGCGCTCGCCTTTTTATCGGCTGCAGGAAAACCACCCATATGCAAATTCTCCGGATCAAATCGACCTTCAGGGGCGGGCCACGGCTCGGCCGATTGGACGGAGAAAAAGGGGGCGTGTATCATTCCTGATCCTCAAAATTTGCATATTGCCGATTTTCGTTCAGGCGCGTCTGGAGCGGGCCAAGCCGCCCCGCGCTTCCTGATTGGCTGGATCAGATGTGGGCGTGTATCATTTCCTGACCGAATTCTCCTAGAAAACCCGCCATCTGCACTCGGCTTCTCGCGTGTATCGCTGAGACAGCCCGACGCTCGGCGTCCACAGGTGGTGCCGGGAATGGCCGTAGGAGAAGGGGTGGAGGGTTTTCGGCGGTGTTCGATGGCCATGGGCTTTTTTGGAATGGCGCGTGATGTGAGGTTTGCCCGTAGCGAGTGGTGAAGGTAGGTTTTTGCTGCTGGCGTTTGTTGTTGTTGTTGTATCAAAAACAAAGGTATAGAACAGAAAAACGGCCTAACTCAAAGGATCGCAGGCCCGATATGAATCACATTAATTCCCTCTATTACAATGGGTTTGGCTAACACACATGTTACTTAGAAATATATTCTCACTACTGGGACCTTTATGGTCTGGTGCGAATTTTCCAGAGCCCGTAAACTACCCCCTCCCCTTTTTTACAGACTCGTTCCGAGTCGTCAAATTATCGTGTTGCCATCATGTGTAGTTCTCCCCTAGTACGTTTTAACCTACGGATCCCTTGAGTGCGACATTCTATGGTATTCGCTGTCCCCAAAATAAATACCTGAGGCTGAGTAACTAACTAAACAAACTCACTTCACACGGACGACTTAATAAAATTAGCCGGCGCTAACACATACATGCCGGGGGCGCACTCTATATTACAATACAAACTTAACACCTTAACCTTATAAATTTACACTAAACCATGGCCCAGGATCAATGGACTCTGCAGGAAAAAGGGAGAGTCAAAAGAGAACCGGTTGCACGGGCCGCCACGCAGGCCGTGTTGCAGCTTGCCAACAGGACAGTCTCCTGCAGCTTGCAAACTGTTGCTGCTGGATTCCTGGCGCGCATGGAAATGAAAGGGGGGTGCAAAGCAAAAATTGAACGGGGCTGGTGAAACAGGGGGCAGTGGGCATGACATGGGCAAAGGTTAAAAGGCAACATAGCCTCAGAAATAGGCCGTTGCAGGCATAACACAGCCGCAGACGAACTGGCCGGACAGGCCTTGAGTAAAAACAGCCGTTCGGACGATCCGGCCGCACAGGCCTTTGCCCAGCAAAACACAGCAGACGATCGGCCGGCACAGGCTTGCAGAAAACAACCAGCCGTACGAGTTGGCCGCACAGCCCGCAGCACACACCGCAGACATGAGTTGCCAGCCTTGCCTCAGTGAGGTTGGGTGGAGGAGTCGTGTGTTTGGCCACACGGAAGGTGCGACTCGGACCTACCCTACCTGTCTCCTCCACTATCGCCTTGCTGTCACTTTGTACCTCCCACTCCCTTAATTGTAAAACCATTTAGCCCCCAACTTATTTTTGTTTTTTTTGTGGTTTTATTTTTCACCCTCTTCCCCACTATAAATCGTCCCCTAACCCTTTATCGTCTTGTTCGGCTAACCTATTGATGTCACCTAGCCTACTCCAACCCCTACGTTCCCTTCCCGGAGGGATAAGGAGAGCTGGCGTCTTGTGTCGAGGCCAACGAAGCTTCAGGATGGCCTCCCAGACTCAGCGACTAACCCAAAAGTGTCCAGCGCGCCCCAACTGGATGAGCGAAGGATGGATGGTCGGGGTAACCTTCCTTATCTACCTAACTGTTAACCTATTAAACTACCCCGGGCTTCACAAGCGGCTCTCGCTTAATCTATTCGGTTCTAAAAAACCCAGTCCCCCTGATCCCGTCGCCTGTGTGGGTCCACTAAATTTCGCCTCGCCCTCTAATTTCCTCGTCCCTGCACGGTTCGTGGCTGGGACGCGTGGCTCCTTTGGGCAGGCACGACCCTCTGCCGAATCTCCAACAATGGCACCCCCGGGCACTCACTGCCTCCGAGCCTACCAGCTCCCTAAACACCGTAGGAGTGCCCCCATGGCAACTCCCCTGAAACCACACGTGCAGGCTGCGCCCGGCCCCTTTCCAGGGTCACCCGTCCCACGACATGCCCACCGGGCCAACGGGCGCTCGGCCCCCCGCACCAAGCGCGCGCACCCGGGCCCACTACGCTTAACCCGCCCCCCATTGGCCCTTGCTACCACGGCCACTAGCCCGTGGCCCGGGGTACCCATCAGCATACTCACCTTTCGCAGCCACCCATCCCAGCCGTCAACAGGGCTCCTGCACCCCTCCAATAGGTTTCGAGCCTACCACTCCACCCAACAGCAAAACACCTCATTTTGTCAAATTTAATAACCCAGCTAAACTCACTCTACACTGACCCGGTCCCTTGGGCGGGAGTCAACTCCTCCCCCCAATCCACTTCATCGCCACCATGCATTCCACATTCGCTCACTCACACAGACCCGCTGCCGCACTCATCAAACACGTCTCCCACAAAATCTTCCAACTCCAACATCGCTGAACTCTGCCATCCTTCTATCTACCTCCCCTTAACTACCCTCGTTGCTCCCACGTCGTCCCTTACATCAGCACTTCCTATTTAACACTACGTAGCTAAACTACGTCCCCGCCACACATCACAGTCTGTCACTGTCTCCAAAATCTCTTTTCCCATCTCCCCTTTCTTAATCTGAAACTAACATCTTCTCTACCTAAGCCATTCCACGACTCCATGAGGACTTACCCTGCCCATAAGTCGTCTAACTATAAGCTAACCCTTCCCCCTAACTAGTTGGCCATCCTGTGCCCAGCAAGGGTCTTCCACCCCTTACCGGGAATCCTGTTCACCAAAAGCGAGGGCTTGCTTTTGTTACTTTTAATTTTTTTTTTTTCAAATTCCTGCGCAGACCGCGCGGAAACTCCAGCTCGCCACTTTGCACCTTACCCGTGACGTCATGCAGCTGCAACGTGCTTCGTCCCCTGGCTGGTACCATTCCGGCAGGATCACCCCCTGCCGGATTCCAACCCTACGTGCAAGCCATGACGTCACCCTGCGCACCCCCAAGAACAACCTCGCACTCCGAGGGGCTCCCCACGGCGAACACATGTGCTCTGCCGTTGGAGTCCTAACACAACTCGCGTGGAGAACCCATGCGTCAAACCGTATCCTGCCAACCTTTGTCCGTCTCGCGGGATCGCAACATCCACCGCGTGCCGTTCCGACGCGGCTCACTCCGCAAGCGAGCACGTGGGGTCTTTCGTGCCCTGCTACAGCACGACCCTGCCGCTCGCTGCTGGGTGACCCGGCTACGGTCCCAAACAGCTACGGCCGCTACCCGCTTCGTCCTCTGTCGCCTCGTCTCCTTCCACCCACGCACACCTGCGTTTACGACGCACAGACTCCACTCCATCACACTCACATATCTCGAGACCGCCCCACCCTGGGGGCACGCTGGTGCGGCATGGCTCAGGCATCCGACCGACATCTCCCTTACATTACAGAGACTCTACACACCCTGGTCTCCCTCCACACTCCGATTCTCACACACCTGCTTCGCACACGCGTGCCGTTTCTGGCGCACGACCGCCTCCACCCACCCGTGGTCTTTCACCCCAACCCATGGCTCCCTCAACACGTTCTCTCATCCACCTGGCGGTGCCCCTTTTCACACACGCACGTGGAAGCACCACTCCGCACAATCCCACCACACCACGCACACACGGTCGCTTACACCACGGGACACACTCACCGCTTGCGTGCCGCAAAGCATCGCATGTCCGCACACTCGCAAACACACAACCCCTGCACAACCACACTGGGGATTCGGTCTCCACAAGGGTTCCCGGGCCTCTATGCCCCCCAGCTGCACGTGCACCCATCCACAGCACTCGTCCCTTCAACTCCGGCTTTGGACACGACCGAACCCACCTGTCGTGATTCGCTCAAGGCATAACTCCCTCCCCTCTGTTCCTGGAGGCAGCCATCCAGCTGCTCACACCGGGTCCCTACCCAGTCCGCTGCAGCTCACCCCCATTATCCTCCACTACTTCTTGTGTGTGGGTTTGTCCTTTAACCCCGTCATTATCATGCAGGTCCTCTCCTCTATTTCTCTTTCTCCGCATCTCTATACATTTGTTAGTTTCTGTTTCTTTCTGGAGTTTCCATCTCTTCTGGATCTTTTTTTTCATTTTTTCTTTCTCTCCTTTCCAGTTCATTATTTCAAACTCGTATAGTTTTGTTTTCTCTCCCACTCTTCCTCATGCTCCCTCATTTCCAATCTCATCTTTCCTCATTGGCTCATTTCCTTCTGGTGTTTCATTCGCTGCTCTCTCTTACCCTCCTTGCTTCCTCTCCTGTCCTTCCTTCTCCATTCATGTTTGCTTCATTGGTTCAATCTCTTCTGTGTTTATTTGCTGCTTCTCATTTACTCTTCCTTTGTTTCTTCTCCTGTCTTTCCTTCTGCAGTTTCATGGTCTTCTTCATCGTGGTTAATTCCTTTTGTGTTTCATTCGCGTTCTTTGTCTACCTCTTCGCACTCCAGCCTTGCTTTCTTTCAATTGGCACCCTCGCTTCATGTCTTTTTGTTTTCTATCCCATTGTTCCTCGTTTCTTCCCTCTCCATCTCGTTGTTCCTTCAATCTCCTATTTTCTCCTTCCTGCTTCATTCCCATTGGCTCCCTCATTTCTTTTTTTTTTTTCCTCGTATTCCAACTATTTTTTCCTTTGTCGTTATCAGTTTCAATCATATCTTCTCATTTCTATTCCACTGTCTTTCTTGTTCTCGTTCTGCAATCTCCATTATTTTCTTTCAAACTGACAGATTTCTTCTCCTGTCTCATTCCTTTTCTTCTCCGTACTCTTTCTTGTTCCTCATTCTGCAAATCTCTGGTTTCCTTCCATACTGATCGATTTCCTTCTTCTGTCTCATTCGTTCTTTCCATCATTACTCTTTCTTGATCTTCATTCTTTAATCTGCTTTTGCTTCCAGTCTGTTCGATTCTGTACATGTTGTGGTTCCTAACGTTTCATCTCCGTTCTCGTTCTTCTCCTTCTCCAACATCCTCAACTCGTTTCGTAATCCGTCTCTTCTTCTGTGTTTCTGTAACTCAGTTTTCTTCTCCAATGTCTTTTCTCATCTCGCACACTCGAACTTGCTTTGGCTTCTAAACTTTCTTCCATCTTCCCTTGTGTTTGTTCTATCAGTCTTCCCAGTTCCTGTTTCTCCGTTTTTACCTCCCGCTCCGCTTTATCACTCTCTTCGTCATGTCATGAAGTCTTTCTCACACTCCACTATTTTTATTTTCCTTCGTGCCACGTCTTCCGTCAACCCCAATTAATTGTTTCCCTCTCGGTACGTTCACTTTTTCTCGTCACCTCCACGCTTCTCGCCCAACACAGTCTCCCGAATTTTTTGTTTTTTTACCCGCCTTCACCGCGGGCCTTGACAACCGTTGCACCCCCTCCCAGCTCGTTCGCTCCCACACGTGGCTCGCCATTACGCATCTTCGCTGTTGTTGCCTCATGGCCGCCTGCAGGCTCGCGCCCATTTTGCTGCGGTTCACCCCGCATTCTTTTATTTCTTCCTTCATTCCTTGTGCCATTTTTTCCATATTCCGTTTATGCCTTTATTTCGTTTTTCATTTCGAGTGAGTTTTCCATCCATTGTTTTCGTTCTCCAATCCCATTTTGCCGTTCATTTCGTGTGTGTTGTTCCATCTGCTGTTCACTCCTTTTATTCGTTTTTCATTCGTTTTTCATTTCTTCATTTCTTTTTCATTTCTGCTTCATCTTCGCTTATTGCCTGCCAAAATCATGTTCCTGGCCACGTTAAGTGGGTCCGCGGCAATCGCTCACCCTCAGGCGCGGGATCCGCCGGCACTGCGGGAAGGACTTTGACGCGAGCGATGGTGGGGGGTGTCATACACCGCGGCCTCTGCCGCCGCCGCGCCCATTTCGAGGCCTGGGTTCAGTTGGGGGGAATTGTCGCTGCTCCATTAAGCATTCCTGCATGGGGTCTTCATCCTGGACCATGATTCTACATCACTACACATATACACTCTACTCCCCCCGGCTCCCGCTCGCATTGAGACGCCATCCTTATTCCACGTTAAGGGGTTTAATTAATCCGCTCGTAATTGTGGAGGAATCGGGGTCCTCTTCTCACCCCTGGACCGATTCCCTATGAATTTAGCTTGGAGACTGGAGGGATATAGAATCACACTCCTGTACACCAGTGTTGCAATTCGCGTCCCGTCGGCGTGCGATCCGCACGCGACTCAGAACCGCCGCCTCGCCCACCGGACGTGCAATTCATCGTGACCCTCCCGCTAACGCCGGGATTCCAGTCACGGGTGGGCCTTTCGACCTCACCACAATCGTGCCATCGGCCACCGCTAGGATAGGGTGTCTCCAACTCGACCATACCTAGTACCCACGCGGATGGTTAAACCGGCGCGATCGTACCTCGCCCAGGATCGACTCCGACACGAGCCGCTTGGCGGCCTTCCGTACTATCGGATAACGAGCGGTTGTTATCCGCTCGACCTCGAACGGTTCAAGATTATTTACCGGGCGTATCCACCCACTACGAACCCTTTACCGTTGAAGCAAGATTGGTTATCAATTAAAGAAAGACGAAGCGAAACGGTCGAAAACAGTTCACACAATGCACATTATTTCGCGGCACACGGTAGCACACATATTAGCACACGTAAAGCAAACAGCATGTATTTACAGTCAACAAGTTAGCAATTGCACATATATCACATAGAACAAAAGAGATGCCACATTATAAAAGGAGTAAAACCGACTACACGACACACGGACCCTTATACAGTTTTCACCTTATCAAGACACGGCGCCATCAACACGCATCACACCGAAGCAAAGAAAAGACCCCTCACAGGCAAGGGAGTAGACTGGGCCCTGGGCCAGCGCGTGGACCGGTGAGCGGCCAGGTCACGAGCACCGATGGGGTCCTACCCGCGCCCTCGCTTGGCGAAGCGGCAGAATGATACTGCACGCTGGTTTTCCGTTGCACCTGCTGGTGTAGTGGAACGGGCCCCTTGGCGCACTCTCTCAGCCGGGAAAGGGGAATTGTTGATGCTCTGGGGAGGGAGTATGGCTGGCGACCCGCGACTCAACGCGGACTCGTACGTCCCGGGACCGCAAAGCCTCCAGTCCTCCTCAGCCGATCCCCTCCGCTCGTGTCGCCCCCGTAAACGCGTTGCCCACTCTGCTTCGAGCTCCGTCTCCCGACTGCCCCCCGACCACTGTCTCACCGCAATTCCTTCACCGATCTGCTCGAGCTCCAGTCTCTGGAATCTGCCCCAACCGCATCGCTCTCTTGACTCACTTGCGGCTCCGCCTTTTTATCGGCTGCATGAACCACCATATGCAAATTCTCGGATCCAAACGACCGTCACGGGCGAGCCCGCTCGCGATTGGACGGAGAAAGGGGCTGTGTATCATCTTCCTCAAATTTGCAATATGCGATTTTCGTGGCGCGTCTGGAGGCGTGGCCAATGCGCCCCGCGCTTCCTTGATTGGGTGGATCAATGTGGCGTGTATCATTTCCTGATCGAATTTTCCTCAAGAAAAACCCGCCATCTGCACTCGCTTCTCGCGTGTATCGCTGAAGGACAGCCACGCTCGCGTCCAAGGTGGTCGGGAATGGCCGTAGGAGAAGTGTGGTGGAAGGGTTTTCCGGTGTCGATGGCCATGGAAGTGTTTGGGAATGGCGGTGATGTGAGCGTTCGATTTAGCGAGTGGTGAAGTAGTTTGTTGCTGCCATGGCGTTGTTGTTTGGTATCAAACAAAGTAAACAGAAAAAAAAACGCCTAACTCAAAGGATCGCAGCCCGACATGAATCACATTAATTCCCTCTTACAAATGGTTGGGCTAAACTACACATGTACTTAAGAAATATATCTCACCTACGGACCTTATGGTGTTGGGAATTTCCAGTGCCGTAACAATATATAATTATATATATATTAAATATATATATATTACATATATATATATATATTGTTGTGTGGCGGGTCGGTGCGAGAACGACCACGGGTGGGAATGTTTACGCTGTCTTCCACAGAACCCCCGGCTTTAATAGGCCGTCGCTCCGGATAACTCCGAAGCCAGCGGTGTCGATAACGACCGTGAACGGCAATATCTCGACCGCGTGGCGTGGGTTAATTGCAGATCCAATTACCTAAATAACCACGCAGTCTGTGCTACCGGGGATTTCACGCCCTCGGAACATCTGGCCGAACCGGATCACTCTTACCAGTCTACCGGCAGAGTATAAACTTCTAACTACCAACTCCGGCTCGGATGCAGTCGAGCGGGCCTGCCCAGGACGTTCCGGCGACGATTAACGGATTATCGGAGATGAAACCCCGTCTGAACACAGACCCGGACTATGCTGGACCAAATAAAGAAAGGACGAAAACGAGCTAGTAACATTTCTAATAATTTATTTACAATAAATAAAAGACAAGAGAAGCGAGACATAAAGCGAATATATAAGCAAGGAATATTTACAATGATGCAAATAAAAACACTTAAACAATTCCTACTTAAAATATGGGCCCAACACACTCAGACGCACACCCAAAAGAAAAGAAACCAGGATTTTATTGTTCCCCTCGCAGCTGTGAGGAGAGACGAGCTGGAGGTCAGAGCAAAAGAGTACCTGCCATCGCAGGGAAGCGTGCTCGGAAATGCGGCCCCTGGTGGCTAATGGTCGTCGGGGCACGGTCCGGGAGCTCGTGCCAGGCTCGTGGTTCAGGACGGAACCCGCGTGGCGAATCGTCGGGGCACTCGAACTCCGATCCGTCCACGTGCTGACAAAACCGCCTTCTCCGTGCAGCCACCGACAAGCGCAAAACAACAATCACGGCTCCCTTCGTCCACTCCACTCCTGTCCACAGAACTCTTGTCCACCGAACTCTTCGCGCCAACGCCAACAACACTGACGACACATGACCTTCCGTCCACACCACTCCCGTTTTTCCACCACTCTTCTGGCACTGCTCAGGGACTATATCTCCTCCCACACGGGGCGGGGCCTTGGAGAGAATCATCTCGCTATCCGTCCCTCATTGGCCTATGGCCGCACCCTTCCGAGGCGGAGCCGTGGCCCCTGCTCTGCAGCCCCAAATATTCCTCGTGGCCACGTGGCCTCGCTTGCACAGAGAGTAACAGGATCTGCCCTGAGAAAATCGTCGTACCAGAGGAGTTCGTCTGTGGGGATGGAGCGTGATGGCTGGTTTGGGTCGCGCAGATGGGATGGTAGATGTATGGGATGTAGATGGCTGATGTAATAGCCTAACTAAAGACGTCACACATGCACGTTTTCTAGTCCCCACGAGACAAAAAGGAAAGGACCTATCTCACACGTACTTACCGGCATAACTACTTTGGGACCTGAAATGGTTTCCAGATTCGTACAATATATATAATACTATATATATATACTAGCGATACCCGTGCACATGCACGGGATGCAGTACACATAGCTGGTAGCAGACGACAGACCGTACACGGGAATGACAAAAATACGCATTGTGCAAAATGCAAGTGGTACTATGGAACGCCAAACTTCCCAACATTGTCGGCATGTCCGCTAAGTGCCACAGCAATTTCATAGGGATCGTGTGACGGCGAGCCGAGTTTTATGTGCAAGCTTGGTATTATAATAGAGATGTATACACATACATACAGATATATGTATTATATATATATATATATATAATATATATTATTGTTTACGGTTGTGGAAATTCACAGAACAACATTCAGGTTCCCAGAGGTCAGTTATTTCAATAAGTGTGTGTCCAGATTAGATTTCCCCACCGAGGTATAACGGGAATTATTCGTGTGCCGGGCTGTGCATCTTTGAGTTAGCCTTATTCTGTTCTATCTTTTATTTCAAACAAACAGCATCTCAACAACCACGCCATCCCACCACAGCCGCAACACAACTACAACCACGCCACCTCCACCACCACAACAGCATCTCAACAACTCCCGCCCCATATTCCTCAGAACGGGTAAACAGAAGTGACGGTTGGGGCGCGGTCCCTCAGAACGCGTAAAAAAGAATGACGGTACTATCAACCAAAGAGCCAAGCCGAACTCTCCTGGAACTTGTATACTGGACCTTGGGAGAAAACCAGCTGAACCCCACCATCGATCTTTCGCTCTGGTGCAGTCGACCTCCGCGGGGTCTGAACGCGCGAGGCTGCGTGTGCGAGGGCTGCGACACATGGATGAGCGCCATTTGCCACGCGGCGTGCTCGAGCTTGGGGCTCAAATCCGTAGACATCGGCTTGTCACAGCCACTTCGTGCTTTGACACTTTCCTCTGTCCATGAAACATCACCAAGTACTCTGTGTCTTGTCTGCATGCTGTCCATGTCTTGTCTGCATGTTGTTTAAGGGTTCTCATTAGAGTCCCTTCAAAACCGTAGCTCCCTAGTTAAGAACGGGTTATAGTAATTATAACAGTGTCGTGAATGCTTTGCTTGTGTCGTGTTCCCGATGTCCCCATAAATCTGGCTTATTCGTATGAAGTTTCCGCTTTGATTCAATTCGTGCTTCGCCGAGGAACGATTCGCTCCAATTTGGATATAAAAACCAAAATGGTTACAGACTGGCAGATTTGCTCGGTATCTGACAAACCAGTCTGTAACCGGTGGTTATTCCCCCAGCTGGCAAGGCACAGGTGTATTTTGGTATCTGATCTGAGGCACGTAACCCGAGAATTGTGCCAAACAGCCGCGTTATAACCCCGGAGACGGCGGTGGTTAAGGTGGCGCCGAATCTGTAACATTTGGCTGTCGAGAGTAGGGTGCGAAACCCAAACGGTTACGGACAGTGATTGACGCACTCGTCGAATCCCCCCAACGCGAATCCTCAACAATATATATATGATCACACATACACATACATATATATATACAAATACTGTACTGTATAAATATAACTGTATAATGTATATATATTATATATGTATGAACACATACATACAGATAAATATATATATTGTATAGTATATACAATACATACAGATATATACTGTATATATATATAACTATATATATATATATATATATTATATATATATATATTTTGTATACACATACATACAGATTATATATATTATAATAATATTATATATATATTATGTATACAATAATACAGATATATATATATATATACAGTATATACAGTATATATATATATATATACAGTATATATATATATATATATTATATATATATATATACTATATATATATATATATATATATATATATATATATATTATATATATAATATGTGCAAGGTATGGACCTTGATTTCTGCACGGGGGCATCGTCATGCTGAAACAGGAAAGGGCCTTCCCCAAACTGTTGCGACAAAGTTGGAGCACAGAATCTGTCAGATTCTAGAATGTCACTGTATGCTGTAGCATGAAGATTTACCTTCACTGGAACTAAAGGGCCAAGCCCGAACCATGAAAAACAGCCCCAGACCATTATTCCTCCTCCACCAAACTTTACAGTTGGCGCTATGCATTTGAGCAGGTAGCGTTCTCCTGGAGTATGCCAAAACCAGATTTGTCACACACCTTGATTGGCAATATTTGACAAAATAAAAGATTGGCAAAACCAAAGCACACCTTGATTGGAAATATTCGCCCATTCTCCTGCACAAAACTGTTCAAGCTGAGTCAAGTTGTGTGAGGAGCATTGATGGACAGAAATCTTCAAGTCATGCCACAGATTTTCAATTGGATTTAGGTCGGGGTTTTGACTGGGCCATTCAAGGACATTTATCTTTTAGTTCCTAAGCCACTCCAGTGTAGCTTCGGCTGTGTGGTTCGGGTCATTGTCATGCTGAAAGGTGAACTCCCGTCCAAATTTCAGCTTTCTTGCAGAGGGCAGCAGGTTTTCGTCTTGGATTTTTCTCCATTTTGCTCCATCCATTTTCCCTTCCATCCTGCCAAGTGTCCCAGTCCCTGCTGATGAGAAAAATCCCCATAACATGGTGCTGCCACCACCATGTTTCACAATAGGGATGGTGTTCTTTGGGTGATGTGCTATGTTGGGTTTGCGCCAAACGTGACGTTTTGCATTTAGGTCAAAACGTTCCATCTTGGTTTTGTCAAACCACAAAACTGTTTGCCACATAGCTTCCGAATCTCCGGAGTGGTTTTTTTGCACAGCTAAAATGGGACTCAACGTGCCCGTTTTTGAGTAATGGCTTCCTTCTTGCCACCCTAACATAATCAGCCAGACTTGTGGAGTGCTTGAGATATTGTTGTCACATGCACACAGTGACCTGTCTTTTCCGTAAAGGCATGTAGCTCTTTTAAACTTGCCATTGGCCTCTTGGTGGCCTCTGTGAGCAGTCTCCTCCTTGCTTGGTCATCCAATTGGAGGGACAGCCTGATCTAGACAGGGTCTTGGTGGCACTTCCACTTCTTAATGATTGTCTTGACTGTGCTCAAACGGATATTCAAGGATTTGAAATATTTTTCTACCCATCCCCCGATCTGTGCCTTTCCACAACTTTTGAAAGCTCATTGGTTCTCATGGTTGAGTATTTGCTGTGAAATGCACGACACAGCAAAGGAAACCTACAGGAACAGCTGATTATCTTCTGAAATGATCAGATTCACTTCAATTTAACACAGGTGGAGGCCAATTAACTTGGTGTGTGATTTGTTACACCTGAGATAATTTACAATTGCGATTAAAAGGGGGGTGGACAATTATCCAACCAAGATATTCTAGTTTTGTATTTTAAAGACATTTTTTGAAATTTGTTTTTCACTTCGAAGTTATGGGTTGCGCTGTGTAAATAAATGTGGAAAAAAATCTGATTTGATGCAATTTAATTACAGGCTATAAAGCAACAAAAGGTGGAAAAAAAAAGACTTTCGATAGGCACTGCAGATGTACACTGCCGGTCGAAAGTTTTAGAACACCCCCATTTTTCAGTTTTTACTGAAACTTAAGCAGTTCAAGTCCAGTGAATAACCTGAAATGGTACAAAGCTAAGCGCTAAACTGCCAGAGGTTAAAAAAAAAAAGTTTAGGTACCCATAAACTGAAAAATTTCAGAGTTGTTAAAAAAGGCCCTTTTCATGGAACAAGTAATGGGTTAGTAACTGCAGCTGTTCTGCAGCAATGGAAGGAAATTAAGCCTTGAAAGTTGATGCAAACAATTCTTACAGGTGTCCCAACTTTTGTTGATTATTTACAAACCCTCTGTCTGTGTAAAATCAGTGTTGGAACAGAGTGTATTGCTACACCCTCTGAAGCATTATTTGGACAATATTGCACTGCAGGAAGTAGTATATTGCTCTCATAATGGTGAGAAAAAAACAATTAACAAAGGAAGACAGACAGACCATTTAACCCTTAAAAGTGTAGGTCTTTCCTTTGGAGAAATTGCAAAGGAAGCCAAGGTGTCAGTGAGTAGTTTCCTATACCATCAAAAGGTACTTGGAAACTGGAGGAAACTGACAGGAAGAGGTCTGGCAGACCCATAGCCACAACACAATCAGAAGCGAGCTTTCTGAAAGTCCACAGCTTGCGTGATAGGCGGCTCACAGGACAGCAGCTTCAAGCACAGCTTAACACTGGTCGAAGTAAGGAAGTCTCAGTTTCAACTGTGAAGAGAAGACTTCGAGCTGCAGGTTTGACAGGTCGAGTGGCAGTAAGAAAGCCATTGCTAAGATGGCAAAATAAGAAAAAAATGCTTGCCTGGGCCATGAAGCACCGCCAGTGGACGACTGAAAACTGGAAGGTCTTATGGACCGATGAATCAAAATTTGAAATCTTCGGTTCATCACCAGGGTTTTTGTATGCCGTCGAGTCGGCGAAATGATGGTTCCTCAGTGTGTGACACCGACTGTACAATATGGAGGAGGAAGCGTGATGATCTGGGGCTCTTTTGCTGGATCCAGAGTCGCGACTTGCACAGAGTGACAGGCACCCTGAACAAAAGGGCTACCACAGAATTTTCAGCACCATGCAATACCCTCTGGTCTTACGCCTAGTGGTCAGAGGTTCATCCTACAGCAAGATAACGACTCAAAAAATCTCCAGGCTATGTCAGAACTACCTTAAAAAAAAGAACAGAGCGGTCGGCTTCAAATCATGGATGGCCAGCACAGTCTCCAGACTTAACCCCATCGAGCTGGTTTGGGATGAACTGGACAGAAGGGTGAAAAGCAAAGCAACCTACAAGTGCAACACATTTGTAGGAACTTCTACAATAGTGTTGGGAATTACTTTCCGTGCAATATTTGATTTCCATTGTAGAAAGAATGCCATGAGTATGTTCGGCTTGTATATCTGCAAAGGTGGCTGCTTTAGATGATCAAAAATTTAAATTAAATTGTGTTCAACAAACATTCCATGATTTCTTTTTTAGCGACAATTGCTTCATTTAGTTTTATGCTTTAATTTCAGAGTACATTGAAACACTAAACTGCTTAAATTTCAGTAAAAACTAGACAAATGGGGGTGTTCTAAAACTTTTGACCGGGGTGTATGTATACATATATTTATTTATATTTGATCACTTTCTGAAACACAAAGTTTTATTTCATATGTCGTTATTCCATAAACACAAAAGTGTTATTCTTATGATGCATATGCTAGATTTCCAATTTTAAAACTCTGTGCTAACTGAGGTTATTACTTTCTCAATGGAAGCGCTTAGTATCTCTCCTTAGACTCTAAGGCTTGGAGAGATACAACTCTCGTAATCTGTACACGTTTTCTCAATCTCCTCCCCCCCCCCTCCGCCCCCCAACACTGAGTGGGTGGGTGTTTTGTGTCAGTGCTGCTTATGTGCAAAGTCAACACATATATAACTTGAGTTCAGAGAACACCTTACCCTGTGCAGTCTTGAGAAACAAGACATGGGCAGGGTCTACAAGCGGCCCAATTTATCTAAGCGTGAGGACGTAAAAGGGCGTAAAATTTTGTCCAAGTTCTGCTAAACATAAGTTTTTGTAAAGTGGCAAAAAGGTGATTTGTGTTCTGCAGTGTTCAAGTGTATAATTAAATTGAAATAAAATAAGTATTTTAAAGGTCGTAAAAAAAATTCAGAGGTTTACCACCATTGAAGCAGCATCTTTCACACCACCCGATTCAACACGTTACATTAGTTCTTCATGCCCATTGTTTGTGTCCTTTATTACGTCCTTTAAAACAGTAAGTTTCCTGTTTGGAATGATTTTCAATTTTGTTGGATTGTTAGACAGACAGCCAAAGTTTTTGAAAAGTTCAGTTCTCTCTACGCATCTGCGATCAGGACAAATTCGGAGCCAAAGTTCTGATAAACTACAGGTTCATCCTCAGATTAATGTTCTGATTAGTGTTCAAAATATAACATTCAATTGAAGTCAAGTTGTTTCTTTATCCCAAACTGACGTCTGTCGACAGACAAAGTGAACCGAGGGCTTAACCCCGCATGGATAATAACCTGATGGTAGATTTGATAAAGTTCGCTCTGCCATAAGTTGTATTTCTGATTATTTTATCCGTGGCAAAGTACTGCAATTACAAACAATACCCCTTAGCCAATTCGGGCTGAGGGGTAAAAAGCAGAACAAATATAAGCCTCTACTGGACAAAATCGGATGTAAAACCAGGGTCATATACACCAAAAAAAAAGGTTTATATAAATGATAATCTTACCTGGAAGTACATGAACTTCATCAACTTGGTGACCTCTGGTTCCAGCACCTCTACAGTCTTCTCATAGATCTCCACACGATTTGGTTGCTCATTGCATTTCACCTAAAGATGGAAGATTTCTTCATTTTTAAACATGACACCTATCCATAACCCATTACTTCCATTACAATTTAAGAGTGTTTAAATGTTAATTACATTGGTGCCAATCCCAAAGACATCCAATCAATACGATTGGAAACACCAAATAAACAAACCTTGCATGACTATACAAATCGCAATTTTGGAAGAATATATAACCTGAGTGCAACAACCCCAACCAAGACTTATGACAATCATCTAGTCACATTGATAAGATGATCCATCAATGTCAAATGATTATTTTCCGAGCACAAGTTGAATCAAGAAAAGTAATCAGCAGCATTCCCAGGCTTCGGGCCGCATTGTGCTGCAATGCTTCCTGCATTCTTTTCTTAAAAGGGATATCTGTCGAAATCCCACAACCGATAAAATATACAGTAATACATTTATGTTATTGTTGTGGCATATTTCTGTTTCGATATCTTGCCGGTTTATTTTTTGGGGGGGGGTCTTGTCATCAAAATGTTGCCGGAGTGAGAAAGGAAACCTCTGTCAAGTGTGCATCTCTGATTAGTATTCAAGATTGTTGCTCGCTGTTCATTATAAAACAGTAACAATAGTATACATTGGCAGAAAGGCATGTATCACTTTTCCAGTCTAATAGCAAGGGCTTTTGGTGTTTAACCCTAATCCTACAAACACATTCCAAGACCGAATCTTACCAACTGGGGTATTTTCGGACCCCAACTCAAAACCATTCAATTTCACAAAATCTGTCAAAGTTTCACATCAATGAGGAAACATATTTTGATCGGATGATGTTTTAATGATGAAGTAAATAAATATAAGCATTAAAAAAACATAAATAAATAAATAAATAAATAAAGAACTTGCTTGCTCGATACAAATACCATGTGAAGTAATCATACGTGCCAACAAAATGAACGAAAACAACTGGGGTCTTTTTAGACCCCAGAAAGGATTTGCTTGTAATCTGTGCAGCAAGGTGGGATCTTAAAACATCATATGTGACATTTTCACAAAAGCGGTTAAGTAACGGTAAAGAACAAACTCAAAAATCAACTTTCTTTGATATTCTCGAAATAGTGCTTGAACCCCTTATAAGGCCTAGAAAAATGTTCAAATGATGTCAGCAACGCAGGATCGAGAGTAGTTTTTCGAGAAATGGCAGCCCGATCCTTTCTTTACCATTACACAGGTAACGGAAAAGAGCAAAATGGTAACGGTAAAGAACATCAAGCCAGATTTTTTTCTTGATCCAAAGAAAAAACGGACTTCGGATTCAGGGAAACTGGACCATATATCACTTGCTAAAGACTTATATCAAAGCTCACACAATAGCCAAGACATGGAGCACAATATGGCGGAACGGTAAAGAAGTTCAATTATGTGTGACTATGAGCTTACCTTATGATACTGTCGATTTGTCACTTCTAGCCGTTTTAATTTCGGTACATAAAATGGCGGCAGAAAATTTTCGGTCACGTGACTGCTTGTGCGACTCCTGGTATTAGAACTCCGAACTGAAATTACTGGAAGACTGTAAACGGTAACGGTAAAGAAATTGAAACGACGAATGTTTCAATTTTTTTTTTTTGATTCTCTCAATTACCTTGAGCGTCCGAGGTGACGAAACTACTGATTTCTGCATAGTGGAAGCAATGATACTTGATATATATAAATGATTCAAGTCATATTGATTAGAATGCTACGATGTTCCAAAATAGCCAAGTCTCACTTTGGACAGGTAACGGAATGAAAATATGACACTTCGAAGTTGATTGCATGCGACACTGTTTTCGATATTGTGAAGCAATAATTTTTTTCGGAGTAGCGGAAAACGGGAGTAAACTTCACCATAAGACCTCTGCACTGACTGGGCAATATATGCTAGATAAAAATTCTCGGACAGTCTTTACCGTTACCTGACCCGCTTTTGTGAAAATGTCCCATACAGGTAAACAAACTAACAAAACATGAAATGCATTGCTAAACTAATATAGAAATAACACATCAAAATGTAGGCCTGGGGTCCAAAAGACCCCTGTTGGTAGGATTAGGGCTCATTTAAAATAAAATATCAAATGCTACTTTTGCGTGAACTTATTTTAAATCTGTACATCTTCACAAATTTCGGGCACAAATCTCAGTTTGCAAATTTAGAAACTACTTGCACTTCTGTAATGTATTCAATTGACGCGTGCGAACGCCAGTTCTGAGAACGACATGCCATGGCATCGGACGTGGAGGACGCGTGTTCGTGAGGGTTTACTTTTTTGATTTCGTTTGCTATTGATGGGTGGTATGATGGGAAGTAGGTGAAACACTCCAAGCCCTCCAATTAATTTTTTTTAACCTCCTTTTCTGGCAATTTCTTGCAACAAAAGTACTCTATATGAGGAGGGATAGTGATACAGTTCGGCGTGTACAACACGACATTGTTTCTATCCTCCAGCCTTGTCTGTAAACACCTATACCCGTTCCTTATTAAATATTCCTTACTCTATCATTAGTCTCACTGCTACTGATTCATTTGTGATTTTCAACTCTTTCTACACATCTGAGGTTGAAAATGAGATTCTCTTCAATCTCATCCTTCCCTCCAGGTCTTCAAAACAGCTAGCTGTTCATCACTATATCAGATCATCCACTATCCAAAACCATTATCTTCTCTACCCACATCACCCCCCCCCCCTCCACTGGCCCCAAGCCCACCTCCTTCCACATTTCCAGTTTAGTTTGCTTCGGTAAACATCTTGTCTACCACATGCATCCTCCCCACACCCATTATTTGTCCAAGTCTCCCTCTACTTTATCCTTCAACCTTACTGTTGGTGTTTTCCCCCTCTCTTTCTGATGTTCCTTTTGTTCTGTTGCATCCCAACTTCCACGAGTCTTGACTTTGTATACCAAAAAAAAACCCATGGTGGTAGCCAGTATTACAAATCATGTTCCTTTAGCTTATGATATAGAGCACAACATGGTGTGATCAATAAAATTTCTTTCAAAAATGACAAAATTATAAAGTACATTTCCAAGACTGTGCCGCAGCACATTGCCCACTGAAACAGAGTTGAGAAGGGTACTCCCACCCGGAGGGCAGGAGTGCTCGCTAGCAATAATAATAATAAACTCAGCGGAATGTCAGTTGAGGTTTGGCCGAAAGCAAACTTTACCTGAGGAATGGCTCGAGAACATGACCTCCAGCAGTACAGCATCACCGCGTAGTCCTGACCCTCCTCCAGCATCTCATTCTGGGGGGAGAAGGGGTTAGGGTTAGGTGAGTCACAAAAGTGGCAGAAAACAATTTCACAACATTCGTTTTCACAAGGGTTCATGTTTAAGAGCACCGATAAGCTTACACTTTGAAGGGGTATAAGCTTACAGGTGCATACAACAGTTCAATGTTGTATCAACAAACAGTTCAACCTTATCAAAACCCACAAACACATCTCCATACTTATGCTCGACCCAAAACGTTTTGCATGTCCAGTGACATCCTCTCTCGCGACCCTGTTTAAAAAGGCATTGTAATCCACAGCGATGACTTCATCATGTCCAATGTAACATTGATAATAAGCACTATTGGTTTCTTGATCAATACTTGTACTGAATTACAAATGAGATTTTCTTTATTTGTCCGGCCTTGGATGTTCGTAGCCATTCATTCCAGAACCATCATACTAAAATATGCAATTTGAGGTCTGTCTGTGGCTGATGCATTCGGTTGTTACTTATGCAATTTTGACCAGATTTCAATAGGTACTAAAAGGTCATAAAACAAAGGTTGTAGCTACTTGGTTTGCCCCCGACCCACCCCGGAGGTTCCCAAGGCAGGGGTGGACGCAAATTCTACACACAACTGAGTCATGTGTCTGGCCGCTCCCAGAACTGGTGGTAGAGGGCATTACGAGTGACGATTCAGAACCCTAAAATGTATCACGAATAAGAGGCCTTCACCTTATTTTCACTCGCTTAGCCTATATTGCTTTTGACTCGACTGCAAAAAACATCCCGAGGAATTGCCACGTTTTATTGCCTTTTCCCGCCATGTTTTTAAACCTCCATATTAAGGTGTATAGATAGCAGCTTGAGCATCGTTGCACGTTATGGTGGCGTTTTTCCAAGGACGCTTACAATAACAAAAGTAACTAGAAAGAGCAATCAGATTGCAGACCCTCGCCAGGACTTGTTTTGTTTTTGAGTTTGTGTGGTTTTCTGTGGTGTGTAGACGATGTGTTGATGATGTACGGTCGGATTATGTTCATACAACGGACAAACAGACCTTTTCGGTTTTATTGTATAGATTCACGTTCCAATTGTACGCACTTTTATTCGACGTACACACATTCTAATAGTACTGTGTTGTCGAAAAACAATGTTCCTAATAGGACGTACTTTATAGACGTACTTGCATTCTCATTGTACATGCTTTATGGAGGTACTTGGTTGGAAAAAGGATAACGTGTAACAATGGCTACCACCAGGTACCTCTTATGGCCTATGTTAGTACATTGCGTGTGGACAGACAAAAAACAACAAAAAAAATGGACCCAAATGCAATACCCTCTAATGAGGGTAATAAGAACAGATGGCATTTGTGGCTTGTGGAGAAAATAAATAAATAAATACAAAACTTGCGCTCCTTAATACACACACTTGACCACTTCTTCTTCTTCATCATTCGTATGCAGCACAATTGGCTGAGGGGTGGGGCTGTGCTGCTGCTGCAATGGCCTCTTCTGGTTATGGCAGGAATTTGCAATTTATTGAGGGTGTTGGAGATGTCTTTTGCAAAGAGGAGGCAAGCTAACATTGGATCTTTAATTAACATTCACCAACAAATGCTGGCAGATGGAATGCCCAGTGTAACGTCCATTACGCGCATGTACACACACGTTGATGAATCACCCTGCCTGTGAAACACTGGGATGACGGCTTATAACTGGGTCAGGATTGGAACCCAGGTTAGACCGTCTCGAGATGAGTGTACGTACCTTTAGGCCATCCTGTCAGCCCACTTGACCACTCACCAATACCAAACACTTGTACAAAAATCACAAACATCACTACTAACTCCAATCGTGGCATATAACACCTTCACTGGCAATCACAACTACCACAGACAACATTCCACCAGAGAAACAAGAAGTTCGCATGCTCAAAGATCATTATACAAACAAGTCACACAGGAACCAGTAAGGAGGAGAGAAGTATTACAAGACTCAAACTCAGCTACTAACTCAACAACACCATCATGCCATTCACTGGCACAAAACAAACAAAAAAAAAATAGGTGCAATACCCCTGGTATAATAATGAGACTGAGGAGGGAGTCAACGTGGGATAGCATCAGCAAAATGTGCCAATGAATCAATATTATAGCAAATACCTATGTTGGGGGACAACCCACACCCCGTAAATCCCCTTCGACCCAGATTTTTTTAAATAGCGTGAAAAAACTTTGGTACATCATGGGTGATGAAGGTTGTGGTCAAGTTACATCCAAATTGTGTGTGTCATTTCAAAGATAGCAAATGCATATTTTGGGGGGCAACCTCCTCTGACACCCCCCTTAGACCCAGATTTTCTTTAATGTCGTGAACAATCTTTGGTACATCACGGGTGAAGAAGGTTGTAGTCAAGTTTCATCAGAATTGCATGTGTAGTTTCTGAGAAGAAAGCAAATACATATTTTGGTGGGAAACCCCCGTCGGGCCCGATTTTTTTTTAATGCCATGAACAAACTTCGATACATACAGGGTGATGAAGGTTGTGGTAAAGTTTCATCGAAATCATATGTGTAGTTTCATGGAAGAAGTTGCAAGTATTTGTGGATGGATAGATCGATGGTGCGCCATCCCATAAGCTTCCCAGAACTACGTTCCAGATGAGCAAAAAATCAAAACAACAAAAACTAGAATGGCACTCAGTGGAGAGCATACCTTCGCCAAGCTGATTAGTTTCCGTTTTCTATCCCACTGATTGGCCAGGCCTGGATCCGGACCTGAACCAAAATCAAATCGGCTTGTTGTCACCTAACCAACTCTTCCACAACTTTTTGAGATATCATGCTTGATATATGCCTGGTGTTGGCTTCATGGCTGGAGTGGTGGGCTTGGGATCCTAGGATCTCGAGTTCAAATCCCCCTCTGCAGTTGAATTAATACTGTTGTAGGGCTGGGTCTCAGCGGCGAGCATGACCGCTAGGGGGAGCAGTAGAGTCGGCTCCACCGAACACCTGGAATTTAGGTCGTACCTTTCAGATAAATCCGAAAGGTCACAGCTCCCTTATCGGACCGCAGATCGCCAATAGGTCGACCACGTGACATCGGGTTAATTGCCAATTTCAATCTACCTAAATACCCACGTCGTCCAAACTACCGGGGAAATTCACTCTCGGCAGGATCTGCGCGATCCGGGCCGTTACCGAGCCGGATCCGAGTCGTACCCCGAGCGGAGAGTACCACAATCCTGCCGGGCCGAGTGCACGATTACGGCAACAATGACCTTCCTAATCCCCAATACGCACTGTGGCAAAC
>CM068963.1:113132761-113160405 GCA_035128595.1 Eptatretus atami
ACCAGGGACGGAGGGTGAAGAACGGACGCCAACCAGCACGAGGGCGGACAAGGCAGCGAGCGCCAGCTGGCAAGGCGAGGCGATCCGAGACGATCCGGCAGGCAAACCCCAACTTTAACTCCTGAGGAGACCCGAGTCGGATCGCGCCGATCAATTATTTACTCCCCGTCCGGGGGGGGGGGGGGACTCCCTCTCGTAACCCGCCCCCCCCTTACTGGACGTTTTGGCGCGCGATCCACTCGTTGCCCCCTGTGATTGGCCAAAAGGGGCGCCAAGTCCGCCGATTGGACAGGGGGGGCGTGGCAGGCGTCACCCTCAAACAGGAAGATGAGTAATATTGTCCTGCATTGGCTCCCATTGGCCGAACGACGGCAAACTCGCTCGCATCTCTCTGATTGGTCGAGAGAGACGCCAAGTCCTTCATTGAACTCCGCCCACCGCGAGCGTTATGGCGTCAGGAATCAGGATGGAGCGAGGCGAAGGTGTTGTTGTTGTAGTTGAAATGTAAAAGAAACCCTGACTATCAAAATAACTCCACAGCGCACGAACATTTAATCACCCATTAAACAAAGGGACGGGACCCTGACTAAAAACACATACTTACCGATATATACTGATCTTTGGGACCTGAATGTTGAGTGCTCATGGTTTCCAAATTCGTAACAATACCAGTAATCCATGAGCCAGACCCGAAATTTGACGGATTGGTATCACCTGGGCGGACAAATTCCCATGGTGTTTTTTAATAGCCCTATGTCTGTAGTTAATAAATTGATGTGATAGACCTTTGTAAGGAGCAGCTTATTGGTGGTTATCACTCGTTGAACATGATGAGGTGAGGACAAATTCTTGTCAAATTCTTAGGGGTCAGAGAAGCAAAATCTATCATAACTTTACAACCAACAAACATAGCCTCACGAACTACAACTCAAAATGTCAATATTGTTACGGCTGTGGAAATTCGCATACACCATAAAGGGTCCTCAGGTGAGATATATCGATAAGTTCATGTGTAGTTAGACCACACCCGTTGTTTAGAGGAATATGTGTGATCCATTCGGGCTGCGACGCTTTAGTTAGCCGTTTTTCTTTAACTATCGTTATTTTGAGCCACCATTGCCACAAACCTCCACGCAAACAACAACCGCCACCAACTACGCCACAACGCCACCACGCTCACACCACCCCCACAACAATCACCACCATCTTCGCCACTACGCCGCTTACGAACGCCATCCTCCGCGGACCATGGTAAGACGGTTTCCGCACCACGACGGAAACCGTCCGAAAGGATTGGCAGAACAAAACCACTTGTGAAGCCTGTGGGGGTTTTTTCCCCGCGCTTGTGTGAAGGGGAGGGGTGGGGCAGCTCGCTCCCGATTGGTAGACGGTGTGACGCGGACGGGAGTGAGGAACGCCCCTTTTTGGGAGGCTCCCAGAAGGGGGGTGGAGCCCGAAACGGGGCGGAGCGAAGGGCGGAGCCCCGCTCCATAAAGGACGGACACGGGCGGGGCGCGTTCTCTTCTCTTTCTCTCTTCGCCCTTGGTGAATGCGTTCCTTCCTCTTGGATATCTCTTTGGTCCTCCGTATGCTCTCTCTCCTCGTGACGGTTGATCCGCAAACCAACTCGCGTTCCCTTCCTCCTTGTACGTTCCCGCGCTCGTGGCCTGGCGAGGCCTATTGGTGGGAGACGCGGACGGAGGGCGCCACAGGCGGCCTGAGGTGGACCTGCGAGAGCGGACACGGAGAGTGCCGGAGACGGTTCACCGGCCGCAACAAGGGAGGTTCTTCTTTTCTTTGGGCTTTTGTATGTGTGTTGTTGGCGCCAGTCCGACAAGTAAAACTGATTAAGTGCTTGTACATTGCTTTAGTCGGTCGTTTACTTTTGCTTCTATTTGCCTGTACATACGTGCATGATTGTTGCTGACTGGAAATACGTGCTCGTGTGTCGCGCATTAAATGTGCTTGTCCAATTGTTCCCGTTTCGCTTCGTCCTTTCCTTTGTTGAATCTCCATCTTGCATCACGTAAGGGATTGATAGTGGGTTTAAAACACCCGGTAACTAATCTGAACCGTCAAGGTCGACGATAACTCCGCTCGGTTATCCCTGTAGCAGGGAACGAGCCGCTTAAGCGGTTCGTGTCCGGAGTCGACCTGTGGCGTGGTGCAACCCTCGGTAGGTTACCCGTGCGAGTACTTAGGTATATCGACTTTTGCGATTCACCCTATTTCGCGCGGGTAGAAGCGGACTGGGTTGTGGTGAGGTTAAACCCCACCCGTGACTAGCTCCTTGGCGATAGTTCCAAGAGGGTCACGACTGAATTGTCCGTTCCGGTGGGCGACGCGGTCGCCATTCGAGTCAAGCGGCCGATCGCACGCCGGACGGGCCAGAATTCGTAACAATATTATACCCCTCTGCAAATTGATATGCGACTTGAACAATTGGTTCAACAACTAGGTCACAGAAGGTCAAAAGGTCATGAAATTTTGCTGATGATAAAAATCTCACCTATTGCCACCAATGGAACTACTACTTCATAAATTAGGGACCTATTTCGTCCTAACTGCCCAGAATGTGAATGGTAAGAAACCCTGTGAGACAATAAAGCAGTTATTGTTCCTTTATTTGCAAAATGTGCATTCCACAGCAAACGACAAAAGTCATATTAAAAAACTAACAGAAAATTGTTGTTTTAAAGCGTAATAGCGTGGTATGAAATCTATTCCCGTAGGATTTCGTGCTAAAATTGATTATTTTGCTTTATCGGGTTCATTTCGGTCTTACAATCGCAAAATGATGGAGGTCAAATTTTCCGACCCCTCAACCCCACCCGGGGGGGGGGGCATTTTTGTTCTGGAACCCCCCGAACTTAATCCGTGCTTTTTCTCCGCTAATAATTAACCGATTTTTATGATTTTAGGTCGTTTTGGGGCTCTAGATGATGCTGAGTCTTCTTATGACATTTGCGAAGCGACCGGAAGTAGCTATCACCGACTTCCGGTTCGATCGACATTGCAGTCAAGGTAATTATATCATGGTAGAAATAAAGCTTGTCATATTTGTGTCCATTCTTACAGGTTTTCGGACATGGAAAAACGTTTGGTGCAGTCTTTTTTACTATCAGACTGTCCTGTCACAAGATATGGGCACTTTAAGGACACCGGTACCGATAAAATGCTAAAGAATTTAACCATCTCTTGAAAATATTTACATCATATTCATTTCCATATATTCCGCTGTATTTAAAAAAATTACACATTGCATCCTATTTCTAAATGCAAAAGCAATTAGTTACTGTCAAACAAGCTTTACATGATACTTTTTATTACAACTGTTTCCATCATTACAACGATTAATTTGACACCACAATAGCGTATGGGCCGCGGATTCTCATGCAAGAGCGTCCCGACATTGACTACACAGACGATTGTGCATTTATTTGCAGGCTATTAAATAATAAGTCTTGGCGATAATTACTTCTGAATCAGCAACAATCATCTCCTGAATCAGAATAATGTCCACAGAGTCTTCATGTTCGGAGTCGTCAGGTTTTGATTTCTACAGTTCTGGAGCTTGCACAGTGGCGTACACCTCAAGACATGGCGAATACAAATGCAGCTCTCTGGTCTAACTCTCGTCGGCACTGGCAGGCGATCATTTCCATCACACCATCTGGTGCTGGCATTCCTTCATCCAATCTATGTTTAGAAACCCATCATCTCCTTTTGTCCAGCCATGCCTGCTGGATCAGATATATCAGGATTCCTCTCTAAGCTCCGTCTCCATACCCCAGCCTGATAGTTGGCACGTCTTGCATGTTTCAACAGACTGTCCTCACATGGAGGAAGAAGGCTGGACTCAACTTCACCTCGTTTGGCAAGAAACATTTCATATCTCAGCTCATTCACATGTCTTGTGTTTGATGAAGGTGCATAGAGAAGACATGTGAAATGCTGCAGAACAGTGAACAGTTCATCTGAAACGTCCCATGTCGCTCCAGACTGGCGAAAGTTTCCTGAAACTCCCTGCTCGACCTTAGCCTATCCAACGGTGCCGTCTCGCCACGTCCAACGAAGGCACTTACGGTGTCACACCCTGTGAAGGCATGCAGTCCGATTAATACATCTGAAATGTCAGCGCCAAGAGAGTCTCTGAGATTTTAATATCCATGAACTGTGTTCTGGTTTTGGTGCCTCGCTTCTGGTACAGACGACTGGGGATGTCCTTTGCAAATGACAGACATAGCACAAAGACATCTGTGTCTTTAGAGACAATGAATACACTTGAGTATCCATTATCTGATGCATGTTTCGCATGCAATAGGACCCACGTGTCGGCTTCTTCTTGTGAGGAAGAAAGCTCGTGGACTTTGTAACAACCATCACTGGTTATCTTCCAACACTTCTCACCACATGTTACATGCAGTTGTTTGTTGCCTACCATCGCTCTATTGCTGGATGATTTCCATTCTTCGACAAGGAACTTGATCAGACTTGTTTTGTTATCGGCTTCAGAAAGGAAGTTCCGCCACTGTTTTATCTTGTGGCTGGCTGTGATTGTCCTAAATTTGACACCCGTTCCTGAACCCCTGTTGCTCCTCTCGGCATCCTTGATTGATGTCTCAAGATACACATCGAATACCACGTTGATCCTCTGGCTCTGACCACCTTCGTTTAATACAAGCTTAAGAGCGGACTTTGCAAGTTCAGCAAAGGTTTGGTTGCTTCCATTAATTTTCTGAACGACACTCATTTCATCAATGACGCAGGCGGACAGATTGGGAAGAACCTCGGCTGGTGGCACGTTCTTTCCAATGTGGTTCAAGAGTCTGGCTTTTCTGTCTTTCGCAGCGATCGGTCCTCAGTTGCCAAAGCTCACGGCAAGGGTCCGAGTGGGTGAGCAAACACATCATGCATGTCAAGCTCACGACTTTGTGCGATGACTATCATGCGGGCAAACAAGTTTCGATCGGCCTTTATGATGACGTCTTTACCCTTGAACCTCACTTTGTTGGTACGGATGTTCGCGAATGTCTTGAGTCCCTGTTTCTTTAGTGCATCAATTACTCGCTCAACTGCATCAATTTCTCATACTTCAAGCCCTTGCATGTCGGCTTCCTTGGATGATGAGAAATCTGAACATCTTCATTGACTGCAATGTTGATCGAACCAGAAGTCGGTGATAGCTACTTCTGGTCACTTCGCAAATGTCATAAGAAGACTCAGCGTCATCTAGAGCCCCAAAACGACCCTAAAATCATCAAAATCGGTTAATTATTAGCGGAGAAAAGCACGGATTAAGTTCGGGGGGTTCCGGAACAAAAATGCCCCCCTCCCCTCGGGTGGGGTCGAGGGTCGGAAAATTTGACCTCCATCATTTTTTTGCAATTGTAAGACCCGAAATGAAGCCAATAAAGCAAAAAAATCAATTTAGCACGAAAATCCTACGGGAATAGATTTCATACCACGCTATATACGCTAAAACAACAATTTTCTGTTAGTTTTGTAAATATGACTTTTGTCGTTTGCTGTGGAATGCACATTTTGCAAATAAAGGAACAATAACCGCTTTATTGTCTCACAGGGTTTCTACCATTCACATTCTGGGCAGTTAAGACAAAATAGGTCCCTAATTTATGAAGTAGTAGTTCCATTTGTGGCAATAGTGAGATTTTAGCATCAGCAAAATTTCATGACCTTTTGACCTTCTGTGACCTAGTTATTGAACCAATTGTTTCAAGTCGCATATCAATTTGCAGAGGGGGTATAATATTGACATTTTGAGTTGTAGTTCGTGAGGCTATGTTTGTTGGTTGTAAAGTTATGATAGAATTTGTTTCTCTGACCCCTAAGAATTTGACAAGAATTTGTCCTTACCTCATCATGTTCAACGAGTGATAACCACCAATAAGCTGCTCCTTACAAAGGTCTATCACATCAATTTAACTACAGACATAGGGCTATTAAAAAAACACCATGGGAATTTGCCCGCCCAGGTGATACCAATTTCGACTCTGGCTCATGGACTACAGGTGGGGTTGACTCTGCCTGTCATCCTTCCGCAGTCGGCAAAATGAGTGCCAGCTTCCTGGTATCCTGCGTTGGAGTGGCGTCCCATCCAGGATTGTACCCACTAGCACAGGAGACTGCTTAGGCAGCACCAATGCTCTGCATAGAGTATGGTCCCAATGGATGGAATAGACATCAGCAAAGATTTGGACTCCACCCCAAAACTCTTACACACAAATATGTACAACAACATGAAACGCTGACTTGACAACTACCACACATGCAGACAGTCATACATACATAACCTTTTGGGGCAAGTCATCAAGCACACAATACTTTCCTTATGGAGTCCCTCAAGGCTCAGTCCTCTACCCCACACTCTTTAATCTTTTCATGTATGACATTCCACAATCACCCATGAACATACAAATATATCCTCATATGCAGACATCACCATTACCTCTACCCATAGCAACATGCTCAACTTCAACCCTTCCTCAGCACACTACAAACCTGGGTCATCATTTACAGATAAACATGCCATCTTTTAACATACCAATACACCCACTCCCTATGGGAGTGACAGGAAGGGTTTCAGGGGTGGATCCTGAAAATTTTTAGGGGGCAAGGGGGGTTCACTTAATGTTAAGGTGTTCTCATATTGTGAAATATACCACCAAGCCTTATTCAAGTCAATGTAATCGTCGAAGAAAAACCGGTTCATCTATCCCTAGAGCTAGCAGTGTCCGACCATAAATTTACATTCTCCACAGGAAAATTTGGTAATATCGAGCTACTTGACGAAAAAGCCTCAGGCCTATCACTAACTGATTCGAAAGAAAAGATGAAGATTTTGGAATCTTTGCGACGGATCTTTACACCAATGTAAACACACAAAATGTTTCCAAAACAAATCAATGAAAATATCGAACGGACAAGCACAAAATGTGGGGAAATGACCCCGAGCACCAAACCGAAACTCGCCATTACTGATCATCAGATCATTAATTATAATAATGGACGATGTAGCCACTGAAACGTTGAATTAACTAGTGAAATAGTGCAGCATTGTAATTGCACTTTGCTGGAGGGCACGATCCCAAAAATGTTGCCTTCCTCTTTGGAGCCATAACTCAACACTGCGTCGCAGAGATTAATACAGAACCAGCGTAGAAAAGTATCGTGGTTCGGATTAATTGCCGAGTGAAAGCAAAATACGTGTGATTACCGATTGTCCAGTGATATAAAGCACGACGATCATGTGACATAATTGTAAGGGCGAAGGGGAGGAGGGGGGTTCACGTGCACCCGGTGACGGGGGTACGCCGCGTATCTATCCGTAGAGGCAAATGTGGACTCATGCTTTAGCAGTCGGTGATCGTATTAATGGAAAAAAAAATAACTGGAAAAATTCCTCCTAACTGGGACCAATCTGTGCTAATGTCATCATCGACCGATCATGCCTGCAAACCCAGAAGGCATCTAAAAGTTCATGAATGCCATTGTATAAGCCTGTCACAAACAGCAGAATGAAAATAAATCTAACCAGACCTGGTTTCGCCCTGTTGGGGCTCGTAAGGCAACATATCGCTGCTATGTGACTGTTGAAGCTTTTAGCTTTATACGGGCATGATGTCCATTCAAGGACATATAGCCAGAATCCCGGTAACTGCTGGTCGCCTCCTCGCCAGATCCTTTTACCTCCCTCCTTACAGTCTTCCCCTCCCACCGCATTCCAACATCCTCCTTACTTCACAGCTAATACCTCCACCCCCCATGGAAAACTGGCCTCCACCATGCCCCCTTCTGACCTGCTTCCGATTTAAATCGGTAAAGTTACAGTGAAAAGAGCAATTTATTCCTCACAGCCGCTTAGTCAATCACCAACATGAGCCTACTGAGGAACCGTATGTATATCGACAAAGCGGGTGGCGCTTCAGATAATTTTGTATACACTTTACTGCGAGACATTTTGTCGTGTTCTACTTCTCCCAGAACCCCCGTAATGACAAATGAAACAAAACAAGTGTCATCTATCACAAGGTCCGAACTTGACAATTTGGCCAAGTTTGGTGGCAATTGCCCAGCGGATTTATGTGATTGGTGTTACAAACTAAAGACAGGAAAATGACATTTTTTCTTAGATATATATGCCAATTATGCTCCATTGTATTAAGATATACTGCTATCCAAATACGATCTCCCTATCGTTGCAGATAGCGTCATGCCAAAGGGCAAACAAAGTGCGAGTATCCAAGTTAACGAGTCCCGTACTGCTACGTGAACTGTGTAGTACCTTATCGAGAGTGTTGTCTGCCACAAAATCATACGAAAGCCCCCCAACATAGGTCTCTCGCTGTTGATCAAAGCAATCAAGAATGCTTTGCTGATTTTGGGGGGGGAAAACAAGGGTGGCAATTTAGGAGGTTATGACAGATGCAGGATATTCAACTACAAGAGATTTGGACAACGAAAATAAGCAATTTCAAACAGATCAGTGAAACATACACTAGACTCAGAGAGGCCACATTGCAGAATACTTCATAGTGCCCAACGACACCACTCCAAACTTACCATGGTAATCCCATCCAGCGGATGGCACCAGCAGTCTTCTGAGGACACATAAGATTGACTAGGAGCCATTTATGAATGCCTCACGATAGAAATGAAAGCCAGGGGTCAGCCGCATAGCATCCAGATTTGCTACTGTTTTGAGTCCTATCAGGACGACATAGATACTGGCAATTTGCACTCGTGAACCAATACTAAGCTCGTAAAGTACAAATCTAACCCTTTAACTTCGTTTTTGTGACCTCCTTTCATTATTTATGACTATATGGTGATCTGACATAAATGTTTTTCCTTAACCACCCCGGCTGACTTAAAACTGACATCGCACTATTGGCAATTTGTTGGTGGACGTTAAATCTCCGCACTGGTGTTCCTTACGGGAGTACCCGCGAGTTAAGTCAACATGGAATTCAAATTGCCTGCAATACTCCAACTGGGGAAGGGTGCAATGGTGAAACCACCATACAAGCCTCTGGCTGAGAAACTAGCGTCTGCAGCATCCGTTACCTGCGTAAGAGTATTGTATGGCACATCACAATCACAATCAAATATTATGGCGATGCAGAATATCTAATATACAGGCATACGTACAATATAAAATAGCCAGGGAAAGACTCGGTCTAGAAATACAATCACGCCCAGAGCCCTTCAATAAGGGTTGAAAGTAATTGAGCGCACGAAAGAAGTCCAGTTGGTAGTACGTGCGGAATATAGCTATAAGATTAAGGCTTTCATTGATGAGAATTCCTAACTGAGAAGATGATGTCTGTAGACCTATGCTGAAGGTATTTTTGATGGGTGTTCAGTTAAGTTTATGTAATTTATTAAATTGGGAGATAGGAGATTATAGAAATAATGTTCCATTTGTGGTACCATATGCTATTGTTATGTAAAATGTATGCAATCTCTACCTGAGTTACTCTCGCTCACACTTGTCATGCGAGATGATGTTGAAAGTGAGAACATTAATATTTGATCTCTGGATGCTTGCATTCTGTGACATTCACATGCACTTTGTGCCAGCTTTAGCAACTGTGTTTAATTATGTATGCAGAGCAAGACAAGTAGAGCACCGAATCGTTGCTTTGATATGCCCCGAGAGGATAAATGTAGACGGCATCTGGAAAAAAGGATTGAGGGAAGGGCATGTGGTTGGACACCTAAATGGAATAGAAAGAAGCACGTTTTCCATGAACCCGGGAACACTGGAACAGGCTTATGCCTGCACGGTGACGAATTGCGACTGGGGGTGTTATTAACATCGACGCATGTTTTGACAGGGGCATCGTAGTCCATTTGATGTGAAAGGGTACTGGGTACATGGCAGATAATGCCTGGGTATCACCCGGCAGCGATATATTGCCGTGTACAAGAGGGAATAATGCGAGACAATTTTATATCAATGTAAAGTGTGTGTGTGGAAGTTTTTATGGTCCGAGAAGCCGTGGAGAGCTGCGCAAGGCTAAGATCAGGGCCAAACCATGTTAGCGAGAAGAGCCGAGAGCATCGACGACCAAGCTGTGGCAATATCATGCATGGAAGATCCATAGATGGGATGAGGATTTCGCTGTTGTGTGTGGATGGTGAGTGGTCAAGGGCGAGGCCTTGCAGGTGCCAAGGATAAGGTTGATCCTGATCAAAAAAGTTGTCCCCATATGCCGCAAGAGAAGTTCTGTAAGAGAGTTGAGGACAAATAGAGCACTGTACGTCGAACTGAATCTTGGCCCACAGATGGGATTATCGACAGCAAGGTGTTTGACCTGGATACACCAAGCGACATAAAACAGGCTCCGGGATCAAAGGGGTAGAGAGCGAATCCCTGATGTGTGTCAGAATTTATCGTTGTGCTGTCCACATTCAGTAGGTAGCATATCGCTAAGTTGTGTTCTGGTGATTCACCCATTATCAACATGTATAATCAGCCCAACTGATAAGCGGCACCAAAACGAATACACCGGAATGTTCAACAAGATCTTGAAAGTTGGGGCTGTCTGTAAAGCCTTAGAGAATACTTCTGAGATATTCATTCTAGTCTGGGCTTAGTGGGCGTGGGGCAAGCAGCAACACTAGAATATCCGTGATCTCCAAGCGATTATCAATGTAAGCCTCCCCCGTGCCATCCAATGATGGCCATCACTTTTTCTTCGACGACACACTCAATGATCTTGATGCTCAACATTTATGGAATAATGAGGTTATATGAGATGAAGAGAGAAATAATGACCTAATATTTGACCTGCAACTCATCCTATGAACCTCACACATCGTCATATAAAATATATTGGGAGTAAAATCAATTATCACTAGAAGTTGGATATCATAAAGGTGTTGTCAATTAGAGTTACAATCCGAAAAAAAAGTAGGTCAAGCACAAATATTAAAATGAACAACCAACATGAATTAATACCAAATATAGGTTGCACATCTTCAGATGGAGGTGCACTATTATGCCATATCAAAAGTCGAGTCCTTGAGGAGAGGCCAAGGCGAGTCTTGCAGTATCAAGGCAGACTGGACAGAGATAGTCTAGTGATTTAAAAATAAGAACCAAAACACCTGAACAGTATTGACTATCATTATTTTAAGACCGCCATTTTGAACACTTAGCTGTTCTGTGTTATATACCTTCAGAGGGTTCCAGAGTACAAACTTAATTCTCGAATATAGTCTAAACAGTGAGAGAGGAGAAATACTGTTGAAGTTCAATCGCGATGTGATACTACAAAAAAGAGTTTGAGTAAGGGTAAAACAAAAAAAAGGTAAATAGTTTATATATATCAGGTCATAATACAGCATAAAAAGATAGGGTCAAAAGGTCAACGAATTTATGCTCCAACCAACTCGCATACATTGTATAATATTTCTTGTTTTTTTTTTTTTTTTTTTATTCTTATGCATAGTGTTGCATGCTCTTAGTACAAAAAATGATCAATTACGTATTGTGCACGGAAATCTAGACTTGCTCTTGGCAGATCAAAAAAATAGAAGGAAAAAAATATAACAAATCTAACTATTGGGATTTCAGGTTTTAGCGTCTTTGGGGTCTAAGAAGCTGAGCTTACACTAGGCTCAAAATTGGGGGCGAAAATGCGAAACAAACCACAAGGTATACATATATAGGATAGCGGATGATGGGATGAACGGATATCTGATTGGCATAGGTGGTGTTGCGTGTTTAGCTGAAATATGTTAATAATGTGATTGGTTGCAGAGTTCGAGTGTCAAGAAAGAAATAACAGCGTTTCTGACAGAGAGATTAATTTATTTAAACTGATGGCGGCATATGTGATGAGTATATCTGCTCCATAATAATGGAGAGAGAGTTCTGGGCTGACGACATAAGAAGAATTTAAAAATCTGTTTCAGTTTATCAGTGAAGTCAAAACAGTCAGAGTGCCTGCTAGCAAATCAGCGTCGTTGGACTTCCTTGTCAGTGAGTGATGGTAGCAACATTGTGCCGATAACAGTGCTCTTCGACTCAACTGTCACATTCCTAATGCTTTTGTAAATATCTTTCACACTGCTATTGAGTTCACGCAGTGATTTTCAAATCAGTGATTAACTGGATGCTCTGACGATGAGTCTCCTGGAATTGACCACTCTTGGGTGCTTAGTAAGCAGCAAGAAAACCTCCATTTATCCTTTACTTGTGGCTTGTATTCTTTTGATCTCAAATATAAAGACAAAGGTTGTGGTAACATTTAGTTAGACGAACATTTAATGGCGCTCGAGTTAGTATTGACGATGTCATTCCAATGAAATGAGAGTCTTCTGATAGTCTCGACCAAGTAAATAAGAAAAACTTATCACTAGGTTAGTAAACACATTGAGTGTCGATTAGCTCACTCACCACAATAATGGAATGATATACTTGTATAGCTGTTCAGATCACAAATTCTTCACATTGACGAACTATAACACAATTCATGAACGATAATTTGATCTTGAAATCATTCGCAAAGATATAATTACATTACCCGACTTCTAAAAAAAGCTCATGTTCAATGTTATCGTAGTCTCATTGCTTTGTTGATGTGAATTCTCAACAGAATAACAGTTTTTCCACTAATTGACCCATTTACTCTGTACGTATATTGAATTTCATCATTGGTTTTGTTGTGTCCTAAGGGACATTATGTTGTGAAAGAGAATAAAGATGGGCATAGATTCTCCTCACCCCTCACCCCTTCGCATGCGAGTCCCACAAACTTGGCACTAATCATCAGGTCCTAGTTAGTTATTATGGATCTTGTATCACATGAGCGTAGCTGTGCTGAGAGATGGGTCTATACAATAAAATAAGCTGACATGAGAGAATTTAACGAGACAATTATCTCCAGAGAGAGAGAGATGTTATAATTGTGATAGACACTGAACCAATGAGAGGCACATAGAGTAGGGAATAAATGAATACGACAGGTAGAGTCGCAGTGGTGCGGACGACTTTGGCTCATTTCTCCTATATACAATCGTTTCTTAATATAGCCCATGATAATGCTTGCGTCAACAGTATTATAAGAGCATGAGCTAAAGAAGCTAGAGAAATGAAATTTTGAATCACTCCATTATTGAAGACATAAGTTGATCATCTGATGCTGCCGATTGAATGCTACAGTTTAACGTCCATGTTCAGCTGGCTCATCTGATGACAACACATTCGTGCCAGAATATATAGTTCACTCACATTGGTGCTCGCTTCCACAGCAATGTTCTTCAATGGTGAATGACATGCTCGGCGTTTGAGGCTGAAACAATTGACAAATAGAACATGGAAAAGTAAAGATTGAATGAAACAAGTTTTGAGAGATATATCAAAAGAGAACAAAAAATGGCCACGGTACTTGCCTCGATACTAAGTTATTTTGACGTGAGAGAGCAGACAGTTATTGTGATGTGAGAGATAAATTCTAATTGCAAAGTGAGTTATAGCTTAATTGCTGCAAGTCTAAAACATTAAAAGAGTCCAAATTTAATCAGAAGAACTTGCGCGAGCTAGTATCAACAAATGAGCATTACTGTGCAGGATTATCGAGAGGGTACCAATCTCGAATTACAGTAATTCTTCCATTTTATTACTTACGAATCTGACAAGATTCCGTAAAGAATGGGAACCTTGAATGACTCCGTCATCTGTTTGTGTGTTTGTTGGTTTGTGCAGTTTGGTTTGTGGTGTGTTTGTTTCTGTTATCGTGTTGGTTGTGTTGTTGTGTGTGTGGCTTAGTTTGTAGCGCATTGAGCAGAATAGGACACTACGAGACGAGTCTTGCAAGAAGCTCACCAGAGTTCGATGCAAATTAACGACTCGACGTCTGATTTCAGGAAGACGGCTAGCGCTGATTTAGGATTGATGTTCAAATACTCAAAAAAGGTCCAATGGTAGGCAGTTGAGAGGTCGATACATTTCGATTTTAGATGTCTTAGCTACAGCATCATGCGTCAAAACTTCTGGTATAGCCGTTTTAGCTCACTTCTCTCAGATGAAACTCATGTTTTTGAATTTAGTATCACAATTCTAACAGAGACATAAAATTCTAATTGTTTATTATTACATCACATTTTTTTTTTTGTCAGAGTCATATGGGTACGATTAATGTGTAAAGTACAGTACTATAGTCTGAATAGCTAGTCTCTTGTTTCAATTTACTAATGTTTGGTCACCATACATTCCAGAGAGAGATTATTTGTTATATGTTGTGAAACCGAATCATGATAGTAGTGTGTTTGCCACTTTCATTTTCTTTAGGACAAAGTAAATAATACCACATAAAAAAAAAGAACCATACAAGTAGCTATTCTTAAAAAGTATGTTGGCAATAGGTGATGAGGGAAGAATTTCACATGAGCTTAAAACTCATGATCCTTTGAGACGATCAGTTGGGAGAGACAAATATAGATAATTTGTATCTGTTGAGACAAATATTTGTGTAATTTAGAAGGTAGGAAATAGTAGCAACATATAATTATAGAATTGATTACGAGTGGAGTTCTGTTTATTTTTATATCTATCGCTATCTCCCTAATCGTCCTGAGGTATATCCAGAGTATTAGCGAAGAGAGTGCGTTTATAAAGAATCAGTAATTTATTATCGGGTATGTAATATGTATAAATCTAAGAACTGGAGGATTTTACAAATAAGAGTGGTGTCATTAGTTAGGAGCTAAACGTAATGCAGAAGCACCTGATATGAATAGGTCTGGGGGATGACACTGCGAAGGTTGTCCATGCAGAGGGCAGACTTCGGAGCTGATTTTTGGTATGTTTCCGAAGACACTACTAATCTCACAAAGATTAGATGGTGAGCAGGAACCCTCGCAAGAATTTAAAAGGCCCGCAGGAAGGGGGGGGCGTACTTTGGCGTAGACCCGGGGGTGTTTCTCAAAGTATTCGGAGGACCAGGCCACACCTGAAGGTCAATCTTCTGGGAAGGAATTAGTAATCGAGAACATTGATTCTAGACCTGTACCGGTGGTATAGCCTCCATCTCAAGCAACTAGCTTCGATAACGAAAAACCGAGGGGGGGAGAGTGTTTGTAACATACAAGCAGCAAAGATTAACTAAAACGGAGTGAACTGTGGGTTAGCTAGTAATCCAAGGAAACACCAGATTAAATTCCGGCAATCTGGGGGTGGGATGATACTTGGAATCAAAAGCCAGACTAAACAGCTCAAAGGTAAAAGTGTGCTACTGGACAGAACAAATGGATTACCTAAATTGATTTGTTCTGTCTGGAGATCGTTGTTCACTGTGAATTTTACTGTAATATAGAATTCCCTAACAATTTGTGAGAAATTTGATGTATCTGTCTGATATCCCATATTATTTCATTTATCATTTATACCTCGGTCACTCTTGGCCGATAGGTCTGGTGGTGTAGGCAAGTATTGTGATCACACACTATAAGTTGATGTTTGTCCTCTGTCGGTTAGAGATAACTAAACTGGATACAAACGAGGCGGGCTTGCTGTATCATACTTTAAGCCCAAATTTTGGCAGCAATAGAGCGTCATATTGTGAATTTGTCAAGAACCGCGAGTTCACTCTGAGCTGAAAGGGGAGAGGAGGAACATCACCATAAACCGAAATTTAGTAAGACAGGACATATATCTATTCAACCTAGGGAGGACGATGCTGTACAAGGACAAAAGAAATTTCTTAGATTATAACCCTGTCTGTCTTGTGTGGACTAGAGATTCTAACCAGAGTAGAAGTTAGCACTTAAACGAAAAACATACAAGATCATATAATAAATTAGTTAGGCATAAAACTCGAATAATAGGATACGAAGAATAAACTATGCTGATCCTCTACAGATCAGATTACTAGGCAAAAGGCATGCTGAGAGTTTAGTTCAGTTATATTTGTATCCACCGCAAAATTTTGGGGTACAAAATTTGTTTACAGCACATCAAATCACAAAAGAAAAAGACCATGACTTCTTGAAGAGAAACATATGGCATGAAAATGCTTCGTCGAGCCATTCTAGTTACCAGATCTACCGATCGGGAGCAGTCACAGAAGGAGGTTACGGAGGTTTGTTTTCATATCTAAACCGACACTTTATTCCTTTGATGATATTGGTTTTTTCCCTGACGGTAGGAGGTCAGTGGATATCTTCAAAATATCCGCACGGGAAGAGGTTACGAGAACAAGCCAGCCAATTCAGCATGGTACCACTACGCTTCGTGGACAACTTTGGGCGTGGACACTGAAAAGTAGACCACATTAGTATGGAAGAGAGAGGGAGTTTCGATCCGAGTAACTGCATCTATAACCCATTTTTGTGGGGTTGCGATCGATGTCTGGATAGAAATTACGTTAAATAAATATTCCATACAAGTGATCACTTAGAGAGATTCAGACGGCATGTGGATCGAAAGGGTGATGGAGATTAAGTTGCAAGCTTTTTCACAGTATAGACCAGGACCGGTACACTTTACTATGCTTCTGATGTACATGAGACTACTGTCTGTTATGTTGTGTGATTGTGTTGAGTAAGCTAAGACGGATATGCTGACAAAAAAGTTGTGAACGGACATGCTCAGAGAGTATCTTGAATTTTGTGCGACAGGTCGGCCGGGTTTTTGGGGCGTTGTAATACTCACCCGGGGAGGACTCTCACAGGTAGAGTGAGAAAATTGAGTTATTTATTGTTCAGTGCATTATTTGTTCCACCACAGGTGACACGGGGATTCAGAATCCAGGTCATAACTGGACAGAGACAAAACAGAATTAATTATTAGAAAAAATAAATTTTTTTAATTATAAATAAAATATTATAATTTAAGGTGTATCGAAAAGATAATATTTTAAAATTTATATTTAATTACGAATTAATATTAATTAAAATCTCGGTTATATTCATATTTAGTCGACATCTTTAATTCTCCTAATTAAATTAATTTTTTAACTCAGTAGGAAAATACTCAAATGGATGCAAAGGAGCAGGAACGTGATCGTCTCTGTGGAGAGGCAGAAAAGGATTCCATGTTAAACGGATTGATTGTTGTTGGTTTATTGTGTTAAGTTGGCCTGGATATAACAGATCATTGTCTAGCGTGGAACAGAGTGATGTGTGGCTATCAGTAACTCGTCCAAAAGCTGGAACATCAGCGTTCATTTTTCACGACACCATTGGTGGAGGTTGGCTAGAGGATTAGGGCCTGAAAAGAAGAAGAGGGAAATGTGGATGTGGACAAGGAATGTGTATGAGAGCATTGGGCGGCCGAAACAGCCGGGATGAGGTTTGATGATGTGGTTGAAGCCAGAGGCGTAGGGCAGGTGAAGCAAAGGGAGTGGGAAGGGGTCCAAAAGTGTGGACACGGAATTTCCCGGAGAGAGAAAAGCTAAGGGAGTGAGTGAGAGCTGAGAACCGACGTTCGGAGAAGAGTACGATGGGTGTGGTTGAGCAAAGGGAAGCAAAATGGATCTCTGGAAGGGGTACCAATTTTGGTCTGGAGGGGAGATTTACTTCGACCGAGTTTGAATAGGGTTTTACAACCTTATCGAAGGAGAAGATCGAGACTGGAGGAAATTGATAAATAGATCATATTCACTCTTTGGATCCTTGGTAGAGAATTGAAGATCTGCTTCTCAATGGGTCCTGAGAAAGACATTCGGAGGTGCCTGTGCCAGAGCTACTGGTGGGGGTGGTCATGGGTCACGCAAAAAAAACTCGTATTATTAGCTTGAGGACATTGCAAGTAAATGCCTTTGGAAATCATGCAAGTCTGAAAGAGAAGAAAGTTTTTGGATGAAACAGAAGGCAATTTTAGTCGAAGTGAGGGATTATCTGTGTAATAGACGACGATCTGTGTGGCAAAGAGAAAAGGAAGATGTGATGTGACAAGTGGATGAGAGAAAATAGTAATGAATTCAGATGTGTTGGTTGAATCTGAAGAGTAAAAAGCACCAATGAGGACTATTTAAAACACAATATACATCGAACGGATCCCGGTTTTTATTATAATGTTCGTGGAATGAAGGTTTTTTTATAGTAAAAGAAGTGATTTTATTTCAATAGAAAGACTCATTCAGTTATTGGGGAACATTGAGAAAGTAAGGATAGGAAAGAGTAACAGACTGAGGAAGTTATCATGGCACTATATTAAGGATTTTTTGCTCTTGATATACCGTTTGTGTGTTGTTGTGTGGGGTATATTTTCGGAGGCGGGAGGTTTTTTATTGTCCAAGTGAATGAAAGAAGAGATTATAAAAATTTAGTTGTATTTTTTTGAGGGAGGAGGTGGAAGATGAAGATCTTGAGATGTAGGTATCAGCGAGGACAATACCTGGGAATAAAAAACAGAGGAATGGAAATAGGACAACAGATGGCGCAGAATATGGGATTGTGGCAAGGGGGGAAGCACGTTTCAAGCTATCGCACTAATAAGGACGAATGTTTCAATTCTTTGGCTCGAGCAACCTCATGGAGGAATTGAAATATCCAAACGATCTCACAACCTCCACAGTGATGCTGTTTGGAGAGAAATTGATGAAAACACGAACAGTCAAAATGGGAATAAAAGTAATATGAACGCGTTATCACAAAACGAAAGTGAGGTGATGTTCCAGAAGACTTAAGCTTTAGTAGAACTGGCAGAGCTGTAAATTAGTCGATAAGAGAAACAATACAGTCGATACCTCAACCTGTGCGTTAGTTGTGCATGTTATATTCCGTATAGATATTGCACTCGTCCGGCTAAATCGGTGGTTGGGATGATTCCTAATAAGTTTCAAGTAGGTGCACCGCCCATAGTGAACAATAAGTTGTACTAGAGATAGGGCCATAAGGACGTATAGTACTCAGCACCTATCTTCCAGTATTTATAGACAGTAGAAATAGAAATATATGGTCAATCAAGAACTGTAGTGTCTATGGTCCATACTAATCTCTACCCTTCGTGGAGGGAGCTAAATGTCAGAGCAGATTAAACGTGGGGACAGGTGTATTTGCAGCTTCTGTATTCACAGGCAACCTATTTTTTGAGTCTCGCAAATTTTACAACTCATTCCAGGCTCAAGTGCAATTTGATGGTGTTTTCTAAAAAATGAATGTATAATTGGACCTAGAGAGTCAGATGTAGTGCCTTATCAATGGATATCTGCTTTCTTTTGAATCACAACTGTGTGTTTTATCCTTGGCTGTTTATGTGGATTTCAATAGATCCAGTCAGGATTACGTGGCACATGAGTAGGTAGTGAGCTAAACTTTGCCTCTCTGCTCTACCTCTAGAGAGTGCCTCTCTGTTGGAGTGCACCGGTTTTCCGCTAGTTATTGTTAGTGTGCAGTCCACTTTTCTTCTCAATTCTACCTTATCCCTCACGTTTTAAGGATTCCCTTCTGGTTTGAGTCTGATTTATTAATGGGACTCGGTCGCTTTGTTCTAAGGGACTTGCCTATTTGTCACATCCCTATTTGAACTAAAAGGATGCTATCTGTCTTGTTGTTTTTCACGTTGTCTGTGGTTCCGGTTTGGTGCCTCCAATCTAATTAATCGGGTGATATGTTGATGGCAGTATTGTTGGCTGTTGAGTAATTCCTTTGTTTTAAATGGGTGGTTGTGGTGCGTGTGTTTGAAGAAAAATGGAGCTAGAGCAGTAGTGGGATGTTCTCAAATAGTGGTGACCATGTGATCTTTGCCAAATCCACTATATATGTAATCATCAATACATTGTTTTGTGTGCTGTCAAAGAGGATGACTTCTAGTTTGATAAACTCATCGGCATCTGTGTGATTGAAAAACTGAGTAGAAATGACAAAATCTCAGTTGGAATAAATAAAGTGCTACACACATATGCAATTATATTAAAGTGTATAAACAAAAAAAACCCACAAAAACTATGGTGCTTTCCTTATAGTAAAAGGATACATATCTAATTGCATGGATAAAACAACATTAAAATGAAATTTGGACAATGGTGATCATTAAAAAATTTTCACATACAAGTTCGCTTATAATTGACAAGCTACTCTCACCACCGTGACTGCGAAGATGCCGATGGAGCAGGCTTACTTTGCACCCTTTTCTGTCTGTCTTGTTTAATTGTAAGATATTCTCAAAAAAGTGGACAGATTTCCAATTAAAGTATTGTGGTACATAGATTTTGGGCTCATTTTGGGTTTAGTGTATCAAGATGAAGAGAACTGATTAAAGCTAAAAGATTTTGGGATGAACGAAACCAGATCCCGCCGGCATCCGGATCCTCGCGGCACACGAGACGCAGAAGTTTTATAAAGAATGAGTCTTCGAGGTACTAGATAGTTACTATAAGAGTAGTATTGGCCTACAACCGATATTCAAGGCATCTGATATCTCTAAAATGTCGTTTCGCAAGACGGAGGAGTTCTGGATCGAAACTGATGGGAATCCAACGTCTGGGTGTGTGGCCAAGAGAGAAAAAATTCAACCTTTGAGGAAGGTAAAGAATGTTGTGACCGAATTCGGGCCGATCTGGAGACGATAATTTTTGAGAGTTTTTAAAGTATCTCTTCACATTCAGGCAGAGATTGGGGGCCAAAAACGACTCCATAGTTTTATCTGCATGATGTTCACAAAATATATGGGTGGACACAATGGATTTATTAAAGAAAGCTACAGATAATACGTGATGATAGTTATGATAAGTACATGAGTGTGCTACAAACTGTTAGACTCATATTTTAAAGCGTCACTTCCGGTGCGGAAAACAATGTCCGAAAATACCCTATTAAACAAATTCTGAGCAAATAGCTTAGGGTCATGAACCACAGATGTCTCCCACAATAAAACACACAACCGTGAAACAAAGCCGACTTCCTAGGGGGTGTTCTTCTTTACTCAAAATTTACCGCTGAATCAGTCTTGTTATCCTTTTTCGCCTCCGGTGGCAACATTTAGTAGAATGATGTCACGTGTCTGTTTATCCACCTGGACATGTGTGCATCTATGGCACGTGATTAGCTGCTCCTGGACATGTTTGAAATCGAGAAACTCTACCTATTGCACATTTCTCATAACTTCTTAATCGTTGTCTTTGAATACCCCTATTTCACCTTATTAACATTTCTTGGAGTGCTTGCCTGAGTGCTTAGGGGCTCATCTATGGGCCCGGCCGCATCTAACCAGCTGATTGGTATCCAAGACACATACCAGCACGTGTGGCCCGGTCCAAGACCTTCTTCTGGTTCTGCCACTCTTGTCTGAGAAAGTTCATGCTTCCGGTCCAGGTGAATTTTTCTACGCCTTTTTCCCCTGTTGTGGAGCTTTTTTGCTTCCAGCACCGCTGGGGTAGTTTTGTTTCATCCTTGGACAGGTGCTCTAATTCGCTATGGCCTGGTGATTGGCTTAATGGTTGGAGTGGTGGGCTTGGGATCCTGGGTCCTTGAGTTCAAATCCCCTTCAGATGTTGAATAATACCAGTGTGGGTTGACTCGCTGTTTCAGCTTTCTGAGATCAGCTAAATGAGTTACGCAGCTTGATTGCAATTAAGTGAGCCAATCGAGTTATCCTGTGTCGAGAGGGCGACGCCATCCAGGAATTGGGCCCAATAGCCCAGGTGAACGCTCGGCATGCACCCCGAATATACAGAGTATGTCACTATGGATAAAAATGAACATTCGCAGCGTGCACTATAGGTTTCGTATTTATTATGAGGGTTGTTTTTGTGATGGTACAGATAAACTGTCGTAGGTGAACCTTCCCAAACAATATCCATATTTATTAACATAGGATTATACTGATTTCATTGGGTTGATTGTTGCATTTGTAGTACATAAATGTGTTCTTAATTCCACTGTTCTTTCTCTACAAATACTAACTCAACCCCTAACATTCTGTAATAGTCGCCTGTCGAGTTAAACATGAGGGGAAAACATTTTAAATATAATCGACTTCAGTGAAGTGAACATGTTTTCCTTCTTCTTTTCGCTTACAATGGACCTGACTGGAGCATTCCTTTGCGCTGTGGTTTATCACCAACTCACAAGTTGACTATGTTTTGTCGGAAAGTAGACAACCCACGGAGCACATCCATCTTGTCACCCCTTTAAATTACACTTTAGGGACCCTTTGGAACCCTCATTGTCTTGGGGGCCCCCCAATGCACATTGCATGAGGTTGCACACCTGAAACCGGCTGGGCCCTGCCTTAAGACACCCTTAGAATTCTACCTCTTTAGAAGGCAACTCCCCCGTTAAATTAACACCCTTTAACGAATTTAACCACCATTTGACATTCCTTTTAGAATTCACCCCGCTCTTTAGAACCCTTGCCGCCTTAGAAATATTTACACTTTAGAATTTTACTAACACCCTTAAAGATTCCCGTTTTTTAGATTGCACTTAGAGGAGCATTAACCCTTAGCACCCTTAACGAATTACTTTTAGAAATTACGTTTTGAATTTACCATTCTTTGGAACCCCTTTTGAATACTTTAGAATACACTTTGATAGGTTATGTCGTTCGTAAGATAGCAAATAAAAACGTTTCGAATTTATTTTTAAAGATTAACAACCTATTGGAAAGCCTTTAGAAGCTTTACCTTCCGAGGAAACACTTTGCGGACTTTATAAGTTTACACTTTAAGGAATTAACCATTTGTAAACCCTTTATCAAATTACCGTTAGAGCCCTTCGAAAATACAACTTTCGAATTACCCTCTTTGAACTTCTTAAGAATAACACTCTTAGAAACCTTTAGAATGTCCCTTTTTAATTTTCCCTTTTGAATTTTTCCCTTTAGAATACTTGTTAGAAAGAATTACCCTACAATGAATTACCACATTTAGCATTACACTTTTAGAACCCTTTGATATTAGCACTTTGGACCCTTTAGAAACCTGTAGAACACATTCGGATTACATTAGATCCTTGAGAATTACCCCTTTTTTTTTTTCTCCTGACAAAGTATATAGAAAGTCCAAACCTTTCGAACCTTTGAATTACCTTTAGACGTAACACTTAAGCAACGGCTTTTGAGATAACTCTTTAGATTTCTTTAGACAATTACAACTTTAGAACCTTTAGAATATACTGTAAGAACCTTTACAATTATAAGACTTTATGAACCCTTTAGAATTACAATTTGGGGAACTCTGTAGAATTGACGAAGCTTTAGAACTTTAAAAAATGACACTGTTAGAATTACCCTTAGAATTTAGCACTCAGATCCTTAGAACCCTTTAGAATTCCTTTAAGATTACCCTTTAGAATTACTTCGGAACACTTTAGAACCCTTTAGATTACCATTAATCAACCTTTGATCCACTTTTTTACAAACTTTAGAACTTGGAGCATTTTTACCTTTGGAACCCTTCTCGAACTTTACTTATACCTTAGAATACCCTCAGAGTTTAAAGAATTTTTTTGGAACCTTTAGAATACATATTAGTGCATTTAAGAATGATATTTGAGTACAACTTTCGAATTACCGCCTTACTGAACTCTTTACGGACCCCTTTACGATCCACGACTTTATAACATTTAGACTTGATATTTAACCCCCTTATGAACCCTTTAGATTACGTTCTTAAGAATTGTCACAAATTGACCTTTTAGAACTTTATAAATTACACTTAGTTAGAATGATACTTGAGTCCTTTGGACTCTTTGGGACCTCTTTAGATCCACACTTTCTAACCATTTAGAACTTCGATTTTACCCCTTTGGACCACTTTAGAGATTAGCTTTAAGAGTTCAACTTACCTTTTAGATAACCTTTAGTATTACAAACAACACCATTACTTAGAAATGATTACTGAGTCCTTAGTAACTTTGGGGCATCTTTTAGATCACCTTTATAACACATTTAGAACTTGATGATTTAACCCTTATTGACGCCCTTTAGAATTACATCCTTTAGCAACCTTTTACATTTATACTTGAGATACGCTATCAGAATTTTACCCTTTAGGACTCTTTAAAGGACTTTAGATTCCTTTCCAAGCTTTATAACCATTTAGAACTTGACGAAGTACCCTGTTGGAACTCTCTAGAACCTTTATGCAACACTTTGCAACCATTTTAGAGACTTGAGAATTTTCCCCCCCCTTTAGATAAACCTTTAGAAATTAAACTTTTGCATTAACCCCTTTTAGAATATTAACTCCTTAAGGGGGTGAGAATAACCATTTAGAAACCTCTTAGACGCCACATTTACACATTTGTTCTTGAAGAAACATTTCACCTTTTGGAAATCTTTAGTAATTACACTTAGCATTACCCGCCACTTTAGAATTAACCCCCTTGGAGTTTAAGAAATAACCTTTACGGACTCCTCGAATTAACTTTGGACCTTTAGAATTACACTTTAGCAATCTTTTAGAAACCCTTTTAGGATCCACAATTTACACGATTGCAAACTTAAAAAATTTTACCCTTTGAAACACTAGAATACACTCTTGGAAACCTTTTAGATACCACTTTAGAGTTTGGAATTCGCCTTTGGAACATTTAGAAAAATTACCTTTAGAGTTTGAATTACCCGCCTTAGGAACCACTTAACGATTAAACCTTTAGCCACATTACCCCTTAGAGGTTTAGATTACAGAACCTGTGAGAATACACATTAACACCTTTAAGAAATTGCCGGCTTGAGAAACTTCTTAGAATTCAAACCCTTTTGACTCTTTAGTTACACTTTAGACACCATTTAGAACCTACTGTTACAAACACAACCCTTTAGAACTTTTTTTTCAATTCTTCCTTATAACCTACAAAAATTTAGAAATTACATTTAGACTTAGTTTTAACCAGAAAGAAGCCACAAGTCCATGCAACATAAGTCCCGAGCGAGGTCAAGCTGAACATGACAGATGAAACTTGAAGGGTGACAAGCTCATGGCCAATGAGTTGAGGGGACTCTGCAAAGCGAACTACCACACAAAACATGCCTAGCAACGACCTGTCCAGCCAACATGAGTCCAATGCCTATCTTCGTCAGTTTCTGAAATTCAATGAGCTGATCCGACAAAGGGCACACAGTGGCCTCAAAAAACATTGCCATCACATTCATCAGTGGACAACGGCTGATGGAAGAGCATGCCGATCTTTAACCTGCCCCCACCAGCAGTGAAGTTTCCCATCCTCCGCAAATCAATATAGAAGCAGTCAAGCACAGTCGGCACAGTGGTCGTGTGCACTATACAGGATCAAGGAGTGGATTGTAGCCTGCAGGCACTTAAGCACTACATTTAGCATGATCACACTCTGTTTTCCAATTATTTTTTCTAGTATGTTACGGACGGTGAGTCGCACTGCTCGGCTATTGGGATGCACCTCAGCAACAAACAGTTACGGGCATCAAAGAGAGTTTATACGCAAACGATAATCTTCGAAGCATGCACATTTAACATCAATGCTAACTCGCAGAATGACCATGTTCCCCCCACAGTGACTGCAACTCCCTCAATCTACATGTCTGTCTGAGAAAACATAGACAATACTTTTTTACACATCATTCCAAACTCCTTTCTTCATCATATGTGGGATTTTTTTGTTTTAAATTTCACCAGCAAATCTTGATGTTTTGGTATCGCTCTCACTCCTAGCCATGGCAATTTAACAAGGACTTCACCCATACGCTACAAAAGAACACCAAAACTCCTCACAGAAATTGTCATAGCGTGGCCTCTCAGTTGCACTCGATGACCAAGTCGACAAGCTCTGGTCGTTTTGCAATTACTAACAGGGTTGAACCAATATGCTTGAGTTGGGTATCATTCGACTTCAAGAGCAAACGATTCTCGCCTTTTTGCATTGGTCAGAAAAACACTCGCTCTCGCGCTCTCGAGGTCCTCGATTAGGTGGACTACCACCAGTGCAATACACGCGAACCCCACACAGTACCAGACTGTTACCTGTCACCCTGCCAGGATTTTATTGTTTCGACTTACGAGGAAAACAATTTTTCTCCCAAGTTTTTGACATAGTGAGAGCGTATCTTCAGACTTCCTAGTAGAGGCAACTGATTTACCGAAGACAACATTCCACTCTTTTGGCTTTTTGAGTTTTGTGTGCATCCCTTTGGGTTACGTAAATGCACGACAACCTTTCTTCAGCATTTCATCGATGAATCATGCCTGGGGCTTTGCCTTTTGGTTTTGTAGCCGGACATTGATGATTGCTCATAGCCAGCGAAGACATCAAGGAGCATGAACAGGCATTTTGCAAGCTCATATGCTCACTTTGCTTAGTTTCCAAGTATGGCGTCATCATGAAATACTGACATATGGTCAGTTTGGGGTGTCCTCATTACAACGTTTTTGGTGCACTTGATACAACGTGCATGGCATCTACCACGAGGCTGACAAGGTCAAGGTGATTCTCTGGAGTTATTTTGCAGACATCAGTGCACAAGCTACGGGAGTGCTACTGGGAATTGTGAATTTCTGCAGAGATATCCCAAACTGTGCGACACTTCATCACAACTGACCCTGCCTCACACGACAGGAGAAGAGCCAAATAAGACTTCTGGTTTCGGTCCGCACAAATGTGCTGCTGTTTTTATCGAAGTGAGTTTTCGTAGCAGAGGCACACATCAATGCTTCGAGCATGCTAACACTCAACCCACTATGTTCATGGTCGGATGTTCAGTTGGTGGAGTATGCTAAAGCATCTGAAGCGGAAGTGGGAGCCGCATTTCCTTCTTTTCCAAAGGCTTGCAGTCCGCGAAGACAAGGTACAGCACCTTAAGTTTCGTGAGTTGTCTGCGGTTTACTCACAATCTTCAATTTTTTGTCGACGTGCTGAGTGTCAGAGTTTTGTGTTTACACGATGCATAAGCCGTTAATCATGCTTTCCAGGAAAAACAATAGATCATTCACCAATAGAGTCGACACCTTGACTCGTTTCTCAATTCAATCAATATATGTCTTTGCACGCGGTAAGTGAGATAGCCGTAGCTGATGCTCTCCTCACGTCAAATCAAACCCTTGACACAACCACCTCCCGTCCATCGATTTCAACAGGCTTGCAAGGACAGCAGGGGGCAAGGAAAATTCAGAATCTCAGAGGCCAGGTCCACATCATCAAGTTCAGTGAGAATACCTTCCTCATTTGAGGCTGCACGAATTGTTTGCGACTATCACTGGCACTCTCTCGTCATATGTTCCTGTTGAGTGAGATGGCCATATTTGATGCTTGCACAATCATCCCTCCCACCCTGGTATCAGGGCAATGCAGCACCCTTCTACTCTGTTTCTTGTCTGGTTGCCATGGCCGATGTGATAATTGGGTCTCAGAGCCTGTTTAGGTGCTCAACAGAGCGAAAATACATGCTATCAACGGCAACACCGATTAGGCACTTTTGCATTATCTGATGTCTGTTTTGATCACGTCACCTTGGATTTAGGTCGGTCTTTTCCACCATTGCGTTAACACATATCTGCTCAAGTGCGTTATACTGTTTTCACTAGATGGCCAGAAAGCTATTCCAATTCAGACATCTCGGCGGAGACCATAGCAAAGTTTGTTTAAGATGGGTGTAGTGTTATCTATCTGATTCCCTGATGAATGATGACTCTTGAGTTGCACCAAAATCTGTTTGCATTGGTCAGAAGAGGAAGCATCAACCATGTATTAATGTT
>CM068963.1:113193824-113203999 GCA_035128595.1 Eptatretus atami
TATTTTCAATAGTGGAGTTTTGACGCGATTTAGCACGATTGAATAGAAACGCTTCAAAATTTCCGAGCCGCCAGCATCAAAAACAAGCGCGAGTGACAGCAATTTAACGTCATGTAAACCAATTAAAATAGATTGAAGTGGATACCCATAAACTAAAGCCGTTTTAAAAGTCGTTGAGTGTAAAAAATCGCAACTTGTTGAGCGCAAGCGTCTACTTCAATAGTGGAGTTTGCACCCATTTAAATTTTGAGTGGCAGCCTATGAATAGCCAAACCCTATCCGTCACTGTCAAAGATAAACTGCCCCGCAACGTATGGATAAGTTAAGGCAGTCGTTGGGCATAGGTGTGAAGCCGCTACAGATATTATTTCGTTGGTATACCGTATCTATAAGGTATCGAATGGCTCTACTGTACATTATTCGTACCTCTTGAGCATTTGTCCCAATCGTTATGAATACAACAAAACTAAAAACAAAGCCATAGCTCATTGTTGAAAAAACCCCAAAAAAATTAGCGCCGCGAAGAACTTCGAACAATGGTGCAAAGATGTCTTCCTAGCCCGGGACACGCGGACGCAAGGAGGATCCATCATCAACCCACACCCTCACCCATCAAACTCACCTACTCACTTGCCAACATGACAACTACTACTAATACTGATACTGATAACTGAATACTGTTACTGCTGACAAGGACATCGACTTCAAAAAGGAGTCGAAAACACTTGATGGTTCCCCTTGTGAAGACCATTTTTAATACCAAATTCCAAAACGCTGGAAACGTCATTATATAGCAGTTGTAAGTTAGAACAACGTTCATTAGTTTTTTTTGTCGACCGGGAAAGACGTCAATGGAATACGTCTACATTAGCGTCAATGTGCGTTGGGACCTACCGTAAAAATTGGTTCCAAAAGCACGTCAAACAAATGTTAGAAATAATTTCGCGTACAAAAGCATTACGCGACGTGTTTCGACTTGGTAGCTTACAAGTAGCCCTTGTCGACGTGTGCAAGCGTCCGCATATCGTGATGTACAACTATTCCCATCGCATCGGAACGTGTGTCATACGCCAAGTACGTCCGTAAAATTTTGAAACTGTTTAAAATTACTTGACGTACTTCACTTACACTGGACGTCATGATAGGCGTCTTTAGCGTTCTATTCACGTATGACAAACTTACCATACCGTATTCGACTTGCGCCAGCATTTTAGACACCATTTTTCTTTAGGTGGCAATACGCTGGCAAGATCGCCAAGGTGTGACTGCGATGGTGACACTCTCTTTCTGCGGGCGCGTTATGATGTTGAATCGCGTTGTGCCGTCAGCCTTTAAAGGTACGTCACGTCATCGTCGGCGATACGTTGCACGCGCGCATATGCATAAGTTAGACTATCGTTGGGCATAGGTTGTGTAGGCCGACAACAGGGTTCAGCATTCGTTGGATAAATTAGCTTAACCAACGAGAAACGTTCTGTGTCATTACTAATACGTTAATCTAAGACCAAGTCGTTATGTAAACAGTCCGAATCTTTAAAAAAAAACATCAAAGTTTTCAACGTAAGCAGCGTTTTTACAGTACCATTTTAATACGTTGCCATCGCTGGCTAAAAGGCGTCAAGGATTGTGACTGGGCTTAAGAGGGACAATGGGAGTTGAGCGTTGGAGGATGTGTCGTGGACACGGTAGCGACGCAGCAGAGATAGCTCCTTTAGGACAAAGGAGAGATGCTATGCTCCCTTGAAGCAGATCGTGACGAGTGGGTCCGGTCGAGCGAAAGAGGTGAGCGGATGAGTGCTGTGAACGGGTACACGCGCGAGCTGGGGTATGGGAACCCCAGTATTGTTGTGGTTAGCGCGATTCCCCGATCATGAATGTCCCGGTGTGGTGTTGCCGTTAAGTGTATGAGTGTGGAAGTGTGTCGAATGGTGTGCAGAATGCGAGTGTCATGCATGCGTGAGTGCATGCGAGGAGTTGAAACGTGGACGATCCAGAGGGAGACTGATGGCGAAGCCTGGGAGGGCCGCAAGGCTATTTAATTTGCAACCGTGACGGGTTCCGCGACGCAACGTAACGAGGGTCGTGGGCGCACTTCGCACACGGCCTGCAGTGGCGTCTTCGCGCACCAGCCCGGAAACATTCCACGGTCGGACACAACTGGGCCGCGTGGACGGCTAAAATGTTAGGCGAGTGTTGGATGAATTCGGAACACGTGGTTCCCGCCTGGGCGCGTGTGCGCGCGGCATCAACGTGCTGCATACCACGTGTTCTGTTCGCGCGAACGCGCGGAGTGGGTTTTCCGGGACAATGCCGCGCGTGTGGCTGCACCGGCAAAACCGCGCAGGCTCGGTGTGCGAGTCGACGTCACCGGGGATCTCGGCACAAAATGCCGGGGAAACAGCGCACTGTTTGTTCCGCGTTGGGGAATTCCCTCGACGAGCGAGCGCTTGGTGCGTATTGGGCGGTCGAGTGACGTCATGGCTGGCACGGATCGGGGCCATCGGACAGGGACGATGGCATCGCCCACAGGGACGAACGGGCGTGCGGTAGAAGGCTGGCACCATAGCGCTTGCAGAGGAAAAAAAAGCTCGCTTCCAGTACACAGCCCAGTTTGGCAAAGGAAGCATTGTTCAGTTAATGGATGTTTAGTTTATAGACGGCTTTCATGGGGATATGGGTTAGGTTCTCATGGAGCCGCCTGGAATGGGTTAGTTCGAGGGAATGCTAGGTTAGATTTCGAAAAGTTATTTTTTTGAAGACATGGACAGACATGAATGTGTAGGTGGGGACGTAGCTAGCTACGCAGAGTAAATGGACGCTGCATTAGTGTAAGGACGACGAGGGAGCACGAGATAGGTAGGGAATTTGAGCGAGAATGGCATGTTGAGTGAGATGAAAAAGTAAAAGAAAATACAATAAGTGAGTGTGGTCAGCCGGGCCGAGTGTGTGAGTGGAGTGAATGTGCGCTGCCAATGGGTCTGCGATGTAATGAGTGGGGGAGGAGCTGAATCCTACCAAGACCCGGGGTCAGTGTAATGTCGTTATTCGGGTTCGTTAAATTACCAAAATGGACGGTCGTTTGTGTTGGTGTGAGTTGAAGGCAACGATAACCCTTTTGGAGGGGTGCAGTGTAAATTGACTGGCTGGGAGCGTGGCTTGGGAAGTGAGTACCGAGAGTAGTGGGCACCCGGGCACAACAAAAGTGTCGGCCAGAGTAAGGCCAAGGACGGATCAAGTGTACTGGGCACGGGTGAAACCCCGGATCGGACCCGGAGCACCAAAGACTCTACGTGGGCTGGAAGGGGGGGTAATGCCAGGAGGGGGAACCCCCCTTGTCCATAGGGAGCCAGGTAGACTCGGAGACAGCCTCAGGGCCCGGGTGCCATTATAGAGTCCGGCAGAGGGGATCCCTGCCAAGTGAGCCCACGCTGCCCAGCACGAAATTGTGCAAGGGGGCACTAGTGAAATTCTGAAAGGCTAGGCCAAATTTATAATGGACACAACACAGGCGATGGAATCATGGTTGTTACGAACCCATAGTTTAAGTGCAGGCATTTTGGGGAAAGCCCCGGAGTAGTTTTAAACGTTATATAAAAAGTAGGATAGTTAGGAGTGGTCCCTTCGCACCATCATCCCTCACTCTCAGTAGGGCTGGACCCACCATTGGGTTAGATTGCTGAGACTCTGTAGCGTGGCCATTCTGAGCTTTTGTTGGGCCTCGAGACAAGGACGCTAGTCTCTCTTTATTCCCCAGACAAAGAATTTTAGGGGTTTTGGGAGTAGGTTAGATGGACAGGATAGGTTAGCCGGACAAACAGGAAGTGGGTTAGGGAACGAATTACAAAAGGAAAAAACAAAAAAAGAAAAGGGGCTAAATTGGTTTTGTGTTACAAAATAAGGGAGTAGGTATGGACAAGACAGGTAAAGGCAATAGGTTGTGGAGAGACAGTAGGGTAAGGTCCAACCCGTTTCGGAGTGGCCCGGCACCACTGCACTCCTCAGACCCACAGGACGAGACCAGAGGCCGCCAAGCTTCACTCTGCCGGCCTGTTTGCTGTATGCCTGTTCGATCGCTGCCTTGTCATGCCTTGGTCGCCTGCCCTTGCCATAACCCATGCCTGCTTACCCTTTATTGTTTGCATTGCCCCTCGTGATCCATCCCAACCATGTGCCGCCAGCGATGTTCAGTGGTTTTGAAAGGACTGCCCTGCAGGCAGCCACATCAGGGGGACTGCATTGACAGCCGTGCATCGTGTTGCATCATCATTATTGTGTTTTTGCTTCCATCCAATTCATTTCCATGAAGCCAGAGACGCACGTGGAGCGAGCCTGGCCACCTCTTCTTGCACAAAGGAAGCCAGATGACTGCATTGGGCAGCCTGGCTACCTCTTCAAATGGCTGTGGGACGCACTCATGTGCCGTTGTTAGGGGAGTTGCTTCGATGAGACTGGAAGGGAGGGAAAGAAAGAAAAGAGAAGGTTCACTGAAAGAACACTCAAGGGGGACCTTTGAGGCAGGCCCCGAGGAACGACTGACCTTCAGCTGCGGAGCACTCACCCACAACAAAAATGACTGAACATTGCTTGTGGCCGTTTCTTTCCCACAGCATGACAGGTCCTGGGCATGGTTATGTAAAATATTAGTTCACGTGTAATTGAACATAGTTTGCAACCGACTGCAGTTTGTCGTAGCGGCGGCAATTTTGTTAAGTCGTCTGAATGAGTCGTTCGCTAGTTACGGCAGCGGCATTAGGTATATATTTTTTTGGGACATGTATAAAAAAATGTCCAAACTTCAGGGATCCGAAGGTAAAAATGTACTAGGGGAGAAGCTTACAGCTATGCTGGTCACACGCAAATTGACGACTCGGGACGAGTCTGTAAAGCGGACGGGGGTAGTTGTTATGCATTGGAAGCTTGTGCACACAGACGACAGCCGTCTCGAAGCCTTAGTTATTTCGATAAGTATGTGTTTCTAGTTAGAATCCATCGCCTAGTTCTAGATAGGTGAATAAATGTTCATGCGCTGTGAAGTTATTTTAATAGTCAGGTTTTTATTTATACAACACAAGATGACAAACACCAATGATTGACAACAACACCAATGATAAACAACACCAAGATGACAACACCAACGATAACCAACACCAACGAAAACCCTTCTGCTCCCGACCACTTCTCCACGCGCTCGAGTAGCGGGAAAGTCCAGGCCCACCCTTCGATTCACGTGGGCCACTCCAAGAAATGGATGCGACAGCCCCCCACCGACGTGCGAACAAGCCCACGCCGGAAGCGCAGCCCGCGCCCGGGAGCGGATAAAAAGGAACGGAGCAGACACGAAATGTTTCCTTCTTGGCTCTTTCTGGTTTCTGTTTCTGGCTCTTCGGGTTTCTTGTTCTTGGTTCTTGGCTTGGTGGTGTTCGGGAGCACGGAAGGTGGTTGGTGGATTGGTGGTTCTTCAGGTTGAATACGATCAGCGTTTGTGAAAAGGATCGGCGCCTCGTCTTCACCACACGTGTTCGGAGCAAGAAAGGATCCGCCGGAGCCTCGGGAGGCTGATCGCGGCTCGCCGGTTAGTACTGGTTCGGAGCTCGCCTCTCGCTGGTAGCCGCGTCGGACATCAGTTCGAAGACCCACATCGAGGTGGACAGTCGAGACCAGGAATCTGTCTTCAGGCTCGTCCTCTCCATTCCGAGCTGGACAGGCCTTAATAAGAGCCACTGTGGGTCCATCTCTTTGGTGTGTGCAAGTGTGTGTGATAGTGTGTGTGTGTGTGATGTGGTGTGGACTGTGTGTGAAATGTGTCATGTGTGGCGCACGTCTGCTTAAGTAGAATTGTTAGTGCCTTGCTGTACATACTGCTTATCAATATTTGGATAACTCATTGCCTTACGTGCCTCCCCTCATTTCTCCATTGTGTTTAATAAATATTCCCATTTGTGAAATGTATCAGCTCGTTCGTGTCTTTCACTCCATTGCTTGCGTGCTGCGTGTGGGAGAATTAGCCAGGCTGTTGCCGCTAAAAGGGACATTGGGGGACCGAGGGCGGTGGAACCACTTGGCTGACCGTCACCGCTCTGGGTCACACACGGTTCGAGTCCGCTAGCGGCTCGTTCGTCATGGTGCCGTCGAGGGTTGTGAAGACTCGGTAAATGCCCACATGAATCCTAGGTATTTCAAAATTGGCAAATAACCCTGTACCACGTCGGTAGAAATATTGACGCTTCACGGTCCGATATAGGGACCCGTATTCTTTCGGAGTTTTCGCGATAGAAAGTAACGATCTAAATCGGGTGATCGGCGGAGTCGAGCTCTACTGCTCCAGCTGGGCGGTCGTAGCCTCGTTCCGACGCCCGGACCGCACTAATAGGATCGGGTGATTATATCATTAGGATTGTATAGGCATGGCTACATATATTAAATAGGTGGGTATAATAAAATAGGATATGTAAAAATATTAAAGGATGTCATAGGATGGGTAATATATTAAATAGGATGTAATAGGATTGGAATGTATAATTAAAGGATGGTAATATATTAAAATAGGAGGGTAATACAGTGGGGAGAACACAAGTATTTGATATACACTGCCGATTTTTGCAGTTTTGCCACTTAAAAGCACGTAGAGTCTGTAATTTTATCATAGGTACACTTCAAACTGTGAAAGACGGAATCTAAACACAAAAAATCCTGAAAACACAGTTGTATGATTTTAAATCATAATTCTGCCACTTTTATTGCATGAAATTAAAGTATTATCACATACAGAAAAACAGAACTTAATACTTTGGTACAGAGATAGAACGGTTTCCTATAGTTCTACCAGGTTTGCCACAGAACTGCAGCAGGGTTTATGCCCCTCCTCCATAACAGCAATCTTCTCCAGATCCTTCAGGTTTCGGGCTGTGCTGGGCAACACAGACTTTTCACTCTCAAAGATTTTCTATTGGCTTCAGTCTGGAGACTGGCTAGGCCACTCCAGGACCTTGCAGATGGCTTCTTACGGAGCCACTCCTAGTTGCCCTGGCTGGTGTGTTTTCGGGTCGTTGTCAATGCTGGACAGACCAGCCACATGCCCCATCTTCAATGACTCTTGTGTGAGGGAAGGATTGTTGGCCAAAGATCTCGCGATACAATGCAACCCATCCATCCTCCCTCAATACGGTGCAGTCGGCCTGTCCCCTTCTGCAGAAAAGCATCCCAAAGAATGATGTTTTCCACCTCCATGCTTCATGGTTGGATGGTGTTCTTGGGTTGTACTCATCCTTCTTCTTCCTCCAAACACGGCGAGTGGAGTCTAAACCAAAAAGCTCTATTTTGGTCTCATCAGACACACATGACCTTCTCCATTCCTCCTCTGCATCATCAGATGGTCCATTGCACAACATCAGGACGGGCCTGGAACATGCCTGCTGAGCAGAGGGGACCTTGCTGCATGCACTGCAGGATTTTAATCCATCGACGGCGTAGCTGTCGTTACTTCATGGTTCTTTGATACTGGTGCGTTCCCAGCTCTCTTCAGGCCAAATATAGACCAGGTCCTCCGATGGTAAGAATTCAGGGCTGATCTACCTTTCTCATGATCATTGAGGCTCCACGAGGTTGAGAATCTTGCTAATGGCAGCCCAGACCTAGGTTAGATTGATGTTATGCTTGAACTTCTTCCATTCTCCAATAATTGCGCCAACAAGGTTGTTTGCCTTCTCACCAAGCCTGCTGCCTATTGTCCTGTTGTCCCATTCCCAGCCTTGTGGCAAGTCTAATCATTTGTCCTGATGTCTTAGACAGCTCTCTGGTCTTCCATTGTGGAGAGGATTGGAGATCTGTTGATGAGTCTGGACAGCTCGCTTTTATGCAGGATAACGAGTTCACAACACGGTTGCAGTTACATACAGGTAATGAGTGAGATGGGAGGGCTTCTTCAAGACAAAACAACACGTCTGTTGAGAGCCGGAATTCTTTACTGGTTCGTAGGTGATCAAATACTTTTCATGCAATAAATGCCAAAATAATTATTTAACAAAATCATACAATGTGATTTTCAGGCATTTTCTGTTTTAGATACTCCCTCTTCACAGTTGAAGTGTACCATGATAAAATTTTACAGACCTCTAGGTGCTTGTAAGTGGGACAAACCTGCAAAATTGGCGTGTATCAATTCTTGTCTCCCCACTGTATATAAAATAGGATGCGGTATATATTAAAATCAGGATGTACATAGGGATGGGTTAATATATAAAATAGGATGGTAATATATTAATAGGATGTAATAGGAATGGATATATATTAAATAGGATGGCGTAATATATTTAAATAGTAGTAATAGGATGGGTAAGATATACTAAAAGAGGATAGGGAATATATTAAAAAGGGATGTAATAGCATGGAATATCATAAAAACAGGATAGGTAATATAATTAAATAGTATGTAAATAGATGGTAATATATAAAACAGGATAGGTAATATATCTAAAAGAGTAAAGGAATGGGTAATTATTAAATAGGATGGGTCAATATACTAAATGAATGTCTAAGGATGGGTAATATATAAAATCAGGATGGGGTAATAACATTAAATTAGATAATAGGAATGGGTAATATATTAAATAGGAATGTAATAGGATGGAGGTAATATATTAAATAGGTGGGTCAATATATAAAATCAGTATGTAAAGATGGGTAATATATAAAATAGTATGTAATAGATGGGTAATTATATTAAATGGTGTAATAGGATGGGTAATATATAAAATACGATGTAATAGATGTGTAATATATATAAATAGCGGATGCAATAGATGCGGGAGTAATATCATAAAAGTATTAATAGGATGGGGTAAATAATTCACAATATGGAGTGCTAATATGATGCAGGTAATATATAAACAATAGTATGAATAGGCATGCGGTAATATATAATAGTTCATGTTACATAGATGCCGTAATAAACTAATAGGATGCAACTAGGAGCGATAACTAACATATCAAATAGTACTGTAATAGCCGATGCAACAACTACACATACTATATAACAAATACGTATGTAATAGGAACTGCCACCGCCCTAATAATATCAAAAAGGATAGGTCAAATGATTACAAAAAAGGACCTGCTACCCAATACGGAATCGCCTAGTAATATACTTAAATACGGCATTGCACTATAGGCATGACAACGAGCCTAATACTATAAATAGGATGCGCAATACATTAATAGGATGTAATAGAATGCAGGATAATATACAATTAAATAGATGTAATAGGATGGCGGTAATACATATAAATAAGCATGGGTAAATAATTAAATAGTATCGTAAATAGGATGGGCTAATATATAAAATAGTATGTAATAGCATGGGTAATATATTAAATAGGGTTACTAGGATGGGTAATATATAAATAGTATGTTAATAAGGCATGAGGTAAATATATTACAATAGGATGCAACTAGGATGAGCAGCTCAAACTATAACAATAGTATTTTATAGATGGGGGTGAATATATCTAAATAGAATGTAATAGATGTAGTTAATATATCGAAATAGCTTACTGCTAATAACGGCCCCCACATCGGGAACAAACACACCACTCACTAATTACAATAGGAACATGTAATAGGATGGGTAATATATAAAATAGTATGTAATAGGATGGGTAATATATTAAATAGGATGTAATAAATGTTTCAAAAATCGTGCTATTTTGTGAGATTTTGTGGACTTTGTCATACCGGACGCTTGAGGCCTACAATTGAGGCTTGAGGCCTAACGGTCCGATCGTGTTTTGTTTTCTCTCCCCATTACCTTCAATTTCTATCGTCACCACTTTCTTAATATCCTCAATACCTCCCAATTAATCACTCTATTTATTATCTTAAAACAAAAACAAAAACAAACAGACAAAAAACGCGATCATTCTCCGTCCTCACTCACGACTCTCGATTCTCCTTCTTCTTCTTCTTCTTCTTCTTCTTCTTCCACTTCATCTCTTCTTCTTCTTCATCTCCTCTCCTTCTTCCACTTAATCTCTTCTTCTTTTTCATCCACTCTTCTTCTTCTTCTCCATCTACTCTTCTTCTTCTTCTTCTACTCTTCTTTTATTCCTCATTTTTATACAACACTTCCATGACCTAATCTGTTGAAAACTCTCTCAAACATTAATAATAATAATAAAAAC
>CM068963.1:113222272-113238672 GCA_035128595.1 Eptatretus atami
GATATTCAGTGTTATTGTCATCATGGCATAAAAGTAATGGTGTGTGTGTGTGTATGAGAAAATTTACCACAGTGACAATGGTGGTGCATGAAGTTCCCCTGGACCAACCATCTCTGAAGACCCAGAAAACCCAGAAAAGCCCCAGTAAAAAACTCGTCTCAGAAAAACGAAGAACCTAGTTTATAAATTAGTCGAGACACCTGTATGGTGGTAATTATTTTTTGGGAACATATTGAAAGTACAGACACTAGTGCCTTTCGGGAGTGAACACTCTGCTCAAACTCACATTGGATGAGTGTCTCGAAGTGCTTGTACCAATGAAGGGGATGGAAAGAAATATTATCTAAACATTGCCTTGTTGGCAAATATTGGGATTTTGTACTTTCTTTTTTTTTTACTCTCTGGCTTGCAGTTTTAAAAAAATTATATTCTTGTTTGTTCATAAAGAACACAGTAGTTAGCTAAAATATATTCTTATTGTTGTTCATTAACAAACACTAGTTAGTTAAAAATATATATTTTTGTGCATAAAATAATTTTGGTGTGAGTCGTTTTGGAAGGTAACTTTGCTTCCTCATGACCTATGCCTACTTCATAATTGTTGAAATGTATCCAATATTCTACAGAGGGGTGGGGTGTTGGTGGGCCGGTTAGGGTGGTAGAGAGGGGGCTTTTCTATGAGGTTAGAAGGTGCAGGCAGAGCCTTCGTGACGTTATGGGCCACTTGAGCTGACCATAAAGTGGACCACCTGTAGAGAAGACACCTGCCTGCCATTCTGGCGTCCATCGAGATTCCAACTCTCAAAAAAGTTATTGTGTAACTATGGTGTTCCTTATCACTTTGTTTCTAAGTAACAAAGGGGCAAATGTTGAGCATGGAACATCACCAACATTGAAAATTCAGCCAGTGTTGGTGAAATACTTTAAACAATCAAAGTAACCTTTGTCCTCATTGAATTGATGACTCCTCAGAATGGGAAAATCTGGCGAATACAATGAAAAGATAAAATATATTGTGATGAAGATCTGCCTATCACATTAACCAACAACAGATCTTCTTGCAAGGGAAAGATCAATGCTTTACAATCTAGGAGAGAAAACAGTGCTTGGATGTTGTTATCTTTTACAAGAAAGCAGATGCCCTCAAAAGCGGGTGGGGGGCATACCAAAAAAATATATATATATATATTATATATATATATATATATATATATATATTATTTAACCTAACTGCTTGCGAGCCAGAGTTTTGACTGAGTGGAATGCTGTAGGTATTCTGTGTTCACTTACTCTCGGTGTATACACTTTATGGTGCGCATTAAAGCTGCTCTCTCTACATGAATCAGCGCAGACATTGCTTGATTTCAATCAGCTATAGAACTGATCTCAACACACACACACACTTTGAGACCTGGCAGGTCTCTGTTTCACCTCCTGAAACCCACACCACATGTGGAGCTAGCAGGCAACAGCAGCAACTTGCAGGTACCACACACACACACACAACACACCACACACAACCGACCTGGGAGGGCTCCTTTCCATTTTCTGGAACCCATATATGAAGATACCAACCAAAACACACGCGCACACACACACACACCACACAACACACACACACACACACACAACAACACACACACACACACACACACACACACACAACACACACAACACACACACAGACCTGGGAGGGCTCCTTTCCATTTTCTGGAACCATATATGAAGATACCAACCAAACACACACACACCACACACACACACAACACACACACACACACACACACGACGGTGGATACTTTGAGACCTGGGAGGGATCCGTTCCACCTTCTGAAGCCCACACATACAAAAAAAAACTTAGTTGGTCATGGATCATGACCCCCTTAACCGAAATGAAGGTGGATACTTTGAGCCATTCTGAAACCTCATTTGTACAACAGAGCCACACACACACACACACACAGCCTTTTAGTAGTATAGATTGGTGATGTCATATTTATTTGAAATATAAAAAGGTCCAAGTGGTCTAAATGGTCAAGGGTATAAGCTGTCTAATCTGTCTGATGGGTGTCAGGGGTCCAAATGGTGTTAAGGTTTCAGGGTTCTAAAGGGTCTTCGGGTCGTTTGAGTCCATGGGGACTTTGGGTTTTTCGCGCATTTTGGGACTTTTGGGTCCTCAGCGACTTTTGGGTCCTCAGGGTCTTTTGGGTCTTCAGGGTATTTTGGGTCTTCAGGGTTTTTTGGGGTTCTCAGGGTCTTTTGGGTCCTCATGGACATTTGGGTCTTCTGGGTCTTTTGGGTCATTGGGATCATTTGAGTCCTGAGGGACTTTTGGGTCTTCTGGGTCTTTTTGGTCCTTGGGGTCTTTTGGGTCTTTAGGTTATTTTGGGTCTTTGGTGACTTTTGTGTCATCAGGGTCATTTGGATCCTGGTGGTCTTCGGGGTCTTCAACGGTCAAAGGTGTCTCAGCAATCTGAAGGGTCGAAAGGTACATTCCAATGGTACGTAATTAATAGACGTGCACGTGTGAAGTCAGGGTGCAACCGACGTTCAAACAGTATGTAATTAATAGACGTGCACGTGTGAAGTCAGGGTGCAACTGACGTTCAAACAGTATGTAATTAATAGACGTGCACGTGTGAAGTCAGGGTGCAACTGATGTTCAAACAGTATGTAATTAATAGACATAGTCACACGGCTTCACTGCTTCACAGACGGACCATGCTTTTCATTTTTATTATATAATAGACGACCCGTGACCCCGTTGGGTTCCCGTTGTGACAGCGGTTGATGAAAAAAATCATTTCAAGAAAAAAAAAAGATAGCTCCAGCAAACTATACCGCTGAGGTTGTTTGCATTGATCAAATTCTCCCAAAGAGTACTTGGCTGAATCGGGAATTGATTTTTAAATAATTTTTTTTGTTGCCCGATTTGAACGAAACTTGATACTTCACACTGCAGGAGAATGGTGAGTAATGTGGGCCCAACATTTTTGCGCTATCCTGTACCGTTTTGGCTGTATTTCGGGAACATACAAGATGAGAGTTTTAGTAATTTATAGATAGATTAGCAAATACAACCAGTTGCTTCGCTGACAGGAATATTAAGGGGGGAGGGGGGTAAGAAGGAGAGAAGGGAGAGAGGGAGGAAGAAGGAGATAGGGTGGGGGAAGGAGGGGAGGGAGGAGGCAGAGAGGAGGGAGGGGGAAGCGAGGGGGTGTGGAAAGGGAAAGCAGCGTGAGGGGAGGACAAGGGAAGTCAGCGTGAGGGCAAGGCAGGGGAGGACAAGGGAAGTCAGCGTGAGGGGAGGGCAAGGTAAAGCGGTGTGAGGGAGGGTCCGTCTGGACATAACCACCATCCGGACATAACGACTGTCCAGATACATCAAGGGAAGGCAGCGTGAGGGAGGGCAAGGTAAAGCAGTGTGAGGGGAGGGTCCGTCCGGGCATAACCACCATCCGGACACGTTCGGGATAACACCATCTGGACACATCAGCAGATAACCACCGTCCGGATACATCAAGGAAAGGCAGCATGAGGGGAGGACAACGTAAGGCAGTGTGAGGGGAGGGTCCGTCCGGACATAACCACAATCTGGACACATCCGAGATAACCACGGTCAGGATGACAGGTATACTTAAGGGGGGGGAGAAAAAGGTGGGGCGGGAGAGAGGGGTGAGTAGCGAGGAGGTAGGGAGACCGAGAGGAGGGGTGAGGGGGCGAGGAAGCAGAGGGGAGCAAGGAGGGGTGGGGGGGTCGAGAAGGGTGGGGGAAAGGAAGGCAGCATGAAGGGAGGGTTGTCCAGACATAACCACCATCTGGACACGTAGGGAGTTAACCACCGTCTGGACACGTCCAGACATAACCACCATCTGGACACATCTGGAGATAGCCGCGTTCTGGACATGTCCAGAGATAACACCGTCTGGATACATGCGGATAAAAACCGTCCAGATACGTGCGAAGATAACCAACCACCATCCGGGCATAACCACCATCCAGATACATTCGGAGACAAAAGAGGAGAGAAGTGTGGAAGATGCTGCACTGTATGAGGAGGGGGGGATGGAGATGGGCCAAAGAGAGAGAGAGAGAGGCGTGGGTGAGGTGGGGTATTGGAGGTAGCGGGGGGGGGGGGGGGGGGTTGGGAGTTTGCAGAGAATATGTTATACTTTATGAACACACACACAACACACACACACCACACACACACACACCAACATGCTGTGACAGGTGGAAAACCTTAACAGCTCTGTAACTGAGAAAATACGTTAATAAGGCAAACTGCTCAGTAATTGGGTGTTATCAAATGTATTTTTCTTTGAAACTCAACCAAGACAAAGCACACCGAGTCATATAAAATCACCAATTGCTTTAGAAACAGTCACAAGAACAAAGGGAAATGTGATCGCTCGTACGCTGCTGAAATTAAAAATAGGATCACAGAACCTGCAGCTTATCTGGGCCCTGACCTAATGTTGCAACCCAAAATGGGTAACATTCTGACTGGTGGGTCTGGAAAGGAAGGTTTTTGAAGTAATTTGCTTGATTTTCCCAAATATTGAGGAAGTCGGCCATTTTGACACACTTCCAGTCACATGATCAACATGGCCTCCACAATTTAATATCAGGACCGTGTCCTAACTCAAATTTTGTAGCATTCTGACTGGTGGGTCTGGAAAAGAAGATTTTGGAAGGAATTTGTGTGACTGCCATTTTGACACACTTCTGGTCATGTGATCGGCATGGCCTCCACAATTTCACATCACGACCCTTTCCTAATGTTGCAACCCAAATTTGGTGACATTCTCACTGGTGGGTCTGGGGAAGAAGATTCGAAGGAATTTATGCGATTTTCCAAAAAATTGACTAAGTCAGCCATTTTGACACACTTCGGTCATGTGATTGGCATGACTTCCGCAATTTAACATTCTTACCATGGCCTAATGTGGTAACCGAAACTTGGTAGCATTCTGACTAGTGGGTCTGAAGATTTTTGAAGAAATTTACGATGTCGGCCATTTTAACCTACTTAAAGTCACATGGCCGGAATTAGGTTTGCAATCCCTGTTACCAGTCAGTAAAGGAATGTTGCTGTCAAATCTCTGCCGGATCGGCCCAGCGGTTTGGCCGGAGAAGTCGAAAAAGGAGATGGATGGACGGACGGACGGACGGATGGTGCGCGATGACAATACCTTTTCTGGAATGATTCCAGAAAAGCTAAAAATTAAAACCTCCAAGATACGGAATGAAACTTTGCACCATGGCACCCGTGTAACCAAGCATGCAGGGAAACACACACACACTCGCGGAGAGTCCCGAAATTACCGATCCAAATATACCCATAATATAGCAACTGCCGACCGTACATCCCGATCGGACACGAACTGTACCGCCATCCACTGTTAGGCACTCGACAAGCGGCTTAAGCACTCGAGCAAGCAGTCCAATTAAATGTTCGGCAAAAGATAGCTATGTCCGAATGTCCAAACTATGTCCGAATTCGACAAATGAACACTTTTTAGCGGTCGGAAATGCTGCTAAGTTCAAATCTGGAGCTTAAATTTTTCAATTTGGCTTAGTTTAAGAGCTTCTCGAGGTTATTCACATCTGGAAATAAAATAAAGTCATGAACGCCGGCGTCTCCGGGTGTTTATAAGCTATTTGCCGCTATGATGAACAGGCATTCGATAATATGAGTGAGGAAAGTTGGAAAAAAAAAAAAAACTTTATCGTTAAGAAATCGTTGCGGCCTGTTCCGAGTCAAGACATGGTTGAGCAGGCCAACAAACATGGCGGCCTCAGACCCCAGTGAGGTCACCCAGGATACGCTTCCCTTAAAGCCCCAGAGAGTGAGGTGGCTGAGGATGCACCTGATGAAGGATATAATTAAATAAGGCCTTTAATTAATTATCTTCAAAAGGGATGTTTTAATTAACTAACCCAAACACACAATTTTCACTCATGCACTTCCTCGGAGTTTTTTTTTAGTGTGCATGCAAAGTTTCAAGCTGATAGGTTTCATGGTTTTGGAGTTTTGGAGGACACACACACATAGATGCACACACATGCACTTATTAGTTAGTGTGTGTGTGTGTATATATATATATATATATATATATATATATATATATACATATTATTTTGCCAACATTATACGCATGTATTTTGTTTGTTTGTTTTAACCTTTTGAATTGAAGGGTTTCAACAGTCTCTCTCTTTCTCTCTCTCTCCGTCTCTCTCAGTCTTTGCACTCATGGTTTTTCTTTTCTCAGTGGATCCTCTCACTGGTACGACGACGTAAAGACCATGCATCGCACGTAATCTTACCTTCACTGAAATTGTATGAGGAACAAATTGAAATCCAAGCAGCCACATTAACTGTTGAAATTGCTGTTGGTAATCGGCTTACACAGGCTTCCTAAGGAAGTGGTACAACAAACAGTACGAGGAGGTGATTCAAAGATAAGATTGTGGAAAGCGTAGGAGGTGAGACCAAATACATGCACCATGTTCGAATTTACCAAGGTGGTTCATACTTTTTTGCACTTGTACACAACGTGTTCATTAAAAGTGGAATGTTAAGACCATGGACTCACACGATCATGGTAACATGATGGTAATCTATCTATAATTCCAGCAATCTGTGTGTCTGTGTGTCTGTCTGCGACTGCTGTTTCTCGACAACCACTGGTCTGATCTCATTGAAACTTGCCAGCTATATTGCTGGGACCCCTGTGGATGTGCCTTTTCAAGGTTTGATATTAATCGGACAAGTGGTTCCCAAGTTATGGCCATTTATTTACCAACCAATGACAGGACACGGTGCTATGACATCACGATTGACGTCACAATATATATTTTTTTGCACGTACGGGCCCGCACAGGTATCACAAATAATGAAAATTTTTACCTGCAGTAAATGTGGTGAGGGTGGTCTTTTACTTTCGTGTGCAGCACAAGGTTTCAGGGCAGCATCATTGCCTGAAGGTGCGCCTATGCCGCTGATGCAGTGCCCTCTGCAGGTTTTGGCGGGAAATTGGATTTTGTTCAGGGTGCCGTTGATAGCTCGCCCATCCATTAAAGGTAGTTATATATAGAGAGCGAAAACAACACAGAAGTGTAACATAGAGCTCGCTGTAAGGCAAAAAGAGATTTAAAATTAGATAAACATGATGAACATCCCATCACGAATTGCACATTTTGGGTGCTTGCTCTGACTTGGTATATTTTTTTTTAAATATTATCTTCTATCCAGTAGTCAAGATGTCTGAAGGAGTTTCATTTAATTACCTTCGCCACCACCGACGGATGGAGGTTATGTTTTCATGCCTGTCTGTTTTTGTCTGCGAGCAGGATATCTCAAAAAGTTATGCGCGGATTTGAACAAAACTTGGTGGACATGTTGGGTGTATGACAAGGACGAATGGATTCGATTTCGGTGAAGATCCACATCCAGATCCGGCAGATCCGTGCGATACAAAAGGTAAACTGTTCAACCTGGTGGAGGTATGTGCTCTACCGAGTGCTGTTCTCGTTACCCTCGCCAGAGGAGAGGGTATTGCATTTGAGTCCGTTTGTTTGTCTGTTAGTTTGTCCGCACAAAACGTGAGTATGTGTATGAACTACATTAGACCCTGAAGAACCCCAAGAACATTTGAGACCCACAAAACCCTCTTGACCCTTTTCAACCAACCCCAAGACCCATTAACACCACAAAGACCCTAAAGACCACTGAGACTCACAAAGACCCTCAAAACTTTTAAGACCCCTAAAACCCTCTACACATCTAATACCTGTTAAGACCCCTATGACCCTTTGGAACCCCAAGACCATATAGACCCCATTTCACCCTTGAGAACCCTGAGACCTCTTTGACCCTTTAGAACCACAAAGACCTTTCATACCCTGTAGACCCCTTTGACCTTTAGACCCTTTTTCCCCGTTTTAGGATCCTTCAGACCCCTTCAGAAAATTCCAACCCTTTAGACATTAAATTATACCCTTTAGACCTTTTCGACATGTTAAGACCATTTAGGCACTTTCGACCATTTCGACCCATTTAAATATTTTCAGACCATTGGACCCTTACAAATTTTCAGACCATTAACCTTTACAACTTGACCGTTTTTAACTTTCATTTGCAATCAATGATCTCTCATTTAATACATCCTTCCATTTTCCACACAAAATCCACCACAAGGAACAAGTGCTGGCGAGGGATTGTAAGCTCTGATTGCTCTTTCTTGGTACACTTGTTTTTCAGACTAAAATACTCAGAATGTCAAATCAGCTTTTGCAGTGGAGACAATGAAAGTGTGCTTTCAGGTGGGGTCATGTCTGGTCCTAGATTAAGGAACCAGTCTCTTTGTTGAGTTTATTGAGAGATGTAGTTGCCCAAAGTGTCTTTCCTTGTTTGATTTATTGAGTTTATTATGTTTGCTTTTTTATTTATTTATAAATCCTTGTTTGATTGATTATGCCTTTCCTTTTCCTTGTTACATTTATTATATCTCCTCGTTTTCTTTTAATTGTGGTTTTGATATCCCAGTAGAAGAAACAGCTGTAAGACTACTCGTGGACCAGCCAACATGCGATTTTACACTTTGGACGGTGTTGTTTGTTAATGGCAGATAACCATGTGAGATCAGTCATTTATAGGATGACAAAGAATATGTGGGTGGATACCACCCTCAATTTTGAATTTATCGGTCGTTTTAAGGTGAAAAGGTCAAATAAGGTCAAATTTTGTGATGTTTTTTTTTTGATTTTGCATTAATTTAAACTACATTTGATAGATCTATCTATAAAACTATCTGGATTTTCATGTAGATGTGGCCCAGCCTGAATAATTAACAGGTAAACTTTGTTTTTTTACTCAGGCAGGTAGGGCAAAATGAAAAACAAAAGTGTGATTTTCTCAAAATGTTATTCTCGTGTTCTAGTAGAGCCTACCCATCGCTTCGCTGATGGACCAATTAGTCGTTGTGGTGCCAAAAAATTTGGTGAGAAGGAAAGGAAGACAAATTTACTTGTGCAGAGAGTGCGGTAACCCCTCCACCCACCACCCCTCCCCATCCCCATCTCACATCCCGCTCCCCCACCCCCCTTTGCCCCCCATTGTCCTGATGTCCCTTCTGCTAGAATGCTCACACATGATGACAGGCTTTGACAAGCCCCTCTGGGTTTGTTTTTTTTGAGGACGAGGGGAAGGAGGGAGAAGGAAGGTGCGGAGAGTGCTTTAACATCAACGTTGCCCAGAACAAAAAGGAAATTGAATTACCCTCTGCCACCACTACCAGGTGGTACGACACGGTAAACATTTACATGGATAATTTCGACCCCCCAGCCCCTGCTCCCATACCTATGTGTGATGCCGCAGCCCATAGCCTATGGTACCTCCCCCCCCCCCTCCACACACACATACACACACACATGCACAGAGTTGTCTTTGTACCCCGACTTTGGAGTTTGTAACTAAAAATATGTGGCCATGCATAAGGGGGGGGAGAGAGAGAGAGAGAGAGAGAGAGAGAGAGAGAGAGAGAGAGAGAGAGAGAGAGAGAGAGAGAGAGAGAGAGAGAGAGAGAGAGAGGGACAGAGAGAGAGAGAGAGAGAGAGAGAGGCGTTTATGTATACATACTAGTATAAAAGCGTATCAAAAATTATGGGTTGGAATCATTTCATTCAAAATATTCAGACACAGGAAGATATGATGTTTTGTAGCAAGAAAAAGTGTTATTATAAAACACTGCATGTACAAATGTTACCCTATTTTCTTTATTTTCTGGGATCTTTCATTTTGAGGGTCCAGCCTCGTGAGCATGCCAAAGCCTGAAGCCTTGGCCTAGTGTCAGGTGTGCTTGTATCTTCTTTACTTATTAGACATTGCACGTATGTAAATGAACACTCATTCAGTTGATCGCTGGCCTATAACTGCATGTTGTGGGTGCTGAAGGGATTCTTGAGCATGGATTGGATTTATCACTAATTGATGCCTCTACTGATGCCTGGCATTACTTTCTTAATCTGCATAGCTGGCTTTCAGAGCTGAAGGTGGAATAGCAGGCTTTGTGCAATCTCATTTCCAGTGCATAATAGTCTTCCTCTGAAAGGATCTCGAGTCTTTCTAACAAATCCGCGTCATTGGTATCACGACGTTTTCTTCACTGCTGACCAACAGCCCATGACCTGACCTTTCCATCTGATGATGATATGCGGAGGTCGTCTGCACTGCAGTGGCAGAACAAACATCCCAACTTATCAATGTCGATGTGTAGTCTCTTGCTCTTGATAGTGTACACAGGATCCATGGCTATTGCGTATTGATTCGTGTTTATGTGTCGTGTGTTCAGGGGTCCTGACAGTTCCTGCCTGTAAATAAAAAGACAGAACCGATATTAAACCCTGCACTGAGTTAGGCCACTGGTAAATCTTGTGTCTATTTATTATTTTCGATTTTTATATCTACCCATAATTTACGACTTATTTCTATAAACCTTTCTATAATATAATGTGTCTAGCTATTCATTGTATATGTCTCGAACAGACAGGTAGCTATTTGTTGTCATGGATACTCACTTTCGATGTGACAATTGCCTTCATTATGTAGCTTCAGACAATGCACACGACATGTTCGAAACAAGTTGTTGACTGTCCTCACACATTATCATGAACAAATCCACCACAAGAGGGGGTGCGATACAATGCATCATATAGGATAATGAGCCTGGTGTTGGCTTAGTGGTTAGGGTGACTGACTTGGGATCCGAGGGTCCTGAGTTCGAGCCCCATTGGCCACTAAATCAATACCAGGTGCGGTTGACTCAGCCTGTCATCCTCAAATATCTGTCATCCTCAGCCTGTCAAAAATCAAAACGAACAGTGTCAGACAATCTCAGTAAAGAAGAGAGTTTCACAAATTTGTTCTTTTGTAGCCTAAGGAGAGTCCTCTTCAACGTGTTCTAAAAGTGAGGAGGTTGTATGGTTTTTGTACACTCACCTTTGAGCTGTGTAGTCTGGGTTCGAATCCTCACCCCACTATAACCTGTTATCCTGGTGTTTGGCATGCAGGGTGAGCTATCGATGTTTGCGTTGTCGGAAGAACATGAAGCCAGAGGACACATCTGCTTGCACTCGTCGTCGTCGGTAGATGTTGAAGACCCCTCGATATCTGTCATGAAAAATAGGCGAGTTATCACCACTGTAACCCCGAACAAATTACAAATTCCTGCTGTAATCTACAGGGGGGGGGGCACTGATTATTATTTTGTAAGCAGCCTGTGACTGCTGGTTGCATCATTGCTGGGATCGTGGCTGTGCCGCTGATGCAGTTCCCCCTATTTCCAGTCAGCTGGTGTTCATTTTGCAGACCTCGAGAGGATGGCAGTTTGAGTCAACCCACATGGTGTTATTTAACGGGTGGGCAGGGGCTCAAACTCAAGACCCGAAGTAATAACTAGAGTGAAGTGAATGGCGCGCCATCGCAAACCAGAATAAGCAAAAAGCGAAGATGGAGTCATCAAGGAGGAACCTGGATAGCATTCGGGCCTGGATGTGTGAAATTCCCTCATCGTCAAGGAAACATTTCCCTGAAGGTACACTGTGAATCCTTCATGATGGATTTCCTTGAGGGCTATTGCATAAATAACCCCTTGGGATTCCTCAAGTTATCGATTTCCTTAAGGTTGAGGAAATCCTTCGGAGACATCTCCATGGTATAGGCAACCAATCAGACTAGAGATTGGAAGAGGTGTCCGAATGCTCGACGGTGGCGAAGCGATCTCCAAACTGGCTCGAGGAAGAGACAGAAGCACCACTAGTGGAGGCTTTTCTCAAGCACAAGAGAGACAATACATTGTATGGTTGTATGGTGTGTGTCGTTGAAGAATTTTTATGTTTAATTACATCACTATAACTACAAATAGTGTATAATTGTTAATAATCCCTCGATTTGGGTAAGACCTGGGACAACAGGGTAAACCGGGACTCCCCCGAGTCGAATGAGGCCCCACACGTCTCTCTACGATATGGGACTGATGAGTTACGGACATAGTAACACGCTGCATTCAATCTGTCTATTTCATATGCAGCTGACCCTTTTTCCTGGGGTGAAATGCTGGCTGAGAGGGGCTGGACACTTGGTGCGGACGGGGGAAGAGGGAATGGAAAAGAGAGCGGATAGGTTGAGGGAGCAAGGTAGGAGGAAAAGAGGTAGACCGAGGTTGAGATGGGAGGATGTGAGGAGTGATATGAAAAGGTAGGGGTGGTTAGAGAGTGGAAAGAGAAGGCTGCAGAGGACAGAGGGAAGGGCAGGAGTATCGTGGTCGAAGCAACGCAGAATCTTCGTGCCAGAGGACCTCACCCCTTCTAAAGGGAAGAGGAAGAGAAGAAGATGGCACAATCCACAGAAACGTTTGTGAGAACTAAAATGATCTGCGAGTGCTGAGCATGGCTTCCGACATTCATTATACATCTCGTTTGTTTCATATATTACCAGTGACGTCAAGTTTAATGCAGTCATGTATAAACAGTGTGCATAAACCACCAGTTAAAATCATAATAAAGCACACGTTGGAGAGGTGGTTGAATAAATGTACTTTACTTCTGGAAAACAAAACATTTTAAATTGCAATACAGAGCAAGTAATATTTCAAGGGATGTGATAAATACACGATACAGTATATTACAAGTAGTATTTGGGGGCAACACACCCAAAACATAAACTAACTGTCTGTCTCTGTCTCTCTCCTCTCTCCCCTCTCCCCTCTCTCTCCTCTCTCTCCTCTCTCTCTCTTTTTGTTCACATGATTAGATTCTCAATATCTGCTTTGATCTACCTCATGCAAGAGCCTTTACATCAACAATATAGCTGAGCCTCCAGGAATTATGAAAACAAGTACTCAGGTACGGTACTGCGGAGCAATCAATGAATCGTACAGCCGACTCTCAATAATTTGAATTCCTACCAATTAAAATTTGACAATTTAGATAGGATCCGACGACAATTTTGAATAGACGCATGTGTACCACGTAGCACACCGTGTATAAAATCCACATCCGTTTACTTGCGCTACTTTAATGTACAGGGTGGCCTGCTAGTAGCTTTACCCCTCTCTTGTAAAGCATTCCTTGTTAAACGATTTTTAATATACAGGTTTTATTGTGCAGTACTTACAATAATTAATCGGTCATTGCATCCTGATGTGCTCCATCATTCTACTTGCGCAACTGAATTTGTCTCCAAGTCCTCTTAGACATCTTGTTGAGCATTTGTGGAGTCACCTGTGCGAAAGAGGCCACGACCGCAGCGCGTATTTCTTCGGTCGTCCTTTACCGGTTTGTCGACACTTTTCCTCCACTTTAGGAATGTCTGCTTTGGTGGAGAAAGTTTTCCAAAGCATTCCGTGAAAGCTGTCCGCACTTGAGCAATTATTTGGCCTGTGTGTGTGTGTGTGCCCTTTCATTGCACCTACACAAAAGCAACCAATTGCTCTTCGACACTGGAACAACTTGTGTCCGCCATGCCGTCTAACTTCCTGCTGACTCCTATGTTGCCACATAACACACCGAGGGAGGGCGGAGGTGAATGGATGGAGGGATATGCGAGAAATTTAGCGGGGGTAAAGTGACTTTCAGGCCACCCTATAAATTGGGCTTCCAATTCCTCCAGGGGTTTCCAGTACCTTACAATCATGATGCATATGTGAACATAAAACAAAAATGCAATTTGTTCACCAACAAAAAATTATGGTGATCGAGATTGAGATCAAGTACTTGTCCAGATATCATATCTTTACAAGGCATTTGGACAATGGATAGTCCTGTACCACAGTTACTTCCTACCCATTGACACAGATATGGTGAACAACTTACTCCATTCTCAGCACACAACAAATAAAATGAATCTGGTTAAATATACACGAATTTTTGAGCAATTTCCGTATGATCGAGTGCCGGTAGTTAATAAAAACAGGACCACCTGTCCTGAAGCTCACCTGGATCTGCAGCAACAGTCACTCAAACCCCCCCGCAGACCCCCTTAGACCCTGAATTTTTTTTAATGCCGTGAGCAAACTTTGGTACATCAAGGGTGCGAAGGTTGTGGTCAAATTTCATTGAAATTGTGTGTATAGTTTCGGAGAACAGAGCAAATACCTATTTGGGGGGGAGCGGGGGGGGCAAAATCCTCCTGTAGACCCCTTTAATAAGTGCAGCTTTTGATGCTGTCAATACACTTTGGTATATCAAGGTTGATGAAGGTTGTGGTTAAGTTTCATCAAAATCATGTGTGTAGTTTCAGAGAAGAAAGGAAGTACCTATTTTGGGAGGGTCACACCTGGACCCACTTTGACCATCCCGTAGACCTCTTAGACCCTGATTTTTTTTTTGTAATGCCGTGAACAAACTTTGGTACATCATGGGTGATGAAGGTTGTGGTCAAGTTTCACAAAATTGTGTGTGTAGTTTTGGAGAAGAGAATCCAAGTGTTAACATACTTAACATAGTCGTTAACATGTTAACGACTGACTCACTGACAGACACCGCACGATGCTAATACCTAACCTGAACGATGTTCCAGGTGAGCTAAAAATGAAAATATGAACTAGAAAAGGAATCAGAGATTGCAGTTGCCAGGATTTGTTTTGTGGTATTTGCGTGCTGGTGTGGTGTGTCGATGAAACACTGATGATGTCGGCTTACATTCATACGGCGGACAAACAGACCTTTTCGGTTTTATTGGAAAGATTTACATTTACAATCACACGTATTTTACAGACAGACTCACGTTCCAAGAGTTCATCGACGTATGCACATTATAATAGTATGTACGTTACAGAAAAAAAAAAAACACATTCTTCATTGTACGTCCTTTATAGATGTACTATATTCACATTATAATTGTACATACTTTATAGACATACTCACATTCTGGTCGTACGTTGTTTATCGAGCTACTTTGTTGAAAAAGGAAAACATGTAATATTGGCGACCACCAGGTAGCATTTGTGGCCTACATTAGCACATTATGTGTGGAAAGACAGAAAGACAGACAGACAGACAGACAGACAGACGGACGGACGGACAATCCAAATGCAATATCCTCTCCTCTGGCGAGGGTTCTCAACATTATTCCAGTAACAAAGCACACACAACCAGAACGTTTTCAAACCAACTCTCTCTCCCAATTATATTCCATCTTTAAGAAGCATTCTAGCATGACTAATCCTGATAAATTTTGAAAATGCGAAGAATGAACTGAATAAGAAGGGCGACATCTATTTCCTTTGTTTGCTAATAAATTAACGCGGCAGATACAGAAGATGTGCCGATCTACATCAAGGTACCTGCACGTGTTCTTCCTTTCGACAGTTATCTTATTATGATCGGCCATCATTCTCAAAAGCGACGACTACATGATTTAGATACATAATGTAGAAACAGCTTTTCGAAATCAATGTATAACTTACAAACACGGGCTGTAGGTACTTCCCAAGGTGCTCCCTTCTGGTGGCTGACAGGACAGCTCAGGTTGGTGACTTAACCATTGACCTGTCTCGTCTTTCTTTGATTCTTAACCCAACTGGTACTTTGTCTGTAGGGCGTTGTTTGTACAATTCTCAGTGCACCATCTGTAAGATAGGAGGACAAGCTGAGTGTCCTGTCTGCTAGCATCCGCTGGTGGACATTAAAAATCCCACGGTGTATTTTACAAGAGTAGACAGTCTGCCAGCCACCATCATGAGATACCAGGCATGGGCACGAGTTTTAATTGCTGTATATACTACACCATCAAGGTGAAAGCTCCGATTAAAAATATTTTTTAAATTATATAAATAATTAGTTCTCTCCATTAGATTTTGAGATAATTGGAATGATGTCTGGAAATTATCCATTTGAATGATTGAGAGTGGGACTCTCCTGCGAATCAAGTGCACCTGTTACAGTGTTACCTTGATCTGCTCAATCGTTCGGTAACTTTGAGCCATCCAGAGACTGTCGGGATAGTACAGAGATAGTGCACCTACCTTTGAGCTAACTTGGGTTCAATACCAGATCGCACTCGAAACTGTCGGAATGATGCTTCACAGGCGTGGCGTTGCATCAAAAAGTGCTCTGTCCCTTCGATGGACGTTAAGCTGGGTGTCCCATGTGTTAGCATTAGTTGGCAGACTTTAAAATCCTTTCGGTGTTATTTGCGAAGAGTGTGCAAGTTATCGCCGCACTATGAATAAAGTACGAACGAAGTTCCTGTCCAAGTCAGCTCCGATCGAATATGGAGCCGTGACAAACAATTTGTGAAAAACCTGGGCAATACTTCTACCTTCAGCCTACCGCACAAGATGGAATCAACTGAGGCACTTAAAAGAAGGAGTAGTAGATATTTCAAGTCCCAACCT
>CM068963.1:113247014-113257377 GCA_035128595.1 Eptatretus atami
TAATGCTTTGTTCCCTTAGATAGTTCACCTTCCATTGTTTATGGGCAGAATCGATTAAGTGCGCTGTGAGATCAATTTAATAGTTAGGGAGCGATCATACACAATGGAGATGCCCCTCCCCCTCTTCTGCGAAGAGGAAGAAGAGCCCTCCCGTCCCGTGATTCATGAAGTCAACAACTCCCTCCCACCCGTGGTTGAGCGGGGGATGGAGCACGAGGGCATGAGTCACGCCGGCAGCGTTGGAGGGGGAGAAGAATAAAGAAGAGATCCTCTGCTTTGTTTGAGCGGGCTTTCAGTAGTAGGCCTTCGGTTCTTGCTTGGCTTGGGTTAGGGAGGAGGCTTTTTGAAGGCTTTCTGCTTTGGCTTGGCCTTTAGCAGGCCTTTGGGTTCTGCTTGGCGAGGGTTGAGACTTTTGGTTCAGTGAGCTTCGGTTCTGCTTGGCTTGGTTCACTTTTTGGGCTCTTCTTGGTTCGTGTTGAGAGAGGCTTTGTTCATCGGAAGAGAGTTGAGCTGGTTGCTCGGCTCGGAGTTCTTGGTTCGTGTTGTGAGAGGCTTTGTTCATCGGAAGAGAGTTGAGCTGGTTGCTCGGCTGGCTCTTCTTGGTTCGTGAGCTCTTTGTTCTCCGCTTGGTTCCCGGCTTGGTGCGACTCGTCGCCCTCATCTTGGAGGTGGTTCTTCGAGATAGCGACGCATCGACGGGAAGGATCGGCGCCTCGTCTCACCAGCACGTGTTCGGAAGCATGAGAGGATTCGCTGGAGCTCGGGAAGGATCGCGGCTCACGGCAATTGGATCCAGCTCGCTCTCGCTGGAGCCGGGTCCGAACAGCTTGAAGACAATGAGGTGGAGAGGTTCGAGATAGGTTCTGGTTTCAGCTCATCTGTCCCTCCGAGCTGGAGTGCGTTATTAAAGGCATCAGCCACCATTTCTTGGGTGTGTGTGTGTGTGCGTACGTGTGTCCGTGGACCCCGTATATAAGTAGGAAACTGTTAAGTGCTTTATGTGCTGTAAATGATTGTATTGCATTTCGTATAGTCGGAATAGTTCTGCTCTTATGTGCTTCCTAGTTCCCATTATATTAATAAATCCCCAATTGTTAAATGTTTTCAGCTCGTCAACGTCGATTCTTTGATTGACTGAGCATTTCGTGTGTTGGGAGTTAGAAAGCGGTTGGTTTGCGTAAAAGGGGACATTCGGACCGACGGTTCTCGGCGATTAAGCCGCTCGGAATCGCGCAGGACAGGCTCGCTTAAGCGGCTTGTTCCGTACGAATTCCGTCGAGGGTGGAATACCCGGTAGTTGGATCACGTGGGTATTTTGGTAAATTGAAGATTGGCAATCGACCCTACCCACGTGGTTCTGCCCATTGGCGTATTTCGTTCTTGCACAAGGAGTTATTCTTGCACGGCCTCGGAGTTATCCGGGTGGGCGATCTATATTCGGCGATCGGTCGAGCCGACTCGACTTGCGGCTCCGTCAGAGCGGTCGGCTCGCGGCCGACACCGGCACGGTAACAATATATATTACAGTATATATATGTATATATATATATATGTATATATATATATATGTATATGTAGAGAATGAAATAACTCTATACATAAAACATCATGGGACTGCTATATATGTTGCCATTGCCTCGGGGTGGGGAGAGCACTGGCTCGCAAAACCCAACAATACTTTCTTCCTTACACTTGGCTGGCTTTGTGCTTACTTCGTTTAACTGCTCAATTCAATGAAATCAAGGTAGGCCTGCAAATATCATGATGTAATCAACAAGTGAATGCATATTTGACGAAAATTTATTAAAATTATACATACTGGTCACATAAACATCAACCCGCAGCTATGTGGACAATCACTGCTTTCTTAATTTAGGCCACAAGTGTTGCAAGCTAGGGACTTGGCATAGTCCCAGAGGTACGATTGACCTACTCGAGGGAATGATGGACTGTCCCAATGGTGCAAAAGACCTTCTGACGGTGATCCAATCATAAAGATTAGCTGAGCGATGTAACTCTTGCAATTGTGATCATCACTTAATTTTATGCAAGTTCAAATTCACACCTTGTGCATCCTCAGAAGAAATCGACCAAGAATACAAAAAAAAAAAAAAAAATTATTGAACTCCTGTAGATGTTTCACAATTCTATTATTCTCCAAAGCCATAACATGTAACTGTTAACTTTGACACAGAGCACAATTTTATGGTTAGACAGGCATGCACAGATTAGAAATCACGGCACCAATACACACCGTATTTTCTGGTGTATTAACGCGGCCGTGTATTAACCGCACCCGTTTTTCACCCTCAAAAAAAATTAATAAATAACTTTTCCGGTGTATAATCCGCACCCATGTTTTTTACCCTCAGAATAAATGAACCGTGGTGCCCCCAAATATCAATTTAATTCGTTCCAGGAGGCTGTTCGGATTGCAAAATTTTGGATTCCAAAACTATTTTCCCAATAAGAAATAATGGAAAGTGAATTAATCGTTCCTGGCCCCAAGAAACCACTTCAAGACACTTTCAACTGAAATTCCCCATGTTTAAGGTAAAATAAGATGAGTAAATGACCTTCGGTGGCGGTGTATTGTATGTAAACTGGTACAATCACAATCAAAGGTTCAACACAGGCTCGAGCTCCGTCCTGGGTTCGATCGCTCGCGCACTCTGCGAGAGCGCGCCCCCAGGGCAGCTCATCAAACATGATGCCCCCAGAAACCACAATCACTTTCATCAACGCATCGGGCTGAGGTAATCATGGATATTCCAAATTACAACCGGTTTTACTGTGAAATTAAATCCTTGCCCGACAGTCCGTCACATCACGTGATCGGATTGCTTTTTTTGTTATAATAAAAACACAAGATGAGTAAAAAAACAACAGCACAAATCAAGGTGAAAACACGAGGTAAAGTAGCGATCGACACACGAGAGATGCTTTCACAAGGACTTCACCGCCGAACTGAATGAACAAAGCGCGAAGATGCGGCTCGACAGGCGGGGGAGACACGTGAACAAACATGAACGCCACGTTTGTGTTCGGTTTTTTGAAAATGTGTTCGGTTTTTAGGGCAAAATTTTCTCGAAAAAATTGTTCGGATCCAATTTGTTCAAACAATGGGGCGTTCGGATTCTGGGGGCATCACGGTATATTGATCATTTTATTTTCGGATCTAGATCTAAAAACATTGTACTGAACTTTGTATGGAACAAAGTGTCGGAGGTATCAATATACTTACTCCCATGTCCGTTCATTCTGTCTAACAGTATATTCTCATTTTCAAGAAGTTGAAGAGAGAGGACAAGAAGTTTAATTTTCTTTCTTGTTTTTGAATATTATAAAGAGGATTTTTTTTTGTTCCTAGAAAAAGGAAGAAAGGGATTCACACCGGTATCAAACATGTTTCTTGTGGATTTGTGGCATGAAAAGGCCGTTTGGTTTTGATGAAGCTTTTCAGGTAAATCCAAGGTAATCCTCGTTAATGCTTTCCTCGTCGAAGACGGCACATAACTCTTTGTCCGAATCAGGGTCGAGCAACTCCCCGTCGCTGTCACCATCATTTGCAGCTCCTCCTCCCAAATGATGTCGTCCATGTTGTTGGAGATGCAACATATCAGAAATGCTCGTTGGATGATATCCGACAGTATGTCCTCCCATGCTTGACGACCCAGCCGCAGATCATCGGAAGATCGCCTTCTCATCCTCCGCTCTGTGTAGTGTTCTCCCCACTCATTATCCAGTCGGACCAGCAGTGACATAGCCTGTCCTTGAATGGCTTGTTGATGGACAGATCAAGAGGCTGCAGGAGCGATGTCATCCCACCTGGGATGACGACGAGATCGGTTTTGGTCGACAGAGCAGCCCTTTGGTGTCGTCGGTCTTGTGACAACTGAACGATCCAGGATTAGCATGCTCCATCGTCGGAGAGAGCGCCATCCAGCCTACTACTCCAGACCATGCGCACCCAGTCTGGACAGTCCGTCGTCTATCCACCCTTCTGCTGCACACGAACAATGATGCCGCTACAAACTTGTCTTTGCCAGGTCTTCCTCTTGAACAACATACGGGGGAAGCTGCACGTCTGCAGTGCAGGCGAGTATGATGGTGATTCAGTCCTTCTCATGACAGTCGTGTTTGAGCGGCCTTCTTAGGGTCACATGACCACCCAGCCTGTTTGTCGGATGCACTTAAGTTTGCACGGAAGCTTTATTTGAGGTGGGTGCTCCGTTATTGCCACGGAACCCCCAAAACATAATGCCTCCGGGCGACTTCGCGGTGGAGGAATAACATTTGATGATTTAGTGGTCACAACAGTCCATTTATGGATAGTGCAATTTGTGCTAACCAGGAGGGGCCGTTGCACATACTTCTTCCTGTACTGGTGACAAGTTTGGTTTTGGTACAATGGATTTACTTTATGCAGTTGTCCATATGCAGGTACTGCTTTTATCAAAAAGTCGCAGTCTTGGCTTTATTGGCTTTAAATGCCCAAACCTTGCGTCGTATAGTTGCAGAGAAGCCAAGCGGAATTAAGCTCAGCACTTCGATCAGTGATGAAAGGAAATGGTAGACAATGGGTGTTATTGGCTTTGGGATGGTGGAATGGCTAACTGGTAGCTTGCCACAAGCTGTCTGATCTTGGATTTCAGCAAAGGTGTTGACAAGTAATGTTGATAACACCCACACTTATTCCTCCAAATACGTAGGATCAGCAGCAAATCAGTGCACTCTGAAAGTAGATATTTTGACGGCCAAGGGACATACCTTTGTGCCCTCGGCACACCTGTGCATCAGCTGTGGCTTTTACCAAGAAACTTCGTGAAATTTATCACAGATTTTGACAAGCTGTTTCAGACAACTTTATACACATCTTTAAAAATTTTTGGCCACCATTGTTGTGGTGAATGGGCTTCAACAAAGATATCGGATCTAACTTCCTTCCACTTCAAGACATCTCTTCTCTTATCTCATTGACATGTTACACAATTTAGCCGAAGTATATACACATCCTACTCTCATATCGGTGGCCTCTGTTTTTTTGTTTTTTTTCCTGCTCCTCCAGTCTACATCCTCTGCTCTCTGAGCCCCAAACCCTCTAACAGCTGCTCCATGATGCATGTGGTCTTCCAGTAACCCATCCTGGTTAAACTGTCAAATCCGGCTTGCAGTTCACCTCCACTTCTTTTGTTTTCATTTCTCCCATTTGTGGAATTACTTAAGTCCACTATTCGCTCTTCTCTCGCTCCAGGGCTTCAATCAGACGGTGCAACCATCATTCGACTCATCTTTCATCCCAACTGCAATCTTTTCTACCACCATTAAATATACCCAACCCAATCCTCTTGCAGGTTATGACGCTTCCTTCCCCTCTCTCTCTCCTCTTTTCCTGTTTGTTCATTCACTGCGAGATTTGAGCAAAAGTGTGACCCTACTGTCTCACAGCTCGGTGTGTTGCCTTTTTTCACCCTCTAACATCACTGTTCCCTGTGAGCCTAACATTGTGGATACAAAATGATAATTTCCTCTTCATTTTCTTTTTATGTTCAACTGCCTAGACATGAGAATGTCTTGCTTTCATTCTATTATTGAGGCAAATGTGCTACAATCAATGTTATGCAGTTTGTATAATCCTCGAATGTTACTCGGTAAATGTACAGATGATTCTCACCTGGCCATGCCAAAGTCAGAAACCTTGATGCTGAAGTCCTCTCCCACCAACAATGCCCTTGCAGCCTGCAAGGGCAACTCCAATCAGTCATTATAAACTGTTCATAATGCCATATTTCATTGTAAACATACATTTTCAGCATATACAGGCATAATTTTCCGGAATCCGAAACACAAGTCACACCTCTCAACTTTCCAAGCACGATACCTAAAAACATCCAACAGTTCAACACAAGCTTACAGATCACGGTGAAGGAGCTGTTGGACTCCAGTAAACCATCGCTTTACATACATCAGAACAAGCCTCGAGTAACCAAGCGGCCTAGCTTTCCTGGGCGAGCCTGCAGAAACGTGCGTAGGCAACCCAAGGCCAATATTCCATCAGATGCGGAGTGGGCGATATCGAGTCACCACTCGTACAGCTGACACAGGTTTGGATGCTTACTGCCTGCATGCAGGCACACATGATTGCGATGCATTATATCACTTCGCACTAAAAGCAACACTTTTCAGACACCAGTCAAGGGCTGCCATACAGAGATATCTTGTAGTAATTACATCATCATGAACTACCAATGTACAGCAAACAGTCTCCACATAAGGCTCACATCATGAGTTTCACTTCGTGGAAGAAGTTATCTCGGAAGAACCCCTCATGCAGCATCCTGATTGCAATGGCGAACGCCACGCACATTCCAGCTGCACTAACACCAGAGCCCGGCCCAGTCCCTGAGGCTCGTCAGCTCCAATGCATCCAGCTCCACTTTCCTGTTGCCACCAGAAGAATAGTTAAATGGTAAACAACAAATTGTGAGGTTACAGCGATGAGGGCAATTGTCAGGCAAGATATCAGACTGTAGCCTGCAACCATGATATTTTTGACCATTTATTACTGGTTATATAGACACTTTCAGTCACGTGACATGGGAGGCCATGATCCAATCTACATTTTGCTGGGTTTCACTTCGTTTCGGCAAACAAAGCAAATGATGTATTTCTTGAGGAAATCTTTGGTTACGTTGCTAAATTTCAGTTTGCAAAATGCTACCGGTCATCTCTGTGACACTACAAAACGGTAAACAGCTGTAGTAATGAAGCTGACATACGGAGAGTATTATATACATTATTATGGTAATTTCTGTATCACAATATTTCCAATATCAAACAATGTTTCATAAATTACACTTTTACATTAAAAAAAAATTTCGATAAAAATGTGTTTTAGATGTAATGCACAATTCTTATTATTTTTATTTTTTTTGTACACATTGACGAGGCTCGTGTGAGAGCTAACACACACGCAACAGCAAGGGGGCATGAGACAAGAGGGCGGGAGAGGAAAGGACAAAACAGTGGGAACAGAGACATTAGGAGATCTGTGGAAGGGAGAGGATGGGGCGGGAAACACGGAGTATCCAAGATGGACATTACAGGGATCTTTCAGGAAGGAAAGCAGAGATTTGAAGGAGGTGGGTTGGGGTGGATTAACGGGGGTAGAAAAGATCAAGGTTTTGGATGGGGGAAGACAAGAGGTGGTGGGAATCAATTTTTAAGGCTGGAGGAAGATGGGAATTGGGAAGGAGAGAGTGCAGGAGTTGATCCAGGCGGGGAAAGAGGAATAAAAGATGAAGTTGAGCAGCGATTCGTGATTTTGGTAGTTATTACCAGTATTTAGGCGCGTGTGTGGTTGTGTTTGGAGCGCGGCGCTCTGCGGAATATGGAGGGGACATAAAGCAGACAGAGCAAGGGGGGGGGGGGCGAGTCGGAGAGGAGACAGTAGAAGACAGAAAGACCACACGCCTGCATGAGAGAGTGAGAGGCCAAGACTCAGCCTCACCGGGAGTACCCAATGATCTAATGCCTTGGTTTCCAAAGCGTGAAGCGAAAAGGTGAGAGGCAGGAGCACAGCCAGAGGGGAGAGCAGTACTCCATCAGGCTGCGACGAGAAGCTTTTTATGTGGTCAGGAGCTCAGGTGGGCCGAGGACGGACTTTGCACGACGGAGGATTCCCAGTCAGCGGGACTTGCTTGGAGGCGAGGTTTGAAATGTGCTTCCCAGGAAAGATCATAGAGAGAGTGAGACCCAGAAGCTTGAATGAAAGGAAACTTGGCATGGTGTTGTATTAAGACTTCAATAGTTCGGCTGATTGGACAGCTAAGTTTAGGCACATAATAGAGAACGATATTAGGTGAAAACCTAAAAGTTAGGGGGTACCTCTACAACATTACACAGTTCCATCCTCCAACATGTACTCCCGATACTTTCATCTCCCTTATACATGCCTCCTGTGACCTCCCAAACTTATTTTATTTTTCCGTGTCCTTCCATCTCTCCTTTTTCTTCTCCTTCCATGGCTTTTGGTCAAATTTTATTTCTCTCTATTCTTTCTCTCTCTATTTTGATAGAGATAAGATAATTCAACGAATGATACAATGGGGCCACAAAAAATTATCATCCCTTGAGTCAGTTATTAAGCAGCCAATAATTTTAACAACTAATTAAATCAATCATAGTTTTAGTATTAATAATGTGTGAATTGAAGATACTTGTTCAACTTTGTGATTAAAGAAGGGTCAATCATCATGACTGTTAAAATCTTGAAAGAACCTTGGAAGCAATTAGATGTTTTTTTGGTCTTGTTAATTTTAATATTTTTTTAAAGGGGTCGATTGGATAAACATATCAAGAATAGAAGCTTTCGATATACGATAATGCCGAAATAGTATTCCACCACAATTGCATCATCTCCCATTGTATCCACTGATCGGGGATCTAGAATCCGCGACACGTTAACAAAACAAATCGGCTTGTTTCCTGACTCACCTAATCAATTCATTCACCACTTTAGCAATTCGATCGTGAATCGTCATAACTTTTTTGGAGATACTCCTGTTCCACACAGACAACAGACATATCTCCATTCATCCTTAGGTGCAGAGGTACAGTACATCTCGTATTCTATTAAAGCTGATTCTGTTTTATGCTCTATCCCAACGTATGTTGAGCAGTTTTCGAACATGACAACCATGATTGTTCACCACTTTTTAAATAATGCTGTTCTCTGTGTATTTTTTTCCGGGTCTCACAACTTACAGGCTGGTACCCACTCGTGCTTTTGCTCTTCTGGTTATTAAGTTTTTTTTTTTTACTTTCGGCCCGACCGTCATTTTCACGTTTATGTTCGGTTTTAAATTTGTTTTATTCCGCATCGGCTTGATTATCGACGTGCAAACTTTGACCATAGGAGAGCTACTCATGGATATTTGATGTCATACATCAGTGTATAGCAGCATGTTGGACAAAGGAAAACGTATGGGGATATCTTCTCTCCGGAAACTGCTGGAACTAAAAAACATATTGAAAACTTGGCCTCGGTCATAAAATTGAGATGTCATCGGTTCTTGTGGTCGGCACATTATTAGGTTGAAAAAGACATATCCTTCCCGAATTGAACAAAAAAGTTCTTCTCTCCAACGCTTCCACAGACTGAGTGAAACTTCAAATATAATTATCTATATATATATATTATATATTATATATATATTATATATATTATAGATAATATATATAAATATAAATCATAGTTATATATATATTATATAATATATAATGATTGAACGTAACCATAGACAATAAAGTTATGATAACTATAAATGTCACATGGTCCGCAGTACTTGGACTGAAGCGAAAACTTTAAAAGTCATCTTCTGTCAAAACACAATGGAGATGCCCCTCCCCCTCTTCTGCGAAGAGGAAGAAGAGCCCTCCCGTCCCGTGATTCATGAAGTCAACAACTCCCTCCCACCCGTGGTTGAGCGGGGGATGGAGCACGAGGGCATGAGTCACGCCGGCAGCGTTGGAGGGGGCGGAGAAGAATAAAGAAGAGATCCTCTGCTTTGTTTGAGCGGGCTTTCAGTAGTAGGCCTTCGGGTTCTGCTTGGCTTGGGTTAGGGAGGAGGCTTTTTGAAGGCTTTCTGCCTTTGCTGGCCTTTAGCAGGCCTTGGGTTCTGCTTGGCGAGGGTTGAGACTTTTGGTTCAGTGAGCTTCGGTTCTGCTTGGCTTGGTTCACTTTTTGGGCTCTTCTTGGTTCGTGTTGAGAGAGGCTTTGTTCATCGGAAGAGAGTTGAGCTGGTTGCTCGGCTCGGAGTTCTTGGTTCGTGTTGTGAGAGGCTTTGTTCATCGGAAGAGAGTTGAGCTGGTTGCTCGGCTGGCTCTTCTTGGTTCGTGAGCTCTTTGTTCTCCGCTTGGTTCCCGGCTTGGTGCGACTCGTCGCCCTCATCTTGGAGGTGGTTCTTCGAGATAGCGACGCATCGACGGGAAGGATCGGCGCCTCGTCTCACCAGCACGTGTTCGGAAGCATGAGAGGATTCGCTGGAGCTCGGGAAGGATCGCGGCTCACGGCAATTGGATCCAGCTCGCTCTCGCTGGAGCCGGGTCCGAACAGCTTGAAGAAAAACTGAGGTGGAGAGGTTCGAGATAGGTTCTGGGTTTCAGCTCATCTGTCCCTCCGAGCTGGAGTGCGTTATTAAAGGCATCAGCCACCATTTCTTGGGTGTGTGTGTGTGTGCGTACGTGTGTCCGTGGACCCGTCTAATAAGTAGGAAACTGTTAAGTGCTTTATGTGCTGTAAATGATTGTATTGCATTTCGTATAGTCGGAATAGTTCTGCTCTTATGTGCTTCCCTAGTTC
>CM068963.1:113257573-113271184 GCA_035128595.1 Eptatretus atami
TCATTCAGAGGAAGAGAAGAAGATGGCACAATCCACAGAAACGTTTGTGAGAACAAAATGATCTTGCGAGTGCTGAGCATGGCTTCCGACATTCATTATAACATCTCGTTTGTTTCATATATTACCAGTGACGTCAAGTTTAATGCAGTCATGTATAAACAGTGTGCATAAACCACCAGTTAAAATCATAATAAAGCACACGTTGGAGAGGTGGTTGAATAAATGTACTTTACTTCTGGAAAACAAAACATTTTAAATTGCAATACAGAGCAAGTAATATTTCAAGGATGTGATAAATACACGATACAGTATATTACAATAGTATTTGGGGGCAACACACCCAAAAATAAACTAACTGTCTGTCTCTGTCTCTCTCCTCTCTCCCCTCTTCCCCTCTCTCTCCTCTCTCTCCTCTCTCTCTCTTTTTGTTCACATGATTAGATTCTCAATATCTGCTTTATCTACTCATGCAAGAGCTTTACATCAACAATATAGCTGAGCCTCCAGGAATTATGAAAAAAGTACTCAGGTACGGTACTGCGGAGCAATCAATGAATCTACAGCCGACTCTCAATAATTTGAATTCCTACCAATTAAATTTGACAATTTAGATAGGATCCGACGACAATTTTGAATAGACGCATGTGTACCCACGTAGCACACCGTGTATAAAATCCACATCCGTTTACTTGCGCTACTTTAATGTACAGGTGGCCTGCTAGTAGCTTACCCTCTCTTTGTAAAGCATTCCTTGTTAAACGATTTTTAATATACAGGTTTTATTGTGCAGTACTTACAATAATTAATCGGTCATTGCATCCTGATTGCTCCATCATTCTACTTGCGCAACTGAATTTGTCTCCAAGTCCTCTTAGACATCTGTTTGAGCATTTGTGGAGTCACCTGTGCGAAAGAGGCACGACCGCAGCGCGTATTTCTTCGTCGTCCTTTACCGTTTGTCGACACTTTTCCTCCACTTTAGGAATGTCTGCTTTGGTGGAGAAAGTTTTCCAAAGCATTCCGTGAAAGCTTGTCCGCACTTGAGCAATTATTTGCCTTGTGTGTGTGTGTGCCCTTTCATTGCACTACACAAAGCAACCAATTGCTCTTCGACACTGGAACAACTTGTGTCCGCCATGCCGTCTAACTTCCTGCTGACTCCTATGTTGCCACATAACACACCGAGGAGGGCGGAGGTGAATGGATGGAGGATATGCGAGAAATTTAGCGGGTAAAGTGACTTTCAGGCCACCCTATAAATTGGGCTTCCAATTCCTCCAGGGGTTTCCAGTACCTTACAATCATGATGCATATGTGAACATAAAACAAAAAATGCAATTTGTTCACCAACAAAAAATTATGGTGATGAGATTGAGATCAAGTACTTGTCCAGATATCAATCTTTACAAGGCATTTGGACAATGGATAGTCCGTACCACAGTACTTCCTACCCATTGACACAGATATGGTGAACAACTTACTCCATTCTCAGCACACAACAAATAAAATGAATCTGGTTAAATAATACACGAATTTTTTGAGCAATTTCCGTATGATCGAGTGCCGTAGTTAATAAAAACAGACCACCTGGCCTGAAGCTCACCTGGATCTGCAGCAACAGTCACTCAAACCCCCCGCAGACCCCTTAGACCCTGAATTTTTTTAATGCCGTGAGCAAACTTTGGTACATCAAGGGTGCGAAGGTTGTGGTCAAATTTCATTGAAATTGTGTGTATAGTTTCGGAGAACAGAGCAAATACCTATTTGGAGGGAGGGGGGGGGGGGGGGAAATCCTCCTGTAGACCCCTTTAATAAGTGCAGCTTTTGATGCTGTCAATACACTTTGGTATATCAAGTTGATGAAGGTTATGGTAAGTTTCATCAAAATCAGTTGTGAGTTTCAAGAAGAAAGGAAGTACCTATTTTGGGAGGTCACACCTGGACCCACTTTGACCATCCTAGACCTCTTAGACCTGATTTTTTTTAATCGTGAACAAACTTTGGTACATCATGGGTGATAAGGTTGTGGTCAAGTTTCACAAAATTGTGTGTGTAGTTTTGGAGAAGAGAATCCAAGTGTTAACATACTTAACATAGTGGTAACATGTTAACGACTGACTCACTGACAGACACCCACGATGCTAATACCTAACCTGAACGATGTTCCAGGTGAGCTAAAAATGAAAATATGAACTAGAAAAGGAATCAGAGATTGCAGTTGCCAGGATTTGTTTTGTGGTATTTGCGTGCTGGTGTGGTGTGTCGATGAAACACTGATGATGTCGGCTTACATTCATACGGCGGACAAACAACCTTTTCGGTTTTATTGGAAGATTTACATTTACAATCACACGTATTTTACAGACAGACTCACGTTCCAAGAGTTCATCGACGTATGCACATTATAATAGTATGTACGTTACAGAAAAAAAAAAAACACATTTCTCATTGTACGTCCTTTATAGATGTACTATATTCACATTATAATTGTACATACTTTATAGACATACTCACATTCTGTCGTACGTTGTTTATCGAGCTACTTGTTTTGAAAAAGAAAACATGTAATATTGGCGACCACCAGGTAGCATTGTGGCCTACATTAGCACATTATGTGTGGAAAGACAGAAGACAGACAGACAGACAGACAGACAGGACGGACGGACGGACAATCCAAATGCAATATCTCTCTCTCTGGCGAGGTTCTCAACATTATTCCAGTAACAAAGCACACACAACCAGAACGTTTCAAACCAACTCTCTCTCCCAATTATATTCCATCTTTAAGAAGCATTCTAGCATGACTAATCCTGATAAATTTTGAAAATGCAAGAATGAACTGATAAGAAGGGCGACATCTATTTCTTTGTTTGCAATAAATTAACGCGGCAGATACAGAAATGTGCGATCTACATCAAGGTACCTGCACGTGTTCTTCCTTCGACAGTTATCTTATTTGATCGGCCATCATTCTCAAAAGCGACGACTACATGATTTAGATACATAATGTAGAAACAGCTTTTCGAAATCAATGTATAACTTACAAACACGGGCTGTAGGTACTTCCCAAGGTGCTCCCTTCTGTGGCTGACAGGACAGCTCAGGTTGGTGACTTAACCATTGACCTGTCTCGTCTTTCTTTGATTCTTAACCCAACTGGTACTTGTCTGTAGGGCGTTGTTTGTACAATTCTCAGTGCACCATCTGTAAGATGGAGGACAAGCTGAGTGTCCTGTCTGCTAGCATCGCTGGTGGACATTAAAATCCACGGTGTATTTTACAAGAGTAGACAGTCTGCCAGCCACCATCATGAGATACCAGGCATGGGCACGAGTTTTAATTGCTGTATAACTACACCATCAAGGTGAAAGCTCCGATTAAAAATATTTTTTAAATTATATAAATAATTAAGTTCTCTCCATTAGATTTTGAGATAATTGGAAGATGTTCTGGAAATTATCCATTTGAATGATTGAGAGTGGGACTCTCCTGCGAATCAAGTGCACCTTTTACAGTGTTACCTTGATCTGCTCAATCGTTCGGTAACTTTGAGCCATCCAGAGACTGTCGGGATAGTACAGAGATAGTGCACCTACCTTTGAGCTAACTTGGGTTCAATACCAGATCGCACTCGAAACTGTCGGAATGATGCTTCACAGGCGTGGCTTGCATCAAAAAGTGCTCTGTCCTTCGATGGACGTTAAGCTGGGTGTCCCATGTGTTAGCATTAGTTGCAGACTTTAAAATCCTTTCGGGTTATTTGCGAAGAGTGTGCAAGTTATCGCCGCACTATGAATAAAGTACGAACGAAGTTCCTGTCCAAGTCAGCTCCGATCGAATATGGAGCCGTGACAAACAATTTGTGAAAAAAACCTGGGCAATACTTCTACTTCAGCCTACCGCACAAGATGGAATCAACTGAGCACTTAAAAGAAGGAGTATAGATATTTCAAGTCCCAACCTTGTTTCAAAAAAAAAAAAAGCTGGACTTGACACCGAGGATAATCTCGGCTGGAAATGATGGTCTTCAGGATGCCTCGTTAAAATAAAATAAGGAAACTTACGTCACTTGCAGCAATTCCATCACCACAAAATGTTTCGTGCCTGCCACTCAACACACCGGTTGACACGATGTCATTTCACACATTTAAAACGAATCTCCATCGAAACTTGAAAGGTAGCTTACATCAAATCAAGTTTGTTTCAAGTTAACATTTCAGTTAATATAAATCTGCTGGTGGAATCAGTGATAGATTCTCACAATTGCCAAATTCAGTGGTGCGGTTTACCAGGCTGGATCTCTGACAATAAGGTTACAGCATTCGTCGGTTATCACTTGGGACATCTTGATAAACCCAGAACATTGGTTAGCACATAAAGCAGACTTGGTGATGACTCGTAGCCAGCGCAAAAGGTAGCATCAAGGAGGCTCTGCACTTCCCACGTCTTTCAGTATTCATTCCATGTAACACGGTACATGTTCTGATAATGGTAAGATGATGCCAGGAGTTCGAAAGGTTCAAAACAAGTTCATTCGCTGTTCATTTGACATCAGATCGGTGATAAGCTCAAGCAGATTCATGAAATAGGGTCGCTTCTCAGGATCCTGTGGGATGTACATATTGAACCTTCAGGACATCCTCTGTTCACCAGGACACTACAACATGAAAGCATTACACCTTTCATTTTCCTCATTATGAAGTCCCAAGAACAGATTTTAGACATCAATAAAAACAAAACAATCATAATCATAAAAACTTACTGATAATGAATTGTTTTTGAACAAATATCTACACACTGCATTTTTATGACTGAATCGTGAATAATGATTAAAGCAAACAGCCTCACTCCTGCAGAGTTAAACATTTCAGAATGCCGTAAAGGCGCGGGTTTTGATGCCAAGGCGCAGGTTTTAGTGGAGGGTGAGCCCCGGAAAATTTCCCCGAACATTTGAGGGAGAGTCGAGAGGTTCAGGTGAGGGCTCCCTTGATTCTTGGTCAAACAGCCAATATGTGCTGTTGGGCGTAGCCAAGCGATGGCGTGGGGGTACGTGCACCGAAACTGTTAAAGGCGAGTGCAAAAGGGGGACTAGAGGAGACATGCTTTGGTCCACATTGTAGGAGCTGCGTGGTTTTCCTCTGTGTGAATGGTCGCTACGAGACATCCTGCTGCCTCGGCACTTCCCCAACAGAAGCCTGAGGTCCTGCCTGTAGCTCTCCCACGCCGTGCGTGCTTGCATGCGATTGTTCTCCACTGAGCCACACGTTTCCCTTCGGGACTAGCCGTGCTCAACCGATCACAGCTATGATATTTTCAGTCTTGTCTGCCTCCTTGGGTGATTTCTTTCTCGTGGGTGTCTGAGGCCTTAATTTACAGCGCCTTCAGAAAGTATTCACAACCCTTGACTTTTTTCACATTTGTTGTGTTACAGCCTGAATTTAACATGGATTAAAGTTGATTTCTTTCATCACCGATCTACACATAATACCTCATCATGACAAAGTGGAATTTTTTTTTTACAAATTTTTTCAAATTAATTGAAAATGAAAAGCTGAATATTTTGCATCAATAAGTATTCAACCCTTTGCTATGACACTCCAAATTGAGCTCAGGTGCATCAAATTTCCTTTGATCATCCTTGAGATTTCTCTACAACTTGATGGAGTCCACCTGTGGCCAATTCAATTGATTGGACATTATTTAGAAAGAAACTCACCTTTCTATACAAGGTCCCACAGTTGACAGTGTATGTCAGAGCAGAAACTCTACCATGAAGTCCAAAAACTGTCCGTAGAACTCCGAGGTAGAATTGTGAGAGGCATAGATCTGGGGAAGGGATAAAACAATTTCTAGAGTGTTGAAAGTTGCCAAGAGCACAGTGAGCTCCATCATTAGGAAATGGAAAGAATATGGAATGACCCAGACTCTTCTAGAGCTGGCTGTCCGACCAAACTTAGCAACCGCAAGAAGGACCTTGGTCAGGGAGGTGACCAGGAACCCAATGACCACTCTGACAGAAGTACAGAGTTTCGTGGCTGAGATGGGAGAACATGCGAAGGACAACAACCTCTGCAGCACTTCACAAATCTAGGCTTTATGGAGGAGTGGCCAGACAGAAGTCACTCCTGAGAAAAAGGTACATGACAACACACCTGGAGTATGCAAAACGGCACGGAAAGACTGAGAGCATGAGGTAAAAGATTCTGTGGTCTGATGAGATGAAGATTGAACTCTTTGACCTGAATGCAAAGCACTACGTCTGGTGGAAACCAAGCACAGCTCATCACCCATTTAACACCATCCCTTCCGTAAAGCATGGTGGTGGCAGCATCATGCATGGGGATGTTTTTCAGCGGCAGGGACTGGGAGACTTGTAAGGATCAAGGAATAATGAATGGAGCCACATACAGGCAAATCATTGAGGAGAACCTGCTTCAGAGTTCAAACGATCTTAGACTGCAGCAAAGATTTACGTTCCAACAGGACAATGACTCCAAGCATACAGCCAAAGCAACACTGGAACGACTTCAGAACAAGAACGCGAAAGTCCTTGAGTGGCCAGCCAAAGCCAGACTTGAATCCCATTGAGAATCTGTGGAAAGACTTGAAGATTGCTGTTCACCGACACTCCCCATCCAACTTGACAGAGCTTGAGCAAATCTGCAGGGAAGAATGGGAGAAAATCCCCAAATCCAGATGTGCAAAGCTGAGAGACACATGCAAGAAGACATGAAACTGTAATCACTGCAAAGGCCCTTCTACAAAGTATTGACTCAGGGGGTTGAATACCTATTTTTAAGCTGAAATGTTGAATACTTATAAAGCTGAAATGACGCAAGATATTTCAGCTTTTCATTTTAGTTAATTTATAAAAATTTCTAAAAAACTGAATATTAAAAAAAAATTAAATCCATTTTAAATTCAGGCGATAACAAAAAAATTAAATGTGACAAAGTCAATGGTGTGAATACTTACCGAAGGCACTTTAGATAATTGAGGCCTTCTGTATGTAGGACACCTGAGGCGTGTATCTCTGTAAATAGGACTGTTAAAATAAATACTCTCGTGTCCCTTGTTCTTCCCTCCCTGGTTCAATAAATACACACGTGAATTCACTGGGTCTCCGTCGAGTTGTTTAGTTGCCCTGATCGTGAGTCGCATTGGCTTTCAATGATCCGTTAACAGACAAATTGGGTTTTGGGGTATTAGCATCCTGCATGAAATGTCCCCACTCCAGGCATGGTGAAATGCCCACACCGCCATTTTGGTGCTTGGTGTGAGGGAAAGGCCAGCATGTCGTTCAACTGACTCAGACGTTCCAATGGAGTACGGTGGAGCGGCAATCAGGCCCTCGACCTGCCTGGAGTGTCTGAATCCGTTGGTCTGGCGTGACCACCTCAGCAGTGTCTTATAAGGATTGGATGAGGAACTGGCTGGGTATATCTGTGAAATGTTTTGTCAAAGGTTGTCCATGGGACTTCAAACAAGACGTTGGGGTGTCACCATAGCAAAGTGCATTGCACAATGGGGATCAATAAGTGTTTTTCCCCAACCATGACAGAATGGTTCTGTGCCTGGAACTCGACTAAGATATTGGTCTTTTCTGTGTATCTCCAGCCCATACTGCACATTCTTTCCAGTGGTACCCATTAGAATACAAATCATGCTCTTTGCTCAAAAGTTTTTTTTAAAGGAAAAACTTTTTGAATCCCCTCATGTAATGAAACATTGTACTGTCACGCAATTGTTGCTTGTATGCAATTAACTTTTGTATGTGGTTGGTTACTTGTTTGTGAAGATTTGGTAAATAATGTAACAGCTAACCGGTTGCCAACAGTCACACATAATGGTGTAAACAGGTGTTGGAGCAAGTGTGGGCTCGGGAGCTGGTATCCTGCGTGTACACTTTCCACCACTTCACCGTTGGACCAACCATCGTAGGGTAATGTGCCCTCAGAGAACACTTCCCACATGACCACACCTGACCAGGTACACACATTTTAATCAACACAAACAATTCATTCTACTGGCTAGGTATACACACATGAAAGAAGCTTTATCACACCTTACCAATGACACGATCATGTGGAATATCTGCAGCTAGCAAAATACGTTTGCAATTGAGAGTGAAGGTACGACCGTGATGATCTAGAAACAGAAGTTTTACATAATGGCAATACAACAGGGTGCAATAAAAATGAAACTCATCTCTCGGGGTAAGTACCAAACTAGATGTGAGTGGCTGTGCTTGGAGGAATTATCCTGCTTACTCACCAAAGGACAAACATCAGACTTGCTGCTGAAGCGTCCACGGTCAAACACCTCGGGTGGTGACCACTTCACTGGAAAGCGTGCACCTTGGGAGCACGTATACTGGTCATCCAAGACGTATCTGAAAAGACACAGCGACCTCCAGCACATTGCTCTTTATTATTTTGGTACACATCCCACTGGTTGAAAAGCAATGTCAAAACAAATGTCACCTCAATGAGTCTGTGGAGTCATTATTGATAAAGTCAGCTTGAAATCACGAACAGCAAGATGCCATTTGGAGAGAGATGTTGGAATAAAAGCTTTGTCACTTACATACTGTATATAAAATGAAAACTTGTTGCAATATTTAAGCGAATAACCAAGCATTCTACAATGTCACAAAGTATCCGGAAGCCAGATAACGAAAGAAAGTTTCATAATATGGCCAGGACTGGTTATCAGCCTCAAATAAGATTTAATTTTGGGTACAGGAAGCTCAGCTATGACATTTGGATCAATGTCAGTCTTAGGAAACGGAGTTGACAGTCTCAAATTTTGTTTTGCGCCAGGAGGTGGAACCCGATCATCAACACAAGTTGTTTTACACTCGAGTTATTTTGTGGGAAAAATTATAATTTGTCCTTGGATCTATGCAATGAAGTTAAAATTTTACTGAAAACAACTATACTGTTACGGATTTGGCACGAGGGAAGCGCTTGAGTTCCTCCTGAACACCCAGTCCTGAGGCTACCGAGCACGGATAACTCCGTGCTCGGGCGGGTTGTTAAACAACCAGGAATGCCAATTGGTACTGCCAATCCTGGCAGGGTTTCACTACTTCACATGGTACCTTACCTGTGGACGGCCGCACTAAGGGGTCTCGTGCCCTCGGTGCGTACTTGTATGTGAATGACCATATCAGGTGCAGCGAGCGGTACTGCCAAGTATGCACTGGTTACCAAGAGCCAATCAGTGGGGTAAAACTTCCTGGCTAACACTGTGTGTGGACTATGCTGGACCAATATAAGGAAAATACACGATAACTGGGTGCATTCACAATGATAGCAATATGTTTTATAAAGTGAGGGCAATGAAAGGCATGTGGAACAATAGAAGGTTTTAATACAAACAATATGTACAGCAGGGGAAAGCAAGGATTTGTGGGGTGCGGAAAAATAAAATACACATATGTACAAAAAGGGCACAGTGCAGAGCTAACCCCGATCCTAATCTTATACAATCTTAACTTACTCGAAGACAGGTGCCATCACAATCATACCAAGGAAAGTGAAAGTAAGAGAGATGAGAAAAGAACGAGGTTTGTGACCACTCTGTTACCTCGCACGGTCGACGGACCAACGCAACCCAGTCGCTGAAGAGGGAGAGGGGGAGGAAAACTGGTGTCTACTGTGCGTAGTCAGAGGGAGGTGCAAAATGAGGGGTGTGGTGATTGCGCATGAAGTGCAAGAGGAAGGTGTAAAGATGTGGGTCAGGAGGTTTGAAAATCAAGAAAAGAACATGTAGAAGATAGACTCCTGTGAGTGTAAGGGGTCTGTTCGTGTGATGTCTAATACGAGGTCCATCTAAAAAGTAACGGGACTGAGCCTGCTGTGTGCTCCACTTACACAACTTGAATGAACGGGTTGCGTCACAGCCTTTCACAACATTCCACAATATATATAATATATATATATAATATATATATAATATATATATATATATATATATATATATGATTGGTGATGGTTGACTCGCTCATTGTGTGATTTTTTACAGGTCGTGCTTTACACGTTGTCTTGTCTGAGTCGTCGCGCTATGAGTCGTGAGCAGAGAGCCAATCTGAAGTTTCTTGCCAAGCTTGGCAAACACCTTTCAAATCCATCGCAATGCTGCAGCAAGTCTACGGGGAAGAAACGATGTCACGTACACGTGCATTTGAAGGCACAAGAGGTTCAAGAGAGACGGGAGGAGGTTGAAGACGATCCACGGTCTGGAAGACCTTCAACGAGCAGAACAGTGGACAACATCGAGCGTGTGAAGCAGATGGTGCAAGCAGATCGTCAACTCATGGTGCGGATGAATGCTGAGAACTTTCCATCAACAAAGACACTGTCTGGAGCATCATCACTGAAAATCTCGAAATGCGCAAAGGTGTGCGCAAAAATGGTCCCCAACTGTTGTCCGAGGACCAGAAACAGCAAAGAGTCACTGTTTGTCAAGACTTATCGAGCGCATCGAGGATGATCCAGACCTGCTCGGAGAGTCATTACTGCGATGAATCGTGAATTCGAATACGATCCCGAGACCAAACGGCAGAGTCGTCAGTGGAAAAGTCCGGCATCACCAAGCCAAAAGAAAGCAAGGATGTCGAAGTTGAAGGTCAAGGTGATGCTCATCGCGTTTTTTGACATCAAGGGCATCGTCCACTTCGAGTTTCTACCACAGGGTCAACAGTGAATCAATATGTGTACAAGGAGATCCTCCGGCACCTCATGAGATCAGTTCGGGACAAGAGGAGGATCTGTGGAGAATACGCCTGGGTGCTCCACCATGAAACGCCTTGCTCACAGTGCCTTGAGCATCCGACAGTTTCTGGTGGAGAGGAAAGTGCCAACTCTGGAGCAACCCCCGTGTTCGCCAGACTTGGCCCCTTGTGATTTTTTCCTATTCCCAAGCTCAAGGGGGTGATCAAGGGCACCCGATTTCGTGATGTGGAGGCCATCAAAAGGGCCGTGACGCGGAGCTCCGGAGGATTCAAAAGAAGCCTTCTGGGGTGCATCGAAGCATGGAAGAAGAGATGGGCAAGTGTGTGAACTGGAGGGAAACTATTTGAAGGGACAAGCTGTGATTTCAATTTTTTTTTGAATAAAATTTCTGTGAAGTCAGTCCCCATTACTTTTTCGATGGACCTCTTAAGGTAAACTGCACGCTGTCTGGTGTCTGGCGGTCATGGACTCCCATTACTGTTCCGTTCCACTGCTCCGTGACCCCAGGAACAAAGGGCGGGCCAGATGATGACAGGAGAGTGGGTAGCCAGAGGAGAGAGCAGAGCAGATAAAAGGGCGGGCCAGGTCAGAGAGGGCAGCAAACCAGATCAGAGAGAAGACCAGAGAACAGAGCCTACTTTATAATTCCCAGCAGGGGCGGCACTTGAGAGCGGAACAGGTGGAGCGATGGGTGTTCTACAGTGCCCCCATTGCCGCATGGACACTTACCTTGGCTTTGGTCCCGCCCAGGGCAGGATTTTGCACCAGAAATTACCTCTTTCGCTCTGCGCCTGGGCATGCAATGGAGCTCCAACAATAGCATGGCGCAAGGTACTCGATCGCGTGCCCCGACCATGAGTGCGCCCCCTCATCCCCACTGGTCCCAAAAGGTGATGTCAGCATAGTGGTGAGCATCGTGGTGAGCTTTTGGAATGGTGATTCACTTGTCATGGTTGTGGCTGTTAAAGGCGACGGTAAGCGAGCTTAGATTGTGGTTCGATGATGTGGGGAATTTTAGGAAGGCGTTGTGGTGGTTGGAGAAATGCTGTAGTGTTGTGGTCCGAGTCTGACGAAGGTTTGAGGTGAGTTGTAGTGTGGTAATGGTGTGAGCTCTGAATGGGAAAGGGCACATATATGCTAATGAGCTGCCTTTTGCTGTGGTCTGCGTGCTTGCGTGACAGAAAGGAGCGTCTGTGTTGTGAAGTAAAATAAGTAAACGATAAAGAATGGGAATAAAGACCTGCGTAAAAGCCCACGCAATGCATTCTGTCCATAAACCCACTAGACACAAGGGAGTGGCTATCTAAAATGAATACTAATGGCATAACTCTATATATATATATATATAGTCTATATATTTGTTACGAATTTGGGAATTCGATTGCACACAACATTCAGGTTCTTTAGTCAGTTATGTCGATAAGTGCTTGTTCCCTAGATAGTTCACCTTCCATTGTTAATGGGCAGAAATCGATTAAGTGCGCTGTGAGATTCAATTTAATAGTTAGGGAGCGATCATACACAATGGAGATGCCCCTCCCCCTTCTCTGCGAAGAGGAAGAAGAGCCCTCCCGTCCCGTGATTCATGAAGTCAACAACTCCCTCCCACCCTGGTTGAGCGGGGGATGGAGCACGAGGGCATGAGTCACGCCGGCAGCGTTGGAGGGGAGGAAGAATAAAGAAGAGATCCTCTGCTTTGTTTGAGCGGGCTTTCAGTAGTAGGCCTTCGGTTCTGCTTGGCTTGGGTTAGGAGGAGGCTTTTTGAAGGCTTTCTGCTTTGGCTTGGCCTTTAGCAGGCCTTTGGGTTCTGCTTGGCGAGGGTTGGACTTTTGGTTCAGTGAGCTCGGTTCTGCTTGGCTTGGTTCACTTTTTGGGCTCTTCTTGGTTCGTGTTGAGAGAGGCTTTGTTCATCGGAAGAGAGTTGTAGCTGGTTGCTCGGCTCGGAGTTCTTGGTTCGTGTTGTGAGAGGCTTTGTTCATCGGAAGAGAGTTGAGCTGGTTGCTCGGCTGGCTCTTCTTGGTTCGTGGAGCTCTTTGTTCTCCGCTTGGTTCCCGGCTTGGTGCGACTCGTCGGCCTCATCTTGGAGGTGGTTCTTCGAGATAGCGACGCATCGACGGGAAGGATCGGCGCCTCGTCTCACCAGCACGTGTTCGGAAGCATGAGAGGGATTCGCTGGAGCTCGGGAAGGATCGCGGCTCACGGCAATTGGATCCAGCTCGCTCTCGCTGGAGCCCGGTCCGAACAGCTTGAAGACCACATGAGGTGGAGAGGTTCGAGATAGGTTCTGGTTTCAGCTCATCTGTCCCTCCGAGCTGGAGTGCGTTATTAAAGGCATCAGCCACCATTTCTTGGGTGTGTGTGTGTGTGCTACGTGTGTCCGTGGACCCGTCTAATAAGTAGGAAACTGTTAAGTGCTTTATGTGCTGTAAATGATTGTATTGCATTTCGTATAGTCGGAATAGTTCTGCTCTTATGTGCTTCCTAGTTCCCATTATTATTTAATAAATACCCCAATTGTTAAATGTTTTCAGCTCGTCACGTCGATTCTTTGATTGACTGAGCATTTCGTGTGTTGGGAGTTAGAAAGCGGTTGGTTTGCCGTAAAAGGGGGACATTCGGACCGACGGTTCTCGGCGATTAAGCGCTCGGAATCGCGCACGGGACAGGCTCGCTTAAGCGGCTTGTTCCGTACGAATTCCGTCGAGGGTGGAATACCCGGTAGTTGATCACGTGGGTATTTTGGTAAATTTGAAGATTGGCAATCGACCCTACCCCACGTGGTCTGCCCATTGGCGTATTTCGGTTCTTGCACAAGGAGTTATTCTTGCACGGCCTCGGAGTTATCCGGGTGGCGATCTATATTCCGGGCGAT
>CM068963.1:113278998-113303291 GCA_035128595.1 Eptatretus atami
ATATATATATATATATATATATATATATATATATATATGATTGACTAACCATGACAAATAAAGTATGATAACTAAAATGTCACATGGTCAGGCAGCTATCTTGGACTGAAGCGAAAACCTTTAAAAGTCATCTTCTGTCAAACTGCTGAACCAATCGATGCAAAACTTTAGTTACACCAGAGTCGCCATGGCGATAAAAGTTTGATAACTAAGACATCATCAGTTAAGTCGTTTTAGAGAAATGCTCTTTAAAGGTTTTCCTATGATGCAATATGGCTGCAAAACCATGTGACCTATGATGTCATTTTGATCACAACTTTCTTAACATGGGTAGTGGATGATATATTTCAAGTTTTGCATCAATCGGTGAAGTGGTTCCAGAGAAAAACATTTTTAAAAATTTCCCATTGATCCAATATGGCTGCCAACCCATGTGGACTATGACGTCAGACTCATAAAACTTTATTTCTCGTGGCTCGCAGTTTTGAAAGCACCCATGCAGAATCACCGCTCGCAGTTATAAGTGGCAGTTATTGGGATGGACTAGCCATGAGAAATATCGTTTGATAAAATGACAAAATAAGATGGCATCATCATCGCAACAGGCATGTGGGACGGCATCGTCATTGGGATGGGCAGTGTAGGATGGCATCATTGTTGGCATGGGCGTCATTTGGTCAGGTGCATAATTTTCTATTTAAGATAGAGGCTCTTGGAGGGGCAAGGTAATGGGGGGAAACAAACTGAGAGCGGGACAGTGGGGCAACCGGACAACAGTTGGGCACAATAATCAGGGGAATTAACACACAGAAAAATAAATATATAAATTGATGTGCTTATTTGACCACCTGCTCATCCCCACTTAAGTCATGTGCATATTTAAGGATACAAACAAGAGAAAGTCACTGGGCATGCACAAAGGAAGAGCGAGAGGAAGGAAGCCCCGATGGTCTCTATTGTAAGTGACGTCATTCTATCTTGCGTCACGTCGACCATCTCGTGACACAGTTTGACGTTTACATGTCACTGCAGCCTTTAAATGATATTTCAGAGTGTATGCAAGGATGTTCAATGAATCAATTTCATTTCAGTCTATTTCACCGTCTCCTGTGATTAGTTCAGCCATCTCACACTTTCTTAGCCACCAATCCTTACCTTGTTGCTTCCCCCAAAGCAACCCCCAAAGGTTGCTAACTGCTAACCTCCGCTATTTTGAGTCTGTTCAATCACCCTCTTGAGTCAGTTCAGTCAAGCGGTACATCAAAGATAAAACAAAGAAAACTCTTTTTAAAAATTTTTTAAATAAGAGCTTTATATCGGAATTTTTCTGCCTGTCCAAGTTTAAAAACCATAGTTATCGTTGCATTTTTTTGGTTTTTTTTAATGCTGTTTTCATCAATTCTTTGGTTTCACCTAAAGACACTTGATTTAAAACAAATGCCTTATGTCTTTTCCAAGCTAATAAGCTGCATATCGTCGAAAGGACCCCCCTGCTGGTAACATCATACAACAGGAAGAAATGCAACAAAGGATGATCCCCAGTGATTGGCCAATGGAACAAAATTGTTTTAACCATCTTCACCAGTTTGGTGGACAATAGAAAGCATTGAGGAACTTGTGGTTGTGCTCGTAGCTGCAAAGAACCTTACTCTGCAGTGTTAGTTTATATTTATGCAAAACGTTTGTTTGCATGAAATAAGCTTAGTTCTACATTTTCATTCTATTCAAACTCTCTAAAAACTCCAACCCGCACTGTGTTCAAGACAGCTGCAAGGAAGTCGGTTGATACGGTACCGTACGATGCGGAAAATAGAGCTTTTTCCATGTGCCAATAATCGTGTGGAATCAATGACTGACCGTAGCTTAGGCCTGCAGTTGATGGCAATTCCTCTCCTGGTCTGACCGGATGCCTTAAGCGTGTAACGAGCCCTGCAGGTCCCGAGTGAACAAAGGAAGAGTAAAGAGAGAACAAGGGGTCCATGGAACGGGGAGGGAGGAGATGGGTGAGGTTATCGCAGCAATTTAATATTGAGCAAATTTAACTGTTTCAAAATTACGAAAGTTCTGCTGGGTATACTTATTGAACTTATTCTTACAGCCAGACATTTAGAAAAACTTCTTCGAGACAGACTTTAAACCTGCCATGAGATGGTTGTACTTGTAATGTCATCCAGGTCATTACTTGGCGTTGAGGATTTCGAAAGAGCGACAAACCTGCAGCATTATGCTGATGGTAATGGATCAGATCACTGATGGTACTGAAGGTGTGTTTCTCTGCCAGGTACCATTCCCCAGTAGGCAGCTGCTTTACGTGGTAATGCTTCACCACCTCACTGCTCACAATAGGAACAAGGCAAATTTTACTTTCTTGGTCAACCAAGCACACCTTAAAAAAAAAAAATCCTTATTAATTATATAGATGTGATAAAGGATCAAAGGTAAGCAAGACCGCTTTTACAGACAGCAAGTTCCTCGACATGAATGTGACCATGAAAGCCATTGCGTTTACAAATTAAATGTGTTTAGGAAGTGGCCATTGATGGAGAGGTCGTTTGAGTTTGATAATTTCTTAATGCAATGTAAAATTCATAATTAGTGCTGCGACCATGAAGCTTTAACTCACGCCGTCATAAATTCAGCCCGATGTGGTGAATACAACCACAAATTGAATGTTTTCAAAATAAACGGTTTCTAGAACATTCCACATTTAGTGTAGTCTAGATACTACTTGCCTGGTGTTTAACAAGAGTATTTTATGCTGTATTGGAATAGGATTTTAAAATAATCAAGAAACCGTTAATGCACAGCATCTTTGAATGATATAATGATTAAAATGTCACCAGAGTTGAGCAGATCTCAGCATCCACTGCATTTAACAGGAAGCAATGCTTTGGAAACACTTTTGTGAAAAACAAATTTTATTAAAATCATTCTAACTTGAATCCCTCTCTCCTGGCGTGTTACATCGCCGGCATTACGGATCCTTTGCAGCATGTGTGAGAGACCTTTCCAAGTCGAAGGGACGTAAGAGCTATTGTTAAACTCGCTGCAGACCGTGTATGTGCCTCGTGATGTGTTAGTAATTTAAACAGCAATTGTGCAGATAGGTACTGTAATTTATCATCCTGACTGTAGTTGCTGCACATATAACCAGAGAGTTGGTGTCAAAGCCACCCCAATGCTCGCCTGTTTATACATTTATCGTTTTTAAAAGACGAGTCTAATAATATTTTTTATAAAGCATTGCAGTGAAGTCTGATCCAAATAATTTTAAAGCAATATATGTATTTGTATATTGTAATCAGTAAAAAATAGTGTGGTAGATAAAAACATTAGAAAGGAAATAACTTGCACCAAAAACTTTAACATTTTCACGCTCACGCTCACGCTGACGCTCACGCTCACGCCGGGGGTATCACTATAGCGCTCTGTTCTTCGAACAGGCGAGCTATAAAAATGATTGGAATATGTAACTAAACATCCTGATTCTTGATGCTAACTCAACAAAAAGTAACGGAGGAAACCTGGCACATTTTTAGCTCGCCTGTTCGAAGAACAGAGAACTATAGTGATACCCCCGGCATGAGCGTGAGCTGCCACACCATGTAGAATGTTGTATTGATAATTATGACGTCATCGGTCACGTGATTCGGCAGTCATTGTTTAAAAAAAGAAAAAAAACCTTCAAAAATTTTCTTCTTCCGAAGTGGTTGAACAAATCGAGGCAAAACTTTACACGTATGGACCACCTGTACATGAGAAACGAAATATTCACACATATGATATCAGAGGTCACATGGTTTGGCAGCCATATTGGATTTACCCTAAAACCTACAAAAATACACCACTCACGAGAAGTCCTGGCGAGGGTCTGCAATCTCTGATTGCTCTTTTTATTGTTCCAAAATGGTTTTAGTCTGTCAGGATGGTGCAGAGGTTGCATAACTTTAGGCTCTCTAGTCTGTTGTACATTAATTATTATCTGCCCTACGATAAGCCAGTGTTGGATTGGTGTTTCACAAGCAGGGAATTGTATCATAAAGTGTGCAGTCCCTCAGATGAGAATTAAGTTGGGTATCCTGTCTGCTCACATTAGATAGTGGACTTTAATAATTAACCAATATATTTCTTATATCGTATAGCCCTTTACATTTCAAACAAAGTCTCAAAGATTAAAATATCTCAAAGTAAAATGTTAAAGATCACACTGTCAATTCCAATGGATAGGTGTGTTATTACCAGGACCCTGAATAAAATACACATTCCTGCTCTCTCTCTCTCTCTCTCTCGCACCAAACTCACACTTGGCAAGTGTGACGAGGATGTCAATAGCACAAACGTGAGCGGAGGGAGGCCTCCATCCTGCCTTGGACTGACAAAAAGTTGACCTCAATGTGAATATAGTCTTTAGAAAAGTAAAAATACAACCAACAGAATGTTTTTCCACTCGGACAAAACATGAACGCAGCTTTATGGTATGTAAGTACTCGGAGAAAGTGAGCCATTTTCATGTCGCCTTCCATATACGTGCTAGTTTTCAAATAAATAAAGACCGATGACATCATTTTAACTCGACCTTGGTGGCATAATGGTTAGAGCAACCGCTCTCAGTCTGGGATGTCGGCGGTTTGAACACGACCATGACCAAGTCATTTGGATTCTGATTCTGATGTACCATAGTCTGTTACAGAGTGTCAGTGCTGCCAAACAGTTTGTTGATGCAGGTTATGCTGGGTGGTTTGCCATTGCCTTCCCAGCATTATTTGTCCATGCTCTATCCTTTTTAAATGCTGAACGCCAAGCAATGAAGCAACACGTATCATTTTATTTTAAATATTTGGTACGGCTCAGACAGGGTTTGACCCTCCAGCCTCCAAGACTCAGAGCAGATGCTCAACATTACGCCACGATCAGTCTGGTTTACAATTAGGTATAAAATGCAAGTACTTATGAAATTGGTAACGGTGCTCAGGTACACCACCAACAGACACATGTTAAATTTAAAGCAATAGTGTGGTGCATCCATGATAATAGTGAAAATAATATTGCCTGGTGAATGTTAACTCCATGTGACAGTTTGTGACAAATGTGACCATCTCCACTGGGACTTTGATGGAAAACAATAAACAACAGAAACAAATCTGGTTTTGATACCTTGATAAAAAGGAAGAGACAAAAAAACAAAAAACCTCAAAAAGCAATTTCAAATACAGTACCTCAAACACGATATCTGACCCTTAGAAAATCCTCTTTACTCTTGCTGATGACTCACCACTCTCCATAACATCCTTCGATCTATGGCTAAAGAGGAGTACGACAGACCTTTAAGAATCACAGTTGGTCCAAAACTTGGAATATATCTTTCACCCTGACAAATCCATATGTGTGTATATATATATAGTTACAGAAATGCCCTAATTGGACACTAAATATAGGATTGCTCAGATCCACCATTAAATATGTTTAGCTAGGTTGTGTGGTAAAATGGACGTTACATGTGTGCGGGAGGTGAAGAGGCGTGATTAGTGTTGTGCGGTGTGGTGGAACGAAGAGCTCCCTCTCTTCTTCCCCATCCCGGACGAGGCCCGCCCAGTCGGCTGGGAGGGTGTGCCCAAAAAGAGAAGTGAAGCTAAGGGAGGAGTTTGTCGGCTTGCCGAGAGAGGCGTGCTCGTGGTCGAAGGAGCGAACAAGAAGAAACGAGAGAGAAAAGGAGTTCTCAGTTGGGAAAACGGTCGGGTTTTCGAGAGGGTCTCGTGTGTCGAAGGAGCGAACGAAAGAGAAACAAGAGAGAAAAGGAGTGTCAGTTTGGAAAACGGTCGGGTTTTCGAGGCGCTCGTGGCTTGAAGCGACGAACGAAGGAGGACAGTGTTGGATCTGCCGGAGAGACGCTGAACCTACCTGCAGAGACACGGAACCTGAAGACGGCAGCGCGTTGAGAGGCGAGCGTGGAAAAGGAAAGAAAAGGTGATTCGACAGAAAAAACTGAGAGGACGGAGTTGGGAAGTCGGGCTTGAGGCGGAAGGCAGGAGAGGAGACGACGAAGCCTCTGACGGTCCCTCTCACACAACGGCTCGACACGTTTGCCGATCCGCTTGCCGGAGCCCGGCACTTCGATTTGGGCCTTGTCTGCTAACAGCCAGGCCTGGATTTGTAGCTGGACCTTGAGAGAAATCAGAGCCCATCCGACCTGCGCGGGTCAGAGCCGCGAGAACCGCGTGCGGTGCGAAAGAAAAAGTGCGGCGCCGCCATCTTGCCACGCGGCGCGTTCGATGTGGCGAATCCGGGACATCCGCTGTTGCGAGCGACATTCGTGCTTTTGACACTGTCCTCTCGTCCATAAATCACCAGTACTCTGTCTTGCTCATGCATGCTGTCTGTCTGTCCGTCTTGTGCCACGTGTGTATAAGCATATCTCGTAGCACCCCTCGAAACCTGTAGTCCGTAGTTCCCTAGTTAAGAACGGAAAGATTGTTAAAAAAAGCATTGTCGTAAATGTTTGCTTGTGTCGTTCCCCGATGTTCCCCAATAAATCTGGTTGGTTCGTATGAAGTTGCCGCTATGGATTAATTCGTGTCGCGTCGAGGAACGATCTGTCGATTGGCATATAAAACCAAAGACAGACTGGCAGAAAACGCTCGGCATCGCACAAACCAGTCTGTAACGGGGTCCATTTCCCAACTGGTAGGTCAAGGATTACGTTGGTATCGCGATTGAAGACGCGTGACCGAGGCCTGTGCCGAGCGGCGGCCGCGTTATAAACCCGGAGACGGTGGTGTGAGGGTGACACCAAGGATCGGTGAGAATCCCGCCACCCGGATCCGCAAACAATAATAATAATAAAATATAATATATATATATAATATAAAATTTACGATTAAAATCCGTCTGATAAGCATCCACACATCCAGGTCCTCAGACAGTTATTTCCTTAAATGCATGTTCAGATAGCCCATCCCCATGCTAATGGGTTCTAAAGTGAGCGTTGAGAAGGTGAAAGATAGACCCCTCTCTAAGGAACTTTTTCATTACGACAGACAGGTTCACACACATTTCTTCACGAGCTCTGAACCCGCCCTCGTTTTCCTCAGCAGCATTCTTTCGCGAGCTCCGACGCCCGCCTTTTGAGAGCGCACGGGTCGTCATGGTAACCGTGCCCGTGGGGAGGTTGGGTGGACGGCACCCCTAGAGACGCCCCGATATATAAAAACGTTCTGTGAGGAGAGACGTTCGGAGAGGAAAGGCGAAAGAGGGACGTTCTGAAGCGAGAGAGACGTTCTGTGGGAGATACGTTTTGAATGGGGAAAAAGCGAAAGTGATACATCTGAAAGAAAGAGATATGTTCTGAGAAAAGATACTTCTGAGATAATAAAAAACGTGAACGAAAACAGGACGAGAGAGAAGCGAGCAAGAAGCGGGTAGCGCGCAAAAGAGGAGAAGAAGCACGCGTTGGTTTCTGGCAAGCGCCAACAGCGAGACGTTCGCCTCCCAGAACTTCGGCAACGAGCGTGTGACTGGCGTTCAAGTCTGCCCGTGAGAGCTGTACGACAAAGCTGGGTGCTGGCGACGGACGTGACACACACGCACGCATTTCAGAACGTTTTTGCTTCACGGACGACTTTCTGGTGAGCGACAATCTCCCCTCCCCTCCCTCCTGAATGATCTGCTGGGTACCCTTGTCTGTGTTAGCTGTAATAAGTCAACCCCCGTTAAGCTTCTGCTCTTTGTCTCTTTCACGGCATTTTGATTGATTTTTCTTTGAATTCTTTATTTACCTCAGCAAATAAAAGTTCTTTTATTTATTTATTTATTATAAAAAGTATTTGTCGATTTCAACCTGTCCGTGTTTGTCCTTTCCTTCATTGGTCTAGCATTGTTCGAACCGAGATAGACTGGAGGTAATTACCACAGATTGACCAAAGAATCGTCGGCACGCACCAGCGGTTAAAATGCTCGCCGCGCCTAATTAAAATCTAATCAGAATAATATTGGTGCTTTGCCAATGGCGCGCTCCCCGTTCAGGTAACCATGTGACCTCTAGTTAAACTGAATAATATAGACTGCGTCCACTGGAACTCGTGGTTAACTGGGTGGCGTTCGTGGTTTTAAAAACAACCCACCGTATCATAACGTTAATGTGAGCGGCCCCAGTCCGGCCCACCGAGGACAACCGGGATTAATCCCCGAGTGACAAGCTGGTGTCTTATATCCGTCACCACAACAAAATATATATATATATAATATATATATATATATATATATAGTTACGGATTTCAGAATCCGTCTGAATGAATGCATCCACACATCCAGGTCCTCAGACAGTTATTTCCTTCAATGCATGTCAGATTAGCCCATCCCCATGTCTAATGGATCTAAATTATGATGTTGAGAAGGGCAAAGAAAGATCCCCTCTCTATGGAAGCTTTTTCTTTACGACAGACACGTTTCACACACATTCTCACGAGCTCCGACGCCCGCCTTTTATGAAAGCGCGCGTTCATGGTAACCGTGCGCAAGTGGAGCGGGGAGCTTGGGATGGACTGCCACCGCGGAGACGGCCCGGAGATATAAAACGAACAGAGGTACGTTTGTGAGGAGAAAAAGGGAAAGGGGAGAAAGTGAAAGAGGAAAAAAGCGGGAGAGGAAAGCGAGAGGAAAGCGAAGGCGAAAGAAAGCGGGCCAAAAAGCAGTCGAAAGAAAGCCAGGGAGGGAGAAGAACGAGAAGATAAGCTGAGAAGCGAGCAAGAAGCGGGTGTCTGACCAACGCCAACAACGAGACAATTCGTCCTTCCCAGTGTTCGGCAAGCGAGCGTGTGGTGCGCGTGGGGTGTGAGCAGTGCCGCAACAAGTGAGGCACGGGTCAGTCCAACACAACACCAGGGTCTAAACCCACGACAGATGATCTTGAGCCCTCCAGACATCGACTGGTGTTCAAGGCTGTTTCGAGAGGGCACGGCAAGGCTGGGGCTGGCGATGGACGTAACACGAACGCACCCATTTCAGGATGTTTCACTTCACACGACAACTCTGGTGAGCGAGACGATTCTTCACCCCCCCCCCCCCGAGTGACCTTTTTGGGTACTCTTGTCTGTGGTTAGCTGTAAGTAAGTCAACCCCGATAAGCATCTGCTCTTTCTCTTTCCTTGTATGTTGATTGATTTTGCTTTGAAATTTATTCTTTATTACTCAGAAAATAAAAAGTTCTTTTTATCTATTTATTTTATTATTAATAAATTATTTCGCTTTCCAACCTGTCCATGTTTGTCTTTCCTTCCATTGGTCTAGCATTGTCCAACCGAGAAAGACTGGGAGTAATTTCCACAGATTTGATTAAAAAAAATAGTCGGCACGCACCAGCAGTTAAAACGCTCGGCGCCCAATAAAATCTAATCAAGATAACATTGGTGCTTTGCCGAGGACGTGCTCCCCGCTCAGGTAACCATGTGACCTCTAGTAAACGGAATAATTAGACGTGGACACTGGAACTCATGGTTGACTGGTGGTTCGTCGTTCTAAAACAACCCACAGTACCACAACGTTAATTGTGGGCGGTGGCCCCAGGTCCGACTCTACCGGACAACCGGGATTAACCCCCTGAGTGAAAGCTGGTGGCTCGGTACCATGGCTGCAACAATATAATATATATATATATAATATATATATATATCCATCCATACATTGGACCATACTCTGCTGTGAAGTGCTGCCTAAGCAGTCTCATGGATTTGTATCTATATATATATTGTTACGGCTGTGGAAATTCGCAATACACCAAAAAGGACCTTAGATCAGTTATGACGATAAGTATATGTAGTTACATTTCCCCACCGCTGTTTAGAGGGAATTTCCTTGTTCACAGGGCTGTGATCCTTTGAATTAGCCGTTTTTCTTTCTCTATTATTATTTTGGACCAATCATCCCCAACAACCAAATCACCACCACAAACAACGCCCCCAAACAACTACACCGAACCACCACCACCTTCGCCTCTACCTCCACAACTCCACCCCCAAACATCGCTTCACCGCCATTCTCAAACGATGCCCGCCAGCAACCAAATCGCCACCACAACACCCCCAAACCACCACAGCAAACTCCCACCACCTTCGCCTTTCTACCAAACGTCGTTTGTTGAATGGGACCTCGCCCGAAAAGGATCAAGGATGATCACGCCCACTTTCATCCATCCAATGGCTGAGCATCAGGTGGAGCCCCGCTCCGAACCCGTGATCAACAAATTTGCATATGCGCTCCTCCCCCGGCCTATATAAGCGCGACCACAACGCAGGTCGTGGCAGTGTGTCGGTCGTGGCAGTCAAGTCGGTCTGGAGCTCCGGCACAAGCGTCGGAGAGTGCAGTCTGGAGTCGGTGAGACGGCAGTCAATCGGTCGGAAGTAGCACAAGTCGTCGGAGAGTGGCAGTCAAGTCGGGTCTGGAGAGTGGCATCAAGTCGGGTCTGGAAGTGGCAGTCAACGTCGGTCAGGAGAGGCAGTCTGGAGTCGTGGAGTGCATCTGGAGGGTCGGAGAACCGGACGGAGGCAAGAGGCAGACGCGGCAGTGTCGGTGTGGCATGTCGGTGGGCAAGTCGGAGACGGAGCTCGAAGCAGACGGAAAGGCAGACGGGGGCCGAACGCCGGAGAGAGCTCACCGGCCACGCCAGGGGCACGAAGCCAGCGCAGCTACGCTGACATCGCGGCTGCCTGCCATCGCGCCACGAGGGCGCGGTAAGACCCTTCGTCTCGTGACCTGGCCGCTCATCCAGGTTCCACGCACATTGGTCCACGAACCTGTCTGCCACCCTTGCCTTTGAGGGTGGCTTTTTCCTTTGCTTTTGTGTAAATGCATGTGGTGGCGCCGTCTATATAGTAGAATGTCTAAGTGGCGTGTGAAATAAAGACTTTATCGGTTGTAACTCTCCTTCTGCTTGCTTCACTGATATACGTGCCTGAATTACTGTATGGCTGTAAAATACGTGCTTGTCTGAGTGTGCAATAAATGTGCTTGTTGAACTTGTCCCCGTTTCGTTGCGTCCTTTCCCTTGTTGAAAGTTCCATCTGGCATCACGAAGGAATTGGTAGGAGGGGTAACACCCGGTAAATAATCACGTCTGTCGGGGCGGCGATAACACCGCTCGGTTATCACTGAGCACGGAACGGACCGCTTAAGCGGTTCGTGTCCTAGGCCGGCCAGCGGCGAGGTACGATCGCCCGGTTAACTACCCGCGCAGGTACTTAGGTAGGTCGAGTTGGCGAACAACCCATCCTGCCGCGGTGTCCGATTGGCACGATTGTGGTGGGGTCAAAAGACCCACCCATGACTAGCTCCTGCGGTAGTTCCAAGGAGGTCACGACTGAATTGTCCGTTCCGGTGGGCGACGCGGTCGCGATTTGAGTTACGTGGCGATCGCACGCCGGGCGGACCGAAATTCGTAAATATAAATATATATATATATATATATACATATATATATATATATATATATATATATATATACAGTGGGAGAACAAGTATTTGATACACTGCCGATTTTGCAGGTTCCCCCACTACAAAGCACGTAGAGGTCTTTAATTTTTATCATAGGTACACCACTGTGAAAGACAATCTAAAAACAAAATCCTGAAAAAACATTGTATGATTTTTAAATAATTAATTTGCATTTATTGCATGAAATAAGTATTTGATACATCAAAAAACAGAACTTAATATTGGTACAGAAACCTTTGTGCAATTACAGAGATCAGACGTTTCCTGTAGTTCTTAACCAGGTTGCGACAGACTGCAGCAGGGATTTTGGCCCACTCCTCCATACAGATCTTCCCAGATCCTTCAGGTTCCGGGGCTGCGCTGGCAACACAGACTTTCAGCTCCCTCCAAAGATTTTCTATTGGGTTCAGGTCTGAGACTGGCTAGGCCACTCCAGACCTTGAGATGCTTCTTAACGGAGCCACTCCTTAGTTGCCCTGGCTGTGTGTTTGGGTCGTTGTCTGCTGGAAGACCCAGCCACGCCCATCTTCAATGCTCTTGTGAGGAAGGAGGTTGTTGGCCAAGATCTCGCGATACATGCCCCATCCATCCTCCCCTCAATACGGTCAGTCGTCCTGTCCCCTTTGCAGAAAAGCATCCCAAAGAATGATGTTTCCACCTCCATGCTTCACGGTTGGGATGGTGTTCTTGGGTTGTACTCATCCTTCTTCTTCCTCCAAACACGGCAAGTGGAGTTTAAACAAAAAGCTCTATTTTGGTCTCATCAGACCACATGACCTTCTCCCATTCCTCCTCTGGATCATCCAGAGGTCATTGGCAAACTTCAGACGGGCCTGGACATGCGCTGGCTTGAGCAGAGGGACCTTGCGTGCGCTGCAGGATTTAATCCATGACGGCGTAGTGTGTTACTTATGGTTTCTTTGATACTGTGGTCCCAGCTCTCTTCAGGTCATTGACCAGGCCTGCCGTGTAGTTCTGGTGATCCCTCACCTTTCTCATGATCATTGAGGCTCCACGAGGTGAGATCTTGCATGGAGCACCAACCGAGGAGATTGACTGTTATCTTTAACTTCTTCCATTTTCTAATAATTGCGCCAACAGTTGTTGCCTTCACCAAGCTGCTTGCCTATTGTCCTGTAGCCCATCCACCCTGTGCAAGTCTACAATTTTGTCCCTGAATCCTTAGACAGCTCTCTGGTCTTGCCCATTGGAGAGGTTGGAGCCTAATTGATTGAGTGTGGACAGCTGTCTTTTATGCAGATAACGAGTTCAAACAGGTGCAGTTAATACAGGTAATGAGTGAGAAGGAGGGCTTCTTAAAGACAAAACTAACAGGTCTGTGAGAGCCGGAATTCTTACTGGTTGGGAGGTGATCAAATACTTATTTCATGCAATAAAATGCAAATTAATTATTAAAAACCATACAATGTGATTTTCAGGATTTTTTTTAGATTCCGTCTTTCACAGGTAAGTGTACCATGATAAAAATTACAGACCTCTACGTGCTTTGTAAGTGGGAAAACCTGCAAAATCGGCAGTGTATCAAATACTTGTTCTCCCCACTGTAATATAAATATATAAATATACATATATATATAATTATAATATAATATAATAATTATATATATATATATTATATATATACGGCGGCAGTGTCGGTGGGCAGTGTCGGTGGGCAGAGTATATATAATAAAATAGAAATATATATATATATATATATATATATAATATATATATATATATATATATATATACAGTGGGAGAACAAGTATTTGATACACTGCCGATTTTGCAGGTTTTCCCACTTACAAAGCACGTAGAGGTCTGTAATTTTTATCATAGGTACACTTCAACTGTGAAAGACGGAATCTAAACCAAAAATCCTGAAAATCACATTGTATGATTTTTAAATAATTAATTTCATTTATTGCATGAAATAAGTATTTGATCACCTACAACCAGTAAGAATTCCGCTCTCACAGACCTTAGTTTTGTCTTGAGAAGCCCTCCCATTCCCACTCATTACCTGTATTAACTGCACCTGTTTAAATCGTTATCTGCATAAAAGACAGCTGTCCACACTCAATCAATCAGACTCCAACCTCTCCACAATGGGCAAGACCAGAGATCTGCTAAGGACATAGCAGACAAAAGGTAGACTTGCACAAGGCTGGAGCTACGGAGGAAGGCATAGGCAAGCAGCTTGGTGAGAAGGCACAACTGTTGGCGCAATTATTAGAAAATGGAAAGAAGTTCAAGATAACAGTCAATCTCCTCGTCTGGCTCCATGCAAGATCTCACCTCGTGGAGCCTCAATGATCATGAGAAAGGTGAGGGATCAGCCAAAAACACACGGCAGGACCTGGTCAATGACCTGAAGAGAGCTGGACCACAGTACAAAAGAAAACCATAAGTAACACACTACGCCGTCATGGATTAAAATCCTGCAGCGCAAGCAAGGTCCCTCTGCTCAAGCCAGCGCATGTCCAGGCCCGTCGAAGTTTGCCAATGACCATCTGGATGATCCAGAGGAGAATGAGAAGGTCATGTGGTCTGATGAGACCAAAATAGAGCTTTTTGGTTTAAACTCCACTCGCCGTGTTTGGAGGAAGAAGAAGGTTGAGTACAACCCCAAGAACACCATCCCAACCGTGAAGCATGGAGGTGGAAACATCATTCTTTGGGATGCTTTTCTGCAAAGGAACAGGACGACTGCACCGTATTGAGGGGAGGATGGATGGGGCCATGTATCGCGAGATCTTGGCCAACAACCTCCTTCCCTCACAAGAGCATTGAAGATGGGCTGTGCGGTCTTCCAGCATGACAACGACCCGAAACACACAGCCAGGGCAACTAAGGAGTGGCTCCGTAAGAAGCATCTCAAGTCCTGGAGTGGCCTAGCCAGTCTCCAGACCTGAACCCAATAGAAAATCTTTGGAGGGAGCTGAAAGTCTGTGCCCGCGACAGCCCCGAAACCTGAAGGATCTGGAGAAAGATTTGGTATTGAGGATGTGGCCAAAATCCCTGCTGCAGTCTGCAAACCTGGTCAAGAACTACAGGAAACGTCTGATCTCTGTAATTGCAAACAAAGGTTTCTGTACCAAAATTAAGTTTTGTTTTTCTGATGTATCAAATACTTATTTCATGCAATAAAACAAATTAATTATTAAAAATCATACAATGTGATTTTCAGGATTTTGTTTTAGATTCCGTCTTTCACAGTTGACGTGTACTCATGATAAAAATTACAGACCTCAACGTGCTTTGTAAGTGGGAAAACCTGCAATCGGCAGTGTATCAAATACTGTTTCTCCCACTGATAATATACTTGGGGCATTTCGCACAAGTCCTTCAGCTCAGAATGGTCAAAAGATCACTACGTATTCTCAATACCATGCAGCGACGCTCACACAGAACGGCCTTTTTCAATGATGACCACCACTTGGAGAAACGAGAGGAACAGACTGGAAGTGGACAGTATGAAAGCAAAGCTCCAGATCTGCATTAATTTTTCAGAAGAACGCAAAGACATGTACATTCACTTCCTGGGGGAACAAACAGCTTCTGAATGATGCTAGGAAAGGACATAAATATAAACTCTAGTCGATCCTAGAATTGTAATTAACATTTTACTTTTTGGTAGTCTTTATAACTGTGGTTATTATGAATTAGCACCAAATTTAGTGAAAATAAATAAAATATCACTGTACATAAAATGGAACTGTCCTCTATTCTTGAGGTCCATTGATGGGAACCCTCGTCCTCACCCCTCCCCGTGTCCTTTCTTCCTGCAGGTCTCCTTCTATGTAGTCCTTCTACCCTACTGTTGGTGAATTCCCCCCATTTCTACTGTTCTTTTCATTATGTTATGTCCTGGCCCATTCAGTGTTCACACTCCTCCATGAGCCTCGACTCTGTTTACAAAAGCAATAATACAGGTATAAATGTTACCTCGAGAGCAGTAAGATACTGTAGCTATATTGCTCTCAATGCACCTGCAGCTGCTCAAAACTCATTGGTGATGACAGGAAACCAAAAGACAAACGACGATCAGAGCAGAGCTGGAGGAAAGTACGGTACTTGTCAAATAAATATTGATACAAATTGCTAAGCAACAATCATTGAGCAATTGTTCAATGGTGGAGAGGAGCATATCACATTGCCACAGATTATTTAGGAGTGAAAGTTAGGTGGTGTATTGTGTTGTCGTTGTTGCTGGCACTTGTATACCTGGGATTCAAATGAATCATGTTATGATATTGGACTCCGTATACAACGTTTGTCGAGGCAAGTTTTGTGTTGAGTAGAGGAAAAAGGTGACAGTTAAGGCTGAAATTAGATTTTAGAGCTTCTGGAAAGATGAGGAGTGTTCGAAGAATTTCCAAATGATTCTATCTGGACATAGAGCCACCTGGCAGTAACAAGAAATTTCTGACACCATCTCGATGTTTGGGCATGTTCGATAGCTGAGTTTACAAATGACAAAGCAGAGGGGAGAGCGGAAAGAAGTGCCAGTCACCATTTCCTTTGTGCAGTGTGGGTGTGTGTGTGTGTGTGTGTGTGTGTGTGTGTGTGTGTGTGGTTATGTTGCCATTTTTTCTCTGCAGAGTCGAAGGGGCCATACACAAAATATGTAATGCTTTGGAGAATTTGGAGGGAGCGGTGTTTTACGGAGCATCACAGAATGTCACAGGGGGGTAGAAGGGTGTCACACGACACTATCTTCTTCTTCTTCAGTCATGGGAGCAGCCATCTTGGATTTACCTTGACCATGACAGGACATATCAATTTCGAACGACTGTGCTTTTGGTTGAATTAATCCAAAAATAACATAGGTGTTCTTTAAATCATTAATTTGAAGCTACAAGAGCAAATTTCTGAAAAGGAGAAAACAGGAGGTTCAACGACAAATTTATAAAACTTGGAGGGAGCTGAAGGGCAACGCTATCTCATTGACTGAGCTGTCGGATGCCACTGATAAAAACAAACTTGCAGAATTGAAGCTGATCAAATCAAAACGGAGCATGAACCACTCGCTCATTGTGATGAAGCACGAACCACTCCCTCACGGTGACGGAGCACGAACCACTCACTGAGGGTGACGGAGCATGAACCACTCGCTCAGGGGTAACGGAGCACGAACCACTTGCTCAAGGTGACAAAGCACAAACCACTCGCTCTGAATGATGTGGTGGGCAAAAGCCTCCACAGTGAGTGAACAATTCACTCAGAAGGATGTAGCGCGGTACCACTATCGACTGAAAGACGTTCGGCAAGTGGCTTCAGCACTCATGCAACAAGCACTTCATTAAATGGTTGATAAGGAATGGTTGGCCAGGCTGTCGCTGCATATCATATCGGATCCCTTTAACTTTAAAACCCGTCTTCACTGCGCACGCAGCAGTTAATTAAATCAAATGAATTCCTTCAAATAATGACTTTATCCACAACAGAGTTGCAACTTAATGCAGAACAACCCTGGAGACATTGCAAAGTTCAATCGCCCCTGAAATAAACATTGCAGATAATCCGCCATCTTGCCTGCTTGTCTGTGCATGCGTCACGTGGTGCATCAGTTCAGGGTCCACGCAAACATTATAACTTTTTTTTTTAATGTCCATTTTTTACCAGATTTGATTTGATTCCCTGTATAGCACCTCGCGAAACCTCCAAAAATAGACACAGATCTGGCAGACGCGATGGATCGGCATTCCCTCGGGGGATGGCGGGAGGTCTTGCAGTGAATGCATTAAATCATATAGCTCAATGAAGCTGATTAATTTCATTACATTCCTAAATTTTTTGTTCACTCAATATAATTCTCCAAACAGTAGAAAAAGGTAAGTTTAATGCTTTGGAAATTTCACATTTTCTTGTGTATGAATGGAGGAGGGAACACAACCTTGCTTGCTTAAAGTAAATAGGAATATCAGCTTCGTTCTAAGACTCGTTATTTCTTTAAATTATCAGATTTCACAACAGATTTCGACACTTATTTAGTCCGGATGATATCTGCTCCTCAAAAATGAAATAATATTTCAATGATATACTTTAATTCGTCGGTGAGAGTAAATCGTGGAAAATAGTATCATATCGTATGCATGAAATCGCTCCAAGCTACTAATTTGAAAACTATAGCACTTAAAAAGGTGAGGTACACAGCGATTCGTAGCTATGATGAACAGGCATTCGATATGAGTGAGGTAAGTGAAAAAAAACAAAAAACTTTATCGTTAAGAAATTGTTGCGGCCTGTTCCAAGTCAAGGCATGGTTGAGCAGGCCAAAAAACATGGCGGCTTCAGACCCCAGCGAGGTTACCCAGGAAACGCCTGTTCCAAGACAGTGAGTGGCCGAGGATCGCCTGATGAAGGATATAATTAAATAAGGCCGTTTATTATTTTCAAAAGAGGTGTTTTAATTAACCCAAACACCCAATTTTCACTCTTGCACTTCTATAGAGTTTTTTTTAATATGCATGCAAAGCTTCAGGCTGCTAGGTTTATGGTTTTGGAGTTAGGAGACACACACACACACGCACATGCACACGCACACATACTCGTATAGATGAGAGTTGTACTCTCATATACTACAGTAATCTGCAGAGAATTACTACAGGAAAGGAATGTTATTTTTGCCTTGCGGAGGAGGGGGGGGGGTGTTTAAATTAAAGTTGGGTCCGTAGCTCAGCCAAATGTGCCAAATTTTCACATCTCATGGTATTGTTAACGTCTAACAGACATAGGCAGATTCTAATCTATCGTGCCATCTACTAAAGAACACGATTCATGATGTAGGAATTCATTCAATAGCTCAAAACACAACAAATACATCAAAGAGACAAAAGCTGGTATAACACCACCATGCATTCCCCCCTCCACCTACCTTCCCCACTCCCCACCCCCACCCCCCTTTACCCCTCCCATTCTGACCTATAATATATAGATTTCCATTTCATACACCATGACGTGTAACAACTCAACATTGGTTTTTATGTTGGAGAGATGGTGTGTGCTGACATTGTATCTCAATGGACTGTGTGTGGTCTTACCAAGGGATGCAGCTGTAGACGGACACAGTGAGCTTCCCTACTTGGCTAGACTCCCTCACCAAAAACGATCCCTCGCTGCCCTGCAAAACCACATTCGCTACTATTGTTACAATCACGTGAATAATTAAAGCAATATTGGGGGCCACAAAACAGCCAGAGGGCCATTTTTGAAGAACATTCCCATTTATTTTTAGTATTGTGGAACGAGTGAAGATATGTCGTTGTACATAACAGTGCGAGGGGATTTATGGGATAGATAATGATACAATCAGCACAATTATCACCCACCGCCTGCCTCAGCAGCTGCTCAGCCTTGGCACGTGTTATGTCTTTGCAGAACCATCTGCAAAATAAAAACACAAGTGCCATGTAATGTTGAATTTAGCCAGCATTTGTTATTTTGTAATCATGTAGCCGATCAGATGAACGAATGTTCATATGGATCACGAAAGTAACAAACACTGCCGTATAAAGGAAAACGAATCAAAGATCATCAGGTCTGATTACATGATTGTGAGATGCTCACTTTCTGGCTCCACCTGTTCAGCTACAAAATTCCTGCAGCTTTCTTCCAAAAAATCCTTCACATCGGAGGTGCTTGTACATGTATAACTCCCCATACGTATGACAGCATTTGCACACTCACTATCACAATCAAAAGTCTCTTATTTTTCTCTTCCATTGTCTTTGGGAGTCAACTCACCTGTTTTGTTCAAGGTCAAAGCGCGTTAGAGGGTAGACATAGGTGCTGGGAATAAGGCCTTCTCGCCTACAAAAGGTACACAAAGCTTGTCAATTTCCAGCCCATGATGCATTTATATTCACACTACTGTACTGTATATGCATGTAACATATATATATATATATATATATATATATATATATATATATATATATATATATATATATATATCTACACTAATGAATGTCAGAGTGTGAGTGTGTTAAACCTCCAAGCTTGGTAAAGCAGTAAAGCACAGTTTGCATCTTGTAATAGCCAAAACTGCCCGATCTGTGAGCAGTAACGTCCGTTTGCCACGATAATTGTTTAAACACAGATGCAGGGATGGTTCCACATGATCATTTCTTGGCAATCCCTACTTGCTGACATACTTTTTGGCACACCATCCCAACATCCTTTTGCATTTTTAAAAATGTATTTTTAATCACTTGTTTCCGTACTTCAAAAATAGATTTGCATGCTGGAGAATTTCATTTTGACTGCTCCATAAAATACCTTGTGAATTATGTGTGAAAACACTATTCGTATCGTCCTACTATTATATAACGGGGCAGCAATAACATTCCACCGTTACAAACACCCATATAGGTGTGATTGGCCCTCGGACAATTGTGTCGCTGCAGGCCCGCCCGCCAGGCTGATTGACAGGCGTTGTCCCGCCCACCCCTCCTGGGCCTCCATTAAACCATTTTTGAGATAGGCTGTCTGACTGGAAGAAGAAGAAGAAGAAGAAGAATTACAAATGAGATTTTTTGAATTGGTCAGTTTTGTAGCTCAGCGATGTTGTCCAAAAGTCGAATGAGTGTGATTGGATGTGAAATCCTCTGCAGACGACTGGTAGGTACTTTATAGGTTTATGAGTTTGCATCTTGGTAGATTTTTTTTGAGGATTTGTGTTGTATAAACAAATGGGGTGTCTGTGCCATCCCCACAAAGGATGTCTACCGACATCCTCATGCCCTCAGAGAAGCAGGACACAGATGCCATGCCTAGAAACCCCACCACAACCTTTTTACTTTCCTATTAGCACAACATTGTAAAACCTCACGCACAGCTTTGCTCTGCGACACCTTTCACCTACCCTTCCTCATCCTGTGCTCGCCACCAGTGTGGGTTTTTGTCATCCAGGATGACGTAAGTGCAGCCTTTCACTAACGGCAAGTCCTGGGCCTCTATCCCAGGAAAATCAAATTTTGCCACAACTTGCTGGAACTCGGGCACGGGCGGCAGGGGTCGACTTAATGCTGAAGGGCAATTCTTGTGTAGCTGTGGTGAGGGCATCACCTAGGAGTGAAAATGTCAGAGAAATTAATACACATCGCAGTTTCTCAAGCCAGAAGAAAATAACATATATTGAATGATATGAAAGAACAGCAATAGTAACCTTGAGATAAAGCAAGCGCACTTGCAAAAATGAAATGAGAAACATAGAGAAACTAGAATGAGGAGTGCACACCTCCGCCAGGCTGAACAGTTTACGCGTCGTCTCCCACTGAGAGGCCGCATCTGGACCTGAACCAAAATCGAATCGGCTTGTTTTTGTCACCTAACCAACTCATCCACCAAGTTTTGTCATAACTCATCCACAACATTTTGAAAAATCATGCTATAGGGGAGAGTGGGGCAAGATGATCCCTGGGGCATGATGTGAATCACCCCCCCCCTTCACGACTCCAATAAAGCTCGCATTGGACAGTGACGCCACTCAACGATAGATCGATTAACTACAATTCCACTGTGGAAGGCGCATGACGAGAAAAAACGCTGCGTTCGTTTTATCAGAAAAACATCATTTTCCTCCTGAAAAAGAAAATTTTCGAATCATCGGTGAGTACGTATTATCTCTATGAATAAGTGTAGTAGGAATGGTATCTGTATATAGGTAGATACATAGCTCATATGCCCATATGCGTGTATGTTTTGCCTAGCTCATTGCTGTAATTTATGAATTCCAGACGATTTTGTAAAAATGGGGCGGTGGGCAGATGATCACTTGGTTGTGGGGCAAGTTGATTAGGTATCAGATGACAATATTGATATTATTGAAGGAGACTTTGTAATTACAAAAATAGATGGAAAAAGGTGCGATCAATTCTGACATAGCGCGTGTAGAGGCAATCGACGACTATGGATATGAGGGAGTCTTTCTCCGCAAAGTACCTTCTCATATGAACTTCGTCGACCTACGTTCATCGTGGACGAGACAGATTGTGGACTTTTTCCAAGGAGGACATCGTTAAAAAACTACCTCCACCAGAATTTTTAAAAGGAAGCCAGAGAAAAACAAAGCAACTGGTATTCAAAATTGATCTCAGTCAGTGGGAATTGCGAATTTAGACATTAAGACTGGAACACAAAGATAAATGACATAAAATGGACGTTCGTATCCGTTGTGTATGGGACAATGTTTTGGAAATATTATATTGGTATCCTAGATGGAGATATATAAATGAAAATTATTTTCCGTTCATTAAAATTCTAAACACATCGCTTATTTAGACCGTCATGTTTCCTTAGGACTATGATCATCTTTCCCCATAGTGATGATCGACTTGCCCCAGGGTGGGGCAAGTTAAGCATTTTGACCACAAATTTTGAATTGCCTTTTATAGACATTCAATGAGCTCTAATATTCTCGAAATTGGGCAGTTACTTGGGGCGATAGATGGACTAACGAATGGCAATTGAATGGTGTTTGCCGGCAAATCATCCGACGGCAAAACGGACAAAAAAAAAAGGGACCATCTTGCCCCACTCTCTCCTATATCTTTTGGACTCGTATCTCATTGGTGAAGAATCACTTTAGATTTTTTTAAAGATTCAAGTATCCAGATTCAGATATAAAAAAGCGTTAAAAGGTTAAAAAAATGGAAACGAAGAAGCTAAAAACACAGTAACTAGAAGGCACTCGAAAGAGCACAAACCTCCGCCACGTCATGCGTGATCCACGAGAACATATCGGGCCCAATGCATCCCTGAAATATCATGCTATGCAGTACTATATCGTTTTGGGCAAATCTGTGAATGGTGAAGAATCACTTAAAGAATTAAATAATTCTCGTATCCAGATCCGGATTCTGATCTTCACCAAAATCGAATCATTTCGTCCGCGACACACACCCAACCTGTCCACCAAGTTTCATCCGAATCCGTCCCAGCTTTTGTGACATCGTGCTATATATCTTTTTTTAGCCCAAACTCTCAATGGTGAAGAATTACTTTTAAAAATTATCAGATCCAGATCCGGATCCGGATCTTCACTGAATTTGAATCAACTCTTCCTTGTCACAGACCCAACATGTCTACTAAGTTTCATCCGAATCCGTCCACAACTTTTGAGATATCCTGCACACAAATAAACAAACAAACAGAAAGTGTGAAAACATCACCTCCTTCACCTTCGGTTGCGGAGGGAAAAAGAAAAATCACAAGGAGATGATTGTACACCACATACTGTGTCATTTGTAGAAATTAAATTATTAACACGATAACAATAACGTTGAGATAGCTAGATTTTTCTTCTTCCCAAATTCATGAAACTTGGCCATCCACAATTGCAATGTCCTGGACTGTATTTTGGAGCTATTATAGTGTCCAACATGGTGACTCGAGAAAGGGCAGTTATCCTCCAGATAAACCGTTTTCATTTGATCAGTCATCATTTAGGACTGGTCGGATGGCCAAGCGGTATGCACACTCGCCTCTGAGCTGTTGATAACATGGGTTCAAATCTCGGCCCAGCTATAACCTGTCATCCTGCTGTTTCACATTGAGTGAGCCAAAGTGTGTGCCGTCATCCGGATGGACGTTAAACTGGGTGTCCCATCTGCTGGCATTAGTTGGTGCATGTTAAAGATATCATGGTGTCCTTCACGAAGAGGAGGTGAGCCATTACCTCACCCTGAACAAATTCAAAATTCCGGCTTTAATCTACGAGTACACCCGCTCCCTGTGTGAGCAGTGGGAAGGGTCATGTTATTATCCTCTCTGGGGTAGAGATTACAGTAGATCTAGGCTCGTCGGTCCGTTAGTCTGTAGGGAGCGATAAGCATATAATGCCTCAAGAACGTTGGGTTTCCTCCCTTTCAGTTCATGTTAAACAGCAGTAGCAACTGTTTAAAAGTAACCATACGTTTTGTGGTTATTATTTTTTTTACTTCCGGTATGGTTCCCCACAAATCACCACGATAAGCTACATATACACATTAACATGGCATTTGTCAAGGCAGAAAAACCCCTTTGGTAGGGTGGGGGGGGTCATGAAATCGCTATATCATCCATCGTGTACCCTTAGATACTCCTGTCAAGTTTGTTGGATTGGAAAAGAAAGACTGTGTGTGTGTGTGTGTGTGTGTGTTGCTCCTCCATAACTCCAAAACCATAAAACCGAACAGCCCAAAATTTGCATGCATACCAAGGAGTAATGAATGAAAACATGGAATTTGGGTAAATTAAAGAACATTTTTGAAGATAATTAACGGGGTGCTCATCATGAAAAAACATAACAGTTTACCTGATCAGCCTGCTGTCCCCGAGGGGGGGGGGGGGGTCTTAAGCCGCCATTTTTGTTTCATCCTATCAAAAATGCCTTGCCTTGAAACCATGATGTAGCCTACTCTCACAGACTAATTAAAGTATATAATTAAACCTGTCTCCAGATTTGTGGATCAGAGAATGCAGACAATTAAGTGTCGAAATCTGGAGTGAAATTTGAAATTTAAGAAATTAACGATTCTTAAACTAAGTGTATTTACTTCACGCACGCAAGGTTGTGATCCCTCCTCCATATTTCCACAAGAAAACTGAAATTGCCAAAGCATTAAACTTAACTTTCGGAAAATTATATTCGGAGATTATTGAGTTATTGAGTAAAAGAAAGTTTGTTCAGAGAATTACATTGAGTGAAGAAAAGATTAAGTGGTAATCCTCGGAGTAGGAAGTAAAATATAATTAAATAAGTCAAATTAAAGAACGATTAAGATTACAGTGATTACAATTAAAATGAAAATCTCTCTCTTTTT
>CM068963.1:113303316-113328684 GCA_035128595.1 Eptatretus atami
TCTTTGAAATTATCAGATTTCACAACAGATTTCGACAACTTATTTAGCCTTTCGAATGATATCTGCTCCTCAAAAATGAAATGATAATTCATGATATACTTTAATTCGTCGGTGAGAGTAAATCGTGGAAAAATATCTATCGTATGCATGAAATCGCTCCAAGCTACTAATTGAAAACTATAGCACTTAAAAGGTGAGGTAACACAGCGATCGTAGCTATGATGAACAGGCATTCGATATAGTGGGTAAGTAAAAAAAAAACAAAAAAACTTTATCGTAAGGAAATTGTTGCGGGCCTGTTCCAAGTCAGGCATGGTTGAGCAGGCCAAAAAACATGGCGGCTTCAGCCCCAGCGAGGTTACCCAGGAAACGCCTGTTCCAAGACAGTGAGTGGCCGAGAGACGCCTATGAAGACTATAATTAAATAAGCGCTTTATTATTCAAAGAGGTGTTTAATTAACCCAAACAAAACCCGAATTTTCACTCTTGCACTTCTATAGAGTTTTTTTTAATATGATTGCCAAAGCTTCAGGCTGCTAGGTTTATGGTTTGATTAGGAGACAGCACACACACACGCACATTGCACACGCACACATATCGTAGAGTATGGATTGTACTCTTCAGGTATACTACAGTAATCTTGCAAGAGAATTACACAGAAGGAATGTTAATTTTTGCACTTGGGAGAGGGGGGGGGGGTGTTTAATTAAAGTTGGTCCGAGCTCAGCCAATGTGCCAAAAATATTTCACATTCATGGTATGTTAACGTTCTAACAGACATAGGCACGATTCTAATCTATCTGCCATCTACTAAAGAACACCGTTCAGATGTAGGATTCATTCAATAGTCAAAACACAACAAATACATCAAGAGACAAAAGCTGTATAAACACCACCATGCATTTCCCCCTCCACCTACCTTCCCCACTCCCCCCCCACCCCCCTTTACCCCTCCATTCTGACCTATAAATATAGATTTCCATTTCATACACCATGACGTGTAACAACTCAACATTGGTTTTATGTTGGAGAGATGGTGTGTGCTGACATTGATCTCAATGGACTGTTGTGGTCTTACCAAGAGGATGCAGCTGTAGACGGACACGACAGAGGCTTCCCTACTTGGCTAGACTCCCCTCACCAAAAACGATCCCTCGCTGCCCTGCAAAACCACATTCGCTACTATGATACAATCACGAATAATTAAAGCAATATGGGGCCACAAAACAGCCAGCAGCCATTTTTGAAAACATTTCCCATTTATTTTATATTGTGGAACGAGGAAGATATGTCGTTGTACATAACAGTGCGAGGATTTATGGATAGATAATGATACAATCAGCACATTATCACCCACCGCCTGCTCAGCAGTGCTCAGCCTTGGCACGTTTAGTCTTGCAGAAACCATCTGCAAAATAAAAACACCAAGTGCCATGTATGTTGAATTTAGCCAGCATTGTTATTTGTTATCCATGTAGCCGATCAGATGAACGAATGTTCATATGGATCACGAAAGTAACAAACACTGCCGTATAAGGAAAACGAATCAAAGTCATCAGGTCTGATACATGATTGTGAGATGCTCACTTCTGGCTCCACCTGTTCAGCTACAAAATTCCTGCAGCTCTTCCAAAAATCTTCACATCGGAGTGCTTGTACATGTATAAGCTCCCCATAGTATGACAGCATTTGCACACTCACTATCACAATCAAAAGTCTCTATTTTTCTCTCCATTGTCTTTGGGAAGTCAACTCACCTTTTTGTTCAAGTCAAAAGCGCGTTAGAGGTAACATAGTGCTGGAATAAGGCCTTCTCGCTACAAAAGTACACAAAGCTTGTCAATTTCCAGCCCATAGCATTTATATTCACACTACTGTATTGTATATGCAATGTAACATATATATATATATATATATAATATATATATATTATATATAATATATATATATATCACACTAATGAATGTCAGAGTGTGAGTGTGTTAAACCTCCAAGCTTGGATAAAGCAGTAAAGCACAGTTTGCATCTTGTAATAGCCAAAACTGCCCGATCTGTGAGCAGTAACGTCCGTTTGCCACATTAATTGTTTAAACACAGATGCAGGGATGTTCCACATGATCATTTCTGGCAATCCCTACTTGCTGACATACTTTTGGCACACCATCCCAACATCCTTTGCATTTTTAAAAATTATTTTAATCACTTGTGTCCGTACTTCAAAAATAGATTTGCATGCTGAGAAATTTCATTTTGAATGCTCCATAAAATACCTTGTGAATATGTGTGAAAACACTATCGTATCGTCCTACTATATATAACGGGCAGCAATAACATTCCACCGTTACAACAACCCATATAGGGTGATGGCCTCGGACAATTGTGTCGCGCAGGCCCGCCGCCAGGCTGATTGACAGGCGTTGTCCCGCCACCCCTCCTGGCCTCCATTAACCATTTTTGAGATAGGCTGTCTGACTGGAAGAAGAAGAAAAAGAAGAATTACAAATGAGATTTTTTGAATTGGTCAGTTTTGAGCTCAGCGATGTTGTCCAAAATCGAATGAGATGTGATTGGATGTGAAATCCTCTGCAGACGACTGGTAGTATTTATAGGTTATGAGTTGCATCTTGTAGATTTTTTTTAGAGATTTGTGTTGTATAAACAAATGGGTTCTCTGCCATCCCCACAAAGGATGTCTACCGACATCCTCATGCCCTCAGAGAAGCAGACACAGATGCCATGCCTAGAAACCCCACCACAACCTTTTTACTTTCCTATTAGCACAACATTGTAAAACTCACGCACAGCTTTGCTCTGCACACCATTTCACCTACCCTTCCTCATCCTGCTAGCCACCAGTGTGGTTTGTTCATCCAGGAGTACGTAAGTGCAGCCTTCACTAACGGCAAGTCCTGGGCCTCTATCCCAGGAAAATCAAATTTTGCCAACAACTTGCTGGAACTCGGGCACGGCGGCAGGGTCGACTTAATGCTGAAGGGCAATCTTGTGTAGCTTGTGAGGGCCATCAACCTAGGAGTGAAAATGTCAGAAAATTATACACATCGCAGTTTCTCAAGCCAGAAGAAATAACATATATTATGATATGAAAGAACAGCAATAAGTAACCTTGAATTAAAGCAAGCGCACTTGCAAAATAGAAATGAGAAACATAGAGAAACTAGAATGAGGAGTGCACACCTCCGCCAGGCTGAACAGTTACGCGTCGTCTCCACTGATGAGGCCGATCTGACCTGAACCAAAATCGAATCGGCCTTGTTTTGTCACTAACCAACTCATCCACCAAGTTTTTCATAACTCCATCCACAACATTTTGAAAAATCATGCTATAGGGAGAGTGGGGCAAGATGATCCCTGGGCATGGATGTGACTCACCCCCCCCTTCACGACTCCAATAAAGCTCGCATTGGACAGTGACGCCACTCAACGATAGATCGATTAACTACAATTCCACTGTGGAAGGCGCATGACGAGAAAACGCTGCGTTCGTTTATCAGAAAAACATCATTTTCTCCTGAAAAAGAAAATTTTCGAATCATCGTGAGTACGTCATTATCTCTATGAATAATGTAGTAGGAATGATCTGTATATAGTAGATACATAGCTCATATGCCCAATATTGCGTGTATGTTTTGCCTAGCTCATTGCTGTAATTTATGAATTCCGAAGACGATTTGTAAATAAAAAGGCCGCGGTGGGCAGATGATCACTTGGTGTGGGGCAAGTTGATAGGTAATCAGATGACAATATTGATATTATTGAGGAGACTTTGTAATTACAAAAATAGATGGAAAAAAGGTGCGATCAATTCTGACATAGCGCGTGTAGAGGCAATCGACGACTATGGATATGAGGGAGTCTTTCTCCGCAAAGTACCTCTCATATGAACTTCGATCGACCTACGTTCATCGTGGACGAGACAGATTGTGGACTTTTTCAAGGAGGACATCGTTAAAAAACTACCTCCACCAGAATTTTTAAAAAGGAAGCCAGAAGAAAAACAAAGCAATGGTATTCAAAATTGATGCTCAGTCAGTGGGAATTGCGGAATTTAGACATTAAGACTGAAACAAAGATAAATGACATGAAAATGGACGTCGTATCGCGTGTGTATGGACAATGTTTTGGAATATATATATTGGTATCCTAGATGGAGATATATAAATGAATAATTATTTTCCGTTCATTAAAATTCTAAACATCGCTTATTTAGACCGTCATGTTTCCTTAGGACTATGATCATCTTTCCCCATATGAATGATCGACTTGCCCCAGGGTGGGCAAGTTAAGCATTTTGACCACAAATTTGAATTGCCTTTATAGACATTCAATGAGCTCAATATTCTCGAATTGGGCAGTTACTTGGGGCGATAGATGGACTAACGAATGGCAATTGAATGGTGTTTGCCGGCAATCATCCGACGGCAAAACGGACAAAACCAAAAAAGACCATTTGCCCCACTCTCTCCTATATCTTTTGGACTCGTATCTCATTGGTGGAAGAATCACTTTAGATTTTTTTAAAGATTCAAGTATCCAGATTCAGATATAAAAAAGCGTTTAAAAGGTTACAAAAAAATGAAACGAAGAAGCTTAAAACACAGTAATAGAAGGCACTCGAAAGAGCACAAACCTCCGCCCACGTCATGCTGTGATCCACGAGAAATATCGGCCCAATGCATCCCTGAATATCATCTATGCAGTACTATATCGTTTTGGCAAATCTGTGAATGGGAAGAATCACTTAAAAGAATTAAATAATTCTCGTATCCAGATCCGGATCTGACTTCACCAAAATCGAATCATTTCGTCTGCGACACACACCCAACCTGTCCACCAAGTTTCATCCGAATCCGTCCCCAGCTTTTGTGACATCGTGCTATATATCTTTTTTTAGCCCAAACTCTCAATGGTGAGAATTACTTTAAAATTATCAGATCCAGATCCGGATCCGGATCTTCACTGAATTGAATCAACTCTTCCTTGTCACAACCAACATGTCTACTAAGTTTCATCCGAATCCGTCCACACTTTTGAGATATCCTGCACACAAATAAACAAACAAACAGAAAGTGTGAAAACATCACCTCCTTCACCTTCGGTTGGCGGAGGGAAAAAGAAAAATCACAAGGAGATGATTGTACACCACATACTGTGTCATTTGTAGAAATTAAATTATTAACACGATAACAATAACGTTGAGATAGCTAGATTTTTCTTCTTCCCAAATTCATGAAACTTGGCCATCCACAATTGCAATGTCCTGGACTGTATTTGGAGCTATATATAGTGTCCAACATGGTGACTCGAGAAAGGCAGTTATCCTCCAGATAAACCGTTTCATTTGATCAGTCATCAATTAGACGTCGGGATGGCCAAGCGGTATGCACACTCGCCTCTGAGCTGTTGATAACATGGGTTCAAATCTCGGCCAGCTATAACCTGTCATCCTGCTGTTTCACATATGAGTGAGCAAAGTGTGCGCCGTCATCCGGATGGACGTTAAACTGGGTGTCCATCTGCTGGCATTAGTTGTGCATGTTAAAGATATCATGGTGTCCTTCACGAAGAGGAGTGAGCCATTACTCACCCTGAACAAATCAAAATTCCGGCTTTAATCTACGAGTACACCCGCTCCCTGTGTGAGCAGTGGAAGGGTCATGTTATATATCCTCTCTGGTAGAGATTACAGTAGATCTAGGCTCGGTCCGTTAGTCTGTAGGGGACGATAAGCATATAATGCCTCAAGAACGTTGGGTTTCCTCCCTTTCAGTTTCATGTTAACAGCAGTAGCAACTGTTTAAAAAGTAACCATACGTGTTTTGTTTTATTATTTTTTTTTTACTTCCGGTATGGTTCCCCACAAATCACCACGATAAGCTACATATACACATTAACATGGCATTTGTCTAAGGCAGAAAAAACCCTTTGGTAGGGGTGGGGGTCATGAAATCGCTATAATCTCCATCGTGTAACCCTTAGTACTCCTGTCAAGTTTCGTTGGGATTGGAAAAAAAAGTACGTGTGTGTGTGTGTGTGTGTGTGTGTCTGTCTCCTCCATAACTCCAAACCATAAAACCGAACAGCCCAAAATTTGCATGCATACCAAGGGAGTGAATGAATGAAACAATGGAATTTGGGTAAATTTAAAGAACATTTTTGAAAATAATTAACGGGGTGCTCATCATGAAAAAACATAACAGGTTACCTTGATCAGCCTGCTGTCCCTCGCAGGGGGGGGGGGGGGGGGGTCTTAAACCGCCATTTTTGTTTCATCCTGATCAAAAATGCCTTGCCTTGAAACCATGATGTAGCCTACTCTCACAGACTAATTAAAGTATAATAATTAAGAATTAAAACCTGTCTCCAGATTTGTGGATCAGAGAATGCAGACTAATTAAGTGTCGAAATCTGGAGTGAAATTTGAAAATTTAAAGAAATTAACGATTCTTATAACTAAGTGTATTTACTTCACGCACGCAAGGTTGTGATCCCTCCTCCATATTTCCACAAGAAAACGTGAAATTGCCAAAGCATTAAACTTAACTTTTCGGAAAATTATATTCGGAGAATTATATTGAGTTATTGAGTAAAGAAAAGTTTGGTTCAGAGAATTACATTGAGTGAAGAAAAGATTAAAGTGGGGGTAATCTCCGGAGTTAGGAAGGTAAAATTAATTAAATTAAAAGTCAAATTAAAGGAACGATTAAGATTACAGGTGGATTACAATTAAAATGAGTAAAGCAACACGGGACAAATGAACTAAGAGTTCAAGAGAGAATTGTAAGAATATTGTAATAATATTTTAATTACTTAAATCTTTGAAAAATCTTCACTCAATTTTTGAGGCATTGCTCTCCCTCCCTCTCTTTCTTGCCCTCACCGCATTTCTTGCTCCTCCACCCCTCCTCTCTCCCTCTCGCTTGCTCCCACCCCTTCTCACACACCTTCTCCCTACCGGAGAGTATTGCGATTGTGGTGAGGTGTCACTCACCTTTTTCCTTGCTCTCCCCCCCTTCCTCACCCCACCTACCATGCTCCCTTCCCTCCTATCTATCTCCCACCTCCCTCCCGGAGGACGTGTGATGAGGCCTCATTCCCAACCCCCCCCCCCAAACTTCGCTCTCCCCCCACCCCCTCCTTCTTTGCTCTCCTCCTCTCTCCACTCTCTTCTCCCCTCCATCCATCCATCCATCCATCCATGGGGACCATACTCTGTGCAGAGCGTTGGTGCTGCCTAAGCAGTCTCCTTAGCTATTGGGCACAATCCTGGACGGGTCGCCACTCCAACACAGTACAACAGCAAGCTGGCACTCATTTTGCCAACCTCAGAAGGATAACAAGCAGAGTCAACCCCACCTGGTATTAATTTAACAGCCAAGTGGGGTTTGAACTCAGGGTCAGAGGATCCCAAGCCCACCACCTTCACCATTAAGCCAACACCAGGCATGTTGCTCCCCCTACCTCTTCTTTCACTTTCCCCCTCCCCCCCCCCCCCCGTCCCCAGAGTGTATAGCAACGTGTGGTGAGGCGTAGCTCTCCCCCCCCTTCCTCTCCTCTCTCTCCATCTCTCCTACCCCCTCTTCTTCTCCCCCCTATTCTTAATATTCCTGCCAGCGAAGCGAGGATGGTATTTGCTAGTTTGTAATAAGTAAGAGGGAACTGTAGAAGAGAGCACGTCACATACTTGATTTGATCCGGTGTCGGTGGCAGTGGCTTCTTCTCTTTGGCTGGAAGACACAGCAAATGTCGTAATATGATCACATATCTTTTAGAACAATCTGAACAACGGCATCACCACAAAAATAAAAAATAAAAACGCACCATCAAATCGGGTCATTTTCACTGCTGAGGTGCTGCAAGCACGTCATCAGGTGACCCGACACCTCATTCGCTGCATTTTGGATGGAAATTCCCAAACGACGTGCTACAGAGTACCTGTAATTCTATGTGTTCACGAATGACGTTCAAATGTAACTTTGTCAACATTTGTGAGCCACCTGGGCAGTGACAGGAAAAGAGATCGTGTTTACGCCTAAAGGTACGCACCCTCACCTCTAAGCTGTGTAGCCTGGGTTTGAATCTCGGGCCGGCTATAAACTGTCATCCTGGCGTTTCACATGCTCGGCGATTCATCAATGTGTGTACCATCTCTCGGATGGACGTTAAACTGGGTGTCCCGTCTGCTAGCATGACTTGGTAGGTGTTAAAGATCCCAAGGTGTCCTTCGTGAAGAGTCGGCGAACTATTGCTGGCAACCTGGTGAAATTCCAAATCCCTAGCCTAACTTTAGTGCTTCCCCTAGCCAACCCCACAAGAATGTGGGAATAATTGTGGCCATTAAAGAACAAGAAGAAGATGCTCATTTTATTTCCTGCATTAATAACGATGATTAAAATCTCACTAGTGCATAGGCAAGGCTCACTTTTTCCCATGAGGAAGTCGCAATTGCCATGCTGAGTCATTCTTCATCGGATGAAGAGTCAGGTGATATCTTACATATTCTATTGGTGGAAAGCCTGTGGTGCGAGACAATCGTCAATTGACTTCATGAAGAACGAATATCTTCGTCACTTAGTGGTTCTCTTTGTGTTTATCATTAACCGCTTGAGCCTTCTGGTTTTGATGATGAAAATGATGAAGTGGAGACTTTTTCATCCATCACATTCATTGTCATTTTACATATTAATACAGACTATTATTTCCCAATAATAGGGCCCAATAAATTTCAATTTCATTCAAGACCAAAATAGTTACTTTCACTGGAGGCATTACAGTTGATTTAGGCTGCCATCGATTTAGGCGTGCCAGGAAGGAACGCACGTGTTAAGTGTTGGTACAATTGGCAGCCCAAGGCCTTACGGTCGAGCTGCCCGCAACACGGCCAGCCGTTACCACCAGTCTGCCAGAGTCCAGGATGGTACTTCTGCCATGTCACGTTGTATTGGGTTTCTGCCGGTAAAGGGTATGGGGTACAAGAGAGAAAAATGAAAGCAGGAAAGGAGGGAGTGAAGAAAGTTTCACTAATCCCAACAACTTCAATTATCATGGGCAACTATCAAGGATGTCTCTTTGCGGTAGTTGTTCCCCCCAATGCAAGTCAGGGGGGGTCAAATCTTCCCTGCCGCTCGGATTCATTAAGGCAGCGCCGTCATGATCAGAGCGCCGATCGGTCCCCATTGACCAGCCCGAGAGGTCTCGGTCAGTCTGTCTCTGTCTCTGGCTTTATGAAGGCAAGAGTACAAGAGTACATCTTTGATGTGAGGAATGTCTGGGGAGTTTCCAGAAGATTGATCAGCTCTCTTCGTGCTGCAGGACCTGTTCGACTAGAACTGTCCGGGGCTCAACAACAACAACTTCAATGATGACATTGTTAATGAATATAAAATTTCCCTTGCAGTCAACGGTAGTGATGATTTCTTGAGGAACGGATGTTCAGTTTGATGTAAAGAGATTTCATTAATTTCTTGATACAGTCTCAGAACAACTCAGCATTTATCACGTTTCAATATTATTGGGTTACATGAGTGAAAACACATCAAAACTAGAATGGCACTCGGTCGAGCGCATACCACCGCCACGCAATGCCTGATCCACGAGAACATATCGGGCCCAATAAATTTTTGAAATATCATGCTATACAGTACTATATCGTTTTTGGCCCGATCTCAATGGTGAAGAATCACTTTAAAAATTTATTGTAGTTGGATCCGGATTCGGATCTTCACCAAAATCTAATCAGTTCGTTCTTGTCACACACTGAACGTGTCCACAAAATTTCATCCGGATCCGTGTACAACCTTTTGAGATATCCTGCACACAAACAAACAAACAAACAGACAGAAAGGGGTGAAAACATAACCTCCTTCCACCTTTAGTGGCAGAGGTAATCATGTGTCCAACTATATACACTACACAGTACCTTAACCATTAACAAGAGAAAAATCATTATTCAACAAGTTTTTTGAAGCCCATTTTGTGGATGACACATACCAGCGACCTGGTAATGCCTTCATGGGCACATCAAACTGCTTTTCGGCCTCCACACAACCCTCGAAGGAAGTGCAAGGCCCAAAACGTCAGTGCTTCGTCATCTTCATGGGGGGATAATTACAAACATTATATTGACAGCATACCCTGTTTGAGTGCATAAACCCACTGCCTGCGTTGTGTCTCAGTCTCTGTGAACACGTACAAGATCCCATCCTCATGAACAACCTGTACACACACACACACACACAGCACAATGATGCTGAACAAAAACATTTGGACACACGTTACACCGAGTAAGCACCAACCCAAAAATGAATTCTAATATTTTACTTGGGGAAACCAAGGCAGCACAAATCGCTATGCTCTGTAACATATATATATATATATATATATACATAATGCTGAATTAAGATGGAAACAAAATTTTCAGTGGAAGTCACAAAAATAATGTTGCTCATCCATGTGGTTCAAGAGCAGATGCCATGTCCGAAGAGCCTGTTAAAAAATAAATGACTGAGTTCCCCCTGTACAGCATAGTCCCGACTGAATCACCACATAAGAGCCAATCCGCTTTACTCCTTTATGTCTGTACAATAAGGACCAAATCTGTATCTGTACAATGGCCGGAATGAGGACACGTGCTTTAAGCCTTCACTAGAATATACTGTAAGACCCGTCGCTTCCCTGACCGAAATAGCAATTTTTGCGGTGGTGGCTAATCAATAGGGCAAGAAGAAAAAGGATTCCTGGGAGTGCTGGGATAACCAGCGTCACAAGTTGGCGTTTGCAGTTTCACCACGTGTGCCCACGTACCCATAAAATAAAATAAATTAAAAAATATATTTCATCAAAAACCTTCTCGCGAATTCCCTGAATCCACCGTAGTTCGATTTATTGAAATCCGTTAATCCGTTCTGAAGTTATAACACAACAAACAAACAAACAGACAGACAAACAGCCAGACATGACTCCTTTTATAATATAGATATCTGTACTGTATATCTGGACAAAAGTATTATCTACAATGGGGGAGTTTTTTTTTCCCCCCAACATAATCGAGGCAATCTTCATAGACTATGGCATTAAACATTGCCACTACCCATTGAGGGACTTTACTTCACTGGGGTTCGACAAATGAAGGCTCCAAAAACAAAATAAAACAAAATAAAATAAAATCACCTCCATGCTTTGACATGCACGATGAGCCTGTGTAAAGATTAACATAAGTTCCTCAGCACAAAGAGGAATCCATGTAGATAACACTGAATACAAAGGACTGTGTAATGTGCTGAAACCACTTGGTCTCAAATATAAAATGTAAAATAATGAAATGTAAATGTAAATGTATATCGAGATCAGACCCCATTACTGTAGTGGGTACCAGGAAGCAAGTGCCACGCCAGGTATTTCTGCATGCATCCTGACCAACAAGAAGCCTGCTACACATTAACCTGCCGATGGTACACAAAACAGTTCTGCGAGCAGCCAGGAACAATTTAAATTTTAAAAAGACTCTTCCGGCTAAACAGTTGCATAGGTTCTGCCGATGAGGCATGAGCTGAGCAGAGCTACAGCCTCTACTTCTCTGTATGATTGAACCACAGCCAATGTTTGTGTATCACAGACAGGTTAATGTGTGGCAAGCATTTCCTGTTGGTCAGGATGTATGCAGCAACAGCTGGTGTGGCATTTGCTTCCTGGCATCCACTGCAGTAATGAGGTCTGATCTCAACTTCATATATTGCAGGGTTTGTTCGGTTCACTTCAGAGAGGAGCATCTGTTTCTTGCTCAAGTTATTGGAACCTATTCCTATTGATGAGTGGTCCAATTGCATGATCCATGCATTCTGACCTTTCGAGGTTAGGATGTGTGTGTTTGATTGACCATGTGCTTCAGCCTTCGGGCTAAGATGCATGTGTATGCTCATGGGGCTGTTGGACTGTGTACTTTGGCCACGGAGTTCAAGTACATGCCCCAAGCTGTTTAAATATTTTGATTTGTTTAAAAAGGCCTTCCTCAGAAGGCGAGGGCCAACAGCCCGAAACACATGTTTGTGGATGGTTCCCTCTCCGGGCTGGACTGGTCTATGAAATTGAGAACTAAATTATTTTCTTGGTATTGGCTGCAGTACATTCCTACTGAGAAGTTGGGGGCTGTAGTTCTGCTAAGATCATGCCTATTAGGTAGAACTTATGCAACTGTTTTGCCAGAAGAGCCTTTTTCACTGAAACTCAACCAAAAAGTCCTGGCCTCTCCCTCCTCTGTCCCATCTTAACCCCCCCCCAAGTCCTCACCTTTCCCTCCCAACTCGAAGGCATCAGTCCCTTCCCAATGCTCCCCTCCACCGAAAGTCCTTAACCCCCCTTCCTCCCCCAAAGTTGTTCCATCTTTACTCTCACCATCCTCTCACGTCATAAAAGCAAACGGGGATCCCACGTCGAAACAGCGGAATATGTAACGATTTCTGCTCCCCTATCATGCTATCACCGACTTCACAGAAACCCATCACAGTCACCTGTTCAACTCACAAGTTTAAGAGAAAATAGTCAGAAATAGCAGCAAACCTGCATAACCTCCGCAGTGAAAGCACTGCTTGAGAGAAAGGATTCTAAAGGGTAAATTCTAAGGGAACTAAAGTGCTGGCTAAAGTCTAAAGTCTAAAGTAAAGTCTAAAGACGCCTGGTGTTGGCTCAGTGGTTAGGGTAGCGGCTTGAGATCCTAGGGTCCTGAGTTCAAGCCTCGTTTCCCACTGAATTAATTCACCAGGGGGTTGACTCAGCCTGCTATCCTTCCGAGGTCGGCAAAATGAGTACCAGCTTGCTGGATGACTGAGTCATTCGAGTATCCTGCGTCAGAGTGGCGACCTGTCCAGGATTGTACCCAATAGCCAAGGAGACTGCTTCGGCAGCACCAACACTCTGTACAGACTATGGTCCCAATGGGGGGGGGGGGATTGGTTCTAATGGATTATAAAGGGTTATTCTAAAGGGTTCCGAAATTGCTGGCCGTAATATAGAAATTGTGAGTGGAGTCAAGTGAACTGCCCAACCAATGGGAGGAACTCTCGCACGCACTCATGGCTCCTTTTAGACTATAGAACATATATATACAAATAATCCAGAATAAGTTCTTCAAATTCCGGTTGTATCAAACGACTCAACGTTTCAGCCAGCAACACAGGCTTAACTGTGCCTCTACCAGTCTGTAACGTATGTTGATTTCCGGTTGTGGTTGGTTGTTGGCTCCGTGATCGCGAATAAAACGTCACTTCCGGTCTGGCCTAACATGGAGTCCTGAGTATCTTACATGGTGTCAGAAGAATCTGCAAACATCTCCGTACATCCACGCCATCTGACGCTGGTATTTGAAACATATAAACTATGGCATCCGTGAACTTTGAACACCCAACTATTGACTGGGATTCGACTTCGCTGTATCAGGAATTTGTTCGATTCTGAAACCACGTTGGATTCGTTTTTGACGGTCCGTTGGCTGATCTGCCTGACAAACACAAGGCAGGGTGGCTTGGAACGTGGATCGGAGAACAAGGACGAGAGATATACAAGACCTTTGAGTGGATTGAAGGTGAGAAGAATGATCCCAACAAGTTTTGGACAAATTCGAATTGTATATCCGTCCGAGGAAAAACAAGCGCATCGCGAGACATCGACTGCTCAGGAGAACAAAGCCCCAGTGAATCGTTTGACAACTTTGTCAAGGACTTGTGGCTCATTCTCATGGACTGTGAATATGTGCAGCCTGAAGATGTGCTCGTGGATGCTATCATACAAGGAGTTTATGAGGAGAAAGTTCAGGAACGCCTACTAGACAGAGGTGAAGAACTTACGCTGGCCAAAGCTCTTGAAGTGGGTCAGCAGTTTGAACTTCCAAGGACTCAGATTCGCATTGTCCGTGATGAGGATATGAGTGTGGCCGCTGTACATTACAAACGAGCGAGGCCAAAACACAATCTAACCCAGGACCATTACAGCCATCACGCAGGAGACCTACCCCGAATATACAGCAGCGTAAGGACAGTTGCTTCGCTGTGGTAAGGATCCTGACCATTCATGGAATCATGTGTATGTCCAGCAATTGGATCCACCTGCTCTTACTGCAAGAAGCAAAACCATTGGCTTGCAGTTTGCCGTCAACGCGCTAGCGTGCACTCGGTGGAAACTCAGTCGGACGGTGCTCCTGTGATACAACCGAGTATGTAGATGAAACTAATGGAAACTTCTGCGGATCAGCGCATTGCAGACAACGCTTTCATTACCTTGTGACAAATGGAGACAGGCTCTCTTGGTATCAGGAAAGCAAGTGACCTTCAGGATTGATACCGGAGCTCGCTGCAACACAATGACACTATCTGATTACCAGCGTCTTGATCACACCGGTGAACTCCGTCAATCGACCAAGGTATTGTGCACTTACTCAAATCACAAGTTAAAACCCATCGCAGCCGTGGATCTTCCTGTTCAGTATCGTGGCAAGTTAGTCACCACAACATTTGAAGTGGTTGCTCTCCAACAGGAAAACATAATTTCTGGTAATATTGCAGAAGCTCTGGGCCTGATCATCAGACTTGATTCCGTTGCAACAGAAGTGGATACCTGTGGTGTCTTACTGAACTGAAGGATATCCAGATCTCGTGCGAACCACAGGAACTCTGCCAGGCATGTATACAATTAAATTGCAATCTGGTGCAAAGGGAGTTGTACATGCTTCTCGGCGACAACCCGCTTTCCTCTTGCCACGTATTAAAACCCGACTGGGGGAGATGGAATCGGACGGATACATTGCCAAAGTGAACAAACCTACAGAATGGGTCAGTTCAATGGTGGTATCTCTCAGAAACGATAAACTGAGAATTGTCTGGATGCATCCCATCTGAACGAGGTCATCAAGAGGGAGCACCATCCCATGCGTACTGTTGAGGAAGTCGTTGCTAATATACCTCACGCCAAGGTGTTCTCAGTGCTCGACGCAAAGTCAAGATTCCTACAAATCAAACTAGATGAGGAATCATCCTATCTGACATGTTTCAATACACCTTTCGGTAGGTATAGGTGGCTTCGTCTTCCATTTGGACTGAAATGTGCACCCGAAATTTTTCAGAGGATTATGGACCAATGATTGAAGGCATAGATGGAGCAGTCGCGATCATGGATGACATTCTCATCGCCGGTCCAAATGTGGAAGTACATGATCAAATTCTGAAACAAGTCATCGATCGGGCAACAAACTACAATCTAAGTTGAACCTGCAGAAATGTAAAATCGTCAGTCGTCGGTACAGTATGTAGGACATATACTGTCTGAGGATGGACTATCTCCTGATCCTGTAAAAGTTGAGGCAGTTCGCAGTATGCCAGCTCCAACCGATAAGGAATCAGTGAGGCGCTTCGTCGGATTCATCACGGATTTGTCAAAATTCATCCCTCGGTTGAGTGAAGAGTTAGCTCCACTCCGAGAACTGCTGAAATCTGATGTTGTTTATCAATGGCAACCGGTTCAAGCCAGAGCATTTGAGAGACTGAAGGAACTTTGCTGTCATCTGCCTGTTCTTGCATACTTCGATGTCAACAAGCCAGTCGAGATTCACTGTGATTCTAGCCGAAGTGGACTTGGTGCAGTTCTGTCCAGGAGGACCACCCCATTGCATACAGCTCCAGGGCTCTCACGGAGACTGAGACACGGTACGCACAAATAGAGAAGGAGATGCTTTCCATAGTCCATGCCTGCAAAAAGTTTCATTGTTATATCTTTGGGAAAACAGTCACCGTCTACAATGACCCAAACCTCTGGAAATAATTGCCAAAAGCCTTTGCTGTCTGCTCCAATGAGACTACAGAGCATGCTACTAAGATTGCAATGGTATGACCTCAATATTCAGTACAGAAAAGGGGAAGATATGCAGCTTCGCGACACGCTTTCTCGGCCTACCTGCCAGATACTGGTTCGGAAATAGACAACTTAGAGCACATTTCAATGTTGGACTTTTTATCTGTTTCTGACGAGAGGTATGCTGATCTTCAAAGAGCAACTGAGTAAGAACTCAGTCAATTACAGTCAATGATTCTTGATGGATGGCCAGATGCCAGACAAGGTGTTATCATTATCTTCGACCATACTGGGACTCCCGGAGTGAACTTTCCGTTATGGATGGCATCCTATACAAAGGCATGCGAATCGTTGTACCACCTACTTTGAGACCACGCATGCTGAACCTGATTCACGAATCGCATCTCGGAATAGTCAAGTGCAAACAACGAGCTAGGGAAGTTCTATACTGGCCCTCCATGAATGCGGACATTGAGCAAACTGTTCAGAACTGCTCCAAGTGTGCAAGCTATCAAAACTGCTTGCCTGCTGAGCCCCTGAAACCGACTCCTACACCAGATCTACCTTGGAGTGAAATTGGGACAGACCTGTTCCAATTTGATGGTAAGACATACCTGATAACGGTTGACTATATTTCAAATTCATCGAAGTGGACGAGTGAAGGATTTACGCTGCCGCACAACGCTTGAGCGACTGAAAGCACAGTTCAGTCGCCACGGTCTACCAGAGACTCTACGGCATGATAATGGGACATGTACAACTCACAACTTTAAAAAGTTCTGCAAAGATCACGGTATCTGTGTTAGAACATCTAGTCCCAGGTATCCACGTTGAAATGGAGAAGTTGAAAGGGCTGTACAAACCATCAAACGACTCTGGAGAAAATGTTCAGACAAGCACCTGGCCTTGCTGGATTATCGCACAACGCCATTGGAAGGCATCCACCTTTCGCCTGCTCAACTACTGATGGGAAGACGTCCGAGGAATACCCTGCCCACTGCCCGTAGTCTTCTAGTACCTATGGCTTATGACCGTGTTGCTGTGAAAAGACACTTCGACCTGGAGAAAGCTAAACAGAGGTTCTACAATGATCGTCACACACACAAAGATCTTCCACCATTACATCCAAATGACGAAGTTAGAATGGAACCTTCTCCGGGTTCCAAACGGTGGATACCAGCTGTGATTGTGAAGCAGCACTCGGAGCCACGTTCGTATGTGGTTCGGTCCCGAGACACGGGTGATACTTATCACCGTAATCGTCGACATTTACGTAGAAGCACCAGTGTAGCCAACGAGGGTGCTAATCTCTATCGGCCTTTCATTGAAGCTGATAATGCTACCTGTGAGGTCAGTGATGGCCCAAGCGTTTGTCAAACCTGAAGCCTCCAGATACGACGCTGCGCGTTCTGTCGAGCTGCCTGAGCCAGACAGGGCAGTCACCCCACCGAGGCCTACAGTCTCCCCTTGTGTATCGTACTAGAAGTGGTCGTATCAGTCGTCGACCAGATAAACTCGATTTGTGATTAATTGTAACTTTGCCTTTACCAAGTTTGGATCTCTGTCAGCACTGAGTTGGTTACCAGTTGATTTGTAGTTGGATTTAAGAATGAATTGGTCTTGACCGGTTGGCTAGTAAGTTATCAAGTATATATTCATCTTGCTGAATCGCTTTGCGTTCCACACTAACTTGTATAACTTTGGCCACTGCTTTTGCCACCCTGAAGGGGGAGATGTAACGTATGTTGATTTCCGGTTGTGGTTGGTTGTGCTCCGTGATCGCGAATAAAACGTCACTTCCGGTCTGGCCTAACATGGAGTCCTGAGTATCTTACACAGTCTTTGTCAAGAGCAATCTCCATGTTAACCTCCTCCCAGATAAACCCAGGGTGTAGGGTGGCCCTAATCAGCGGACCAATCACAAAGCTGTGTTGCGAGACCTTGTGACATTTAGCCAATTCTAACATCAGCCAATGACAAGCTTGTGTTATCAGTGCTTTGCATCTGTTAAGGAGGTACATTAAATTAGATCGTGTAACCTCATTGTATGTGATGTTTTAAGGATCCAATAAAGACTTGTGTCCCACTTTGTCTCTGCCCTCCCCCAGGTAACGTCTCTGGTGTATTTGTGTACAAGAGGACCACATGCCTGTGATAGAGCAGCAGTCTCCTCTGTCAGAGGCGAACTCGTTTGCCTAGTGTGCCAAGCCTCCAGTATTCGCCTCCTGCCACTGTCTGGAGATGCAGCCAGAACGTTCACATTACTCCATAGTGGAATATGGCCATCCTTAAATAACCCATGCTTGGCGATAGCAGAACAGCTCGAGTGGTTGCATTAAAAGGCCTTTCGGTATTTTTGATGGGCTGGCCCAAAGTCCTTCTGATCTCTTCCATATATTCCGCACCCACAAACACATGGGATGGTGTATACCAAAACTGAGCAGTCATTCTTGTGTTTTTCGTCCTTGACACGAGTTGTTGTACTAATGTTTTTAATTCAGGGGATGATTAGGTCCACCCACCCACCTCAGGTATATCTGGGAGAAGGTGAACAGGGAATTTGCTCTTTACAAAGGCTAGTGGAGGCACGGTTAACCCTGTGTTGCTGGCCGAAACGAGGCCACATTAAACTGGTACCGCGAGCAATCGAAGTGGTTGCAAGAAGAAAGGCCAAACTCTCCAAAAGTTATGTTAAGTAATTAAGGGTCTGTTCTCTATATGATAAACGAAGATCCAGCAGAGACCTTGCAAATGACTGAGCTGAAAGTACAGGAGTTAACATTTCTTGAAGAACAGGAAAATTTACATTAGCGTAAAAATGGTCTCAATGGATGAGTTGCTGCCCAAAAACCTTTCCTGATTTTGCCTCTCCCTTTGCCTTTCCTCAGCAGGTGCTTCAGTGAATTCACAATTCGGGCATCCATAGAAATTCCGTTGCAGAATCGCAACAAAATTGACAAGTTTGTTGGACAACTCTTCATTTAAAAAATAATAATAATCTGCTCAGCATCAAAGTCTGTGGCATACAGAGGAGACAGAATTTAGGCGAAAACTTCCTCGACACAAAACATGTCACGGTAATATCACAGGCCAACATTCCCATGAGATTAAACATGTTTATAGCGCAGCACGATAGAAGAAACAAGTTGTGCCAGGCACAACAAATCCCACCCTTTTAAGGCATAAAGTTATTTTGGGGATCAAATTTAAATTTGATACATCCTTAACCTGAATGTTGATTATAAGGAATAGAATAAGGAATATTTTAGTCTCAGTTTGAAGTCAATTAAACCATTTTTGACGAAGTTATGACCGTAAAAATGATTTTGACCTTTCAAGGCCACGTAAGGTCAAAGGTCATGGTGTCAAATGAAAGCCAATAAAAACTTGATATATGTCTTCCATAGTAAACACGCATATTCCTAACCTTTTTTGATTTATAATGGAAAATTTGTAATTTTGACCGATGACCATGACCCGCAAACTTCGGACCCTACCGATCTTCACAAATATGCATTTTTCACTATAGAAATGGGTAGGATTATAAGTGACAAATAGAATAAGGTTCACTATAAGCTTAGTTTGAAGTAAATCATATCATTTTTTACGAAGTTATGAGCGAAAAACGATTTTGATCTTTTCGTGACCTTGACCTTGACCTTTGATCCAATTGGACCCAAAAGTTAATGGGGTCTTCCAAGGTTCATTGCCCACCTGTGGATTAAATTTGATAGTGTTTGCTAAAGCCGTTTTGCCGTAAAGTTGCTAACAGACAGACAGACAAACAAATAAACCAATGTCACCCGCAGGGTGACCCATATCTTGCCAAAAGGTGACCACGTGTGACTTCTTTAAGGTCACACTGAGGTGAACAGAGCTGGTATCCACCAGGAGCGACTCCTTGAGCAATATCTGCCTACGAGAGATTCCGATGAGAATCGTTCTACAGAGTAACCATGAAAAATATGTGTTTGCCTCATAACGTCACCAAATGACGTTATAATGTCTCAAGCTTGACATATCTAGAAAGCACTCATCGAGGTGTTCAATTTGAGGTACGACACGATATGGTTCCTAAAACTTGACCTTGGGGTCAAATATGTTTGACCTTAGGCGCTAACCATGAAGGCCATGGCCAATCGCCACCAAAAACTAATCAGCTGAGCGCCAGACCATATACTACATTCCCATAAAGTTTGGAGACGATTCGATTAAAATTACTCAAAAAATAAGGGTTTCGTCGACTCCCCTGATTTGCGACAAAGTGACCTTGACCTTCAAAATTGTATGCGCTGAAAGGGACCTCTATAGGCCTCTGATATGCGAAGTTACAAAAATTTCCAATGATAACTTTGCTCTGCAGAGTGATTTATATGTGATTACAGACAAAAAAAAAAAAAACATATGAAGGTCAAGGCCAATCGCCACCAAAAATTAATCAGCTGAGCGCCAGACCATGAACTATATTCCCATGAAGTTTGAAGACGATCCGATCAAAATTACTCAAAAAATAAGGGTTTCGTCGACTCCCCTGATTTGCGACAAAGTGACCTTGACCTTTGACCTTGACCTTCAAAATTTTGTGCGCTGAAAGAGCTCTATAGGCCTCTGATATGCGAAGTTACAAAAATTTCCAATGATAACTGTGCTCTGCAGAATTTTTATACGTGATTACAGACAAACAAAAAAAAAAAAAAATAAAAAATAAAAATAAAACATACAAGCTGACTAACATATCTTGCAAAAACTTCGTTTTGGCAAGATAATAAATCTCACATGAAAGGTGAACTTCCTCCAATCGTCCACCAGGGGGCACTTTCACTTTAAACAGCAGAGTGAATAACAAAATAAACCAATGTCAACCTTAGGGTGACCCGTACTTGCCAAAAGGTGACCACGTGTGACTTCTTTAAGGTCACACTGAGGTGAACAGAGCTGCTATCCACCAGAGCGACTCCTTGAGAATATCTGCCTACGAGAGATTCCGATGAGGATCGTTCTACAGAGTAACCATGAAAAATATGTGTTTGCCTCATAACGTCACCAAATGACATCGTAATGTCTCAAGCTTGATATATCTAGAAAGCACTCATCGAGGTGTTCAATTTGAGGTACTACTCGATATGGTTCCTAAAACTTGAAAATTTGACCTTGGGTCAAATATGTTTGACCTCAGGCGCTAACCATGAAGGTCAAGGCCAATCGCCACCAAAAATTAATCAGCTGAGTGCCAGACCATGAACTATATTCCCATGAAGTTTGAAGACGATCCGATCAAAATTACTCAAAAAATAAGGGTTTCGTCGACTCCCCTGATTTGCGACAAAGTGACCTTGACCTTTGACCTTGACCTTCAAAATTTTATGCGCTGAAAGGGACCTCTATAGGCCTCTGATATGCGAAGTTACAAAAATTTCCAATGAAACTGTGCTCTGCAGAGTGATTTATACTGATTACAAAAAAAAAAAAAAAACACATGAAGGTCAAGGCCAATCGCCACCAAAAATTAATCAGCTGAGCGCCAGACCATGAACTATATTCCCATGAAGTTTGAAGACGATCCGATCAAAAATACTCAAAAAATAAGGGTTTCGTCGACTCCCCTGATTTGCGACAAAGTGACCTTGACCTTTGACCTTGACCTTCAAAATTGTGCGCTGAAAGGGACCTCCATAGGCCTCTGATATGCGAAGTTACAAAAATTTCCAATGATAACTGTGCTCTGCAGAATTTTTTATACGTGATTACAGACAACAAAAAAAAAAACAAACAAACAAAAAAAACAAACAAACAAAAAAAACATACAAGCTGACTAACATATCTTGCAAAAACTTCGTTTTGGCAAGATAAATATGCGTTTGCCTCATAACGTCACCAAATGACGTCATAATGTCTCAAGCTTGACATATCTAGAAAGCACTCATCGAGGTGTTCAATTTGAGGTACTACACGATATGGTTCCTAAAACTTGAAAATTTGACCTTGGGGTCAAATATGTTTGACCTTAGGTGCTAACCATGAAGGTCAAGGCCAATCGCCACCAAAAATTAATCAGCTGAGCGCCAGACCATGAACTATATTCCCATGAAGTTTGAAGACGATCCGATCAAAATTACTAAAAAAATAAGGGTTTCGTCGACTCCCCTGATTTGCGACAAAGTGACCTTGACCTTCAAAATTTTATGCGCTGAAAGGGACCTCTATAGGCCTCTGATATGCGAAGTTACAAAAATTTCCAATGATAACTGTGCTCTGCAGAGTGATTTATACGTGATTACAGACAAAAAAAAAACAATTTAAAAAAAAACATATGAAGGTCAAGGCCAATCGCCACCAAAAATTAATCAGCTGAGCGCCAGACCATGAACTATATTCCCATGAAGTTTGAAGACAATCCGATCAAAATTACTCAAAAAATAAGGGTTTCGTCGACTCCACTGATTTGCGACAGTGACCTTGACCTTTGACCTTGACCTTCAAAATTTTATGCACTGAAAGGGACCTCTATAGGCCTCTGATGTGCGAAGTTACAAAAATTTCCAATGATAACTGTGCTCTGCAGAATTTTTTATACGTGATTACAGACAAACAAAAAAAAAAAACAAACAAAAAAAATTTAAAAAACAAAACAAACAAAAAAAAATATACAAGCTGACTAACATATCTTGCAAAAACTTCGTTTTGGCAAGATAACAAGCCGGTAGGCGGACATGGGCAGTCGATCAAGTCGAATTTAGTCGTTTTTTCAGCCGTTACTAGCCAACAAAAGCGTCCATAGCAACAGTTCTTTCTCACACATAACTAGGACATACCATGAACCTACCATACCAGTTTCATGTATATCTGACTATAGTCTCTGAGATATAACGAACTTCGTTTTTTATGTTTTCGACCAGGGTTCATTCAAAGTCTATCTTCTCCGACAGTTTTCATAGAATCCGGCTGGAAATTTTTGACAATATGGCTGAATGTACTGCCCACAGTCGCTCGTGGCCTGATTTTTGATTTTCGAAAAAAAAAATTTTTGAGATTTTTTTGAAAATTTCAAAGTCCCGTTGCTTGGCAACGGATGGATCCATAGCAACGGTTTTCATTTGCACACAACTAGGTCATGGTATGAACCTACCAACCAAGTTTCATCGAAATCGCCATTGTATTAACGGAGCACTGGACCGAACAGAGGGACAGACAGACAGACAAACAAGCATATCGACGGAAAAACTGATAATAAGGGTAGAACACATTTCAAAAAATTTAAAAAAAAAATTTTTTTTCGACTGGATCGACTACCCATCAAGCCGGTAGGCGGACATGGGGCGTCGCCTACCCAATAGAACCTGACGCGATGGGCCCGTTTGATGGGGAATGACCTGAGGATTAAGCACAAGAAAATTCATGATTCTAGCTTAAGGGTTAATGCTGCAGATTGTTTTTTCGTTAAAATACCCCCACATTTAGAGGTTTTTCGGCCGTTGCTAGGCAACGGTGGTGTCCATAGCAACGTTTCTCATTTGCACACAACTAGGTCATGGTATGACCTACCAACCAAGTTTCATCGAAATTGCCATTGTATTAACTGAAATCGCCATTTTAAATACTGATAATAAGGTAGAAACAAATCTGAAAAAAAAAAATTTTGGAATTTTTTTTTTTCCGACTAGATCGACTACCCAACAGACAGACAGACAAACATATCGACGCAAATACTGATAATAAGGGTATAAAAAATCTCACTTTTTTTTTTTTTCGACTAGATCGACTACCTAACAAACAGACAAACAAACCGGACGATTACAATATCCCGCTCCCTCCCTCCGGGGGGTGGGATAACAAGTGAGGGGACAGAATCACCAATGCCTTTTCTCCATATTATTCATTTTATTTTGATCGACATCCAGCCACATTTTTGCATGTGCAAACAACTAATGTATTTTGAAACACTAGAAACACCCACTCCCTTCGGGAGCAGCCTGAGAGGGGGAGGGTTAGTGGGGATAGCTGGGGCAAATATATTTTGTGCCGAGGCTAATAATCCCCCCCTGCCTGCAGCAGGTAAACCACTTGCACTGTGGTACGTGTTCAGGGGGAAAATCGTGTCATCTCCCGCCCCCTCGCAGGGAAGGGGGAGAGGGGGTTGTGCCCATGACCTAACCCTGGGTAGTACCAACACGTATGCAAAATTTGGCCGAGATTGGGCCTCCGATTTACGCGCAAGATGGGAAACACTTCACAACATGCACGATGCTAAGATGGAGGGTTTCCGGGAACTGAGGTGGAGAGAAGGCAATCTGGTCCGCACCCGGGTGTTATCGCGAACACGTTTTCATGTTGTTCAGTGTGAAAAATTAATCGCAGCATTACTCACATGCTCGAGTCACGTAATTTCAATAGCTCATGAACGTAGATTAAAAAGTAGGACCATTGGACCTGCAGCTTATCTGGGGCATGGCCTAATGTTGTTACCCAAATTTGGCAGCATTCTGACCGGTGGCTCTGGAGAAGATTTTTGAAGAAATTTACTAAGTCGGCCATTTTAACCTACTTAAAGTCATGTGACCAGAATGAACTTTGCAATCCTCGTTGCCAGTCAGGAGTGGAAGGTTTCTGCTAAATTTCACGGATCGGCCAAGCGGTTTGGCCGGAGAAGTCAAAAGAGGAGACGGATGGACGGAAAAAGGGATGGTGCACGATGACGATACCTTTGCCTGAATTCCAATTCCAGATAAGGTAAAAATGGTATAAATGACAGGTATGCACTAATAACAGGCCCAAAGACCCCAAAAACGTGCAAACAAAACACGTGTACAAAGAGAGCTTCCTGTATCCCCCACTCATCATTTTCTGCCTGTTTTTCGAGCTCTATCCTTTGCAAGATAATCATCATGCATGGTTTGATTCTGTCGGGTGCATGTACGACACTCTCTTTGTCTCTCACAGGCAGATGTTGGAATGGCACTGAAACAAAATATTTTCAAGAGAAATCAGTCTTATATATTGTCTGAATCAGTTGGATTTAGCTTTTCGCATCAAAGTGTGAAAGGAACCAAAAAAACCCTACAGACAAACTGGATCTCATATCGAGGGAGGTTCTGGCAAGAATCAAAATAGTTTGGGGAAAAATATCTCTCAGCTTCTACATCTATATTCCCATTGCCTGAACAAATGACGAGACAGCTGAAATATTTATCTGTTTTATCGAGGGATATATGCACTTGGTAAGACGTGGTTACAGGTCACACATGATTCCATCAGGCTGACATCACACAAAATAATAATTCCGTCATAGCACATCCAGTGACCCAGGGGAGTATTGATGAAAGATTTGGTTATTTTATCATGAAATGTTGGTAAGTAAAAACAGATTGTTGTTAAGCTCGTTATAAAATGACACTAACTGGACTGGATTAATTATTAGGTACCACCATGACAGAATCACGAAAATGCAAACATGGCCACCATATTTTTCATGCCAATTTGATTAGTTCCAGTCAACTGGCTTAGTGTGCCCTATATACT
>CM068963.1:113380972-113399147 GCA_035128595.1 Eptatretus atami
GAAATGCCTCCTTTCCACCTATGCCAACTGATATGCTACATTGACTGATGATTCCATTGCCTGCCAATTTTCGCAGATGGTCCAGATCAAGAAGTGATCCAGTGTTGTCCCCCTAAATAGTGCTGAACCTCCTCATCTCTATTGATAGTTAGTAGCTTTCGCCACAATTATGTTTACTGATGGCTATTTTATATTCTCAAAGGTTTCCGGATGATTCTTCATTTCGATCCTAACTTACCACGTCCTTTTAAGACCCATTAAACAGCTGGTCCTTCTGGAGTCCCTTGTTTCTGCACCTGACTCAGTATCCGCACAAATCAATCTTTCTGCAGCATCTTACAGCATTTGTCGGAAAGAGACAGTTTTCTCGTGCTATATCCTCAGCAAGAACGCAGAACCATCCATGCTCCAACCCGATGGCCATCGGGCACTCGGTGTGTTGGAACTGGTTGCTTACGTATCCATCATGTTAATGTTGCTAAAAAACCAAGACAGCCACATCTCATGAGTCGTCCTCCAAAACATGCATCTGACTCACGAAAAAAATGCCTGCCAGCGGCACCACTGGTTATTTGGATCGACCGATCAGGGATGTCTTTAAACTTACGAATAAACAGTAATTAAAGTAAGGAGACAAATACTTCTCTCCTGATAATGTTCCGCAACAACATTTTTTATTTAAAAAACCCAACGTCCTCCTTATTTACTTTTACATTGTTCTCAACAAACGACAGAACAATTAACCAGTCAGAAGCCAAAGCCCTTCTTCATGCACCAAATTCCGGGTTATCTCTACTAAACATCTGTAGCTACGAAAATGGGAGGGAGACAGTAGGGTTGTGAGGGTGTGGACTTGAGAGAGCTTGAGAATAGTAAGATTGAACTTGGAAGGGGTTGAGACTTTGGTTTGGCAGTGAGGACGTGAATGGATGATCGCAACATTCATTGCACATATAGCAGAGTTGTGTTTACATTTGGGAAGAATATCACCTGTTAGAACGAATGACAATTCATGTAAACAGAGAATACAATGAGAAACTTTCAAGAGTTATGTTTCGATATTCCAAGAAAGTCAATCCTTGCCTTGGTCTAAAAACGTCCGAAAGAAAAGTGGTATTTGGAAGTGAGAGCAAAAGTGCCTCTCATGAATGTGGTCCACAAACAAATTAAAAAACACCGCACAGGGTGGATTCAACCCACGTTGTCAACCACAATGAGAATTAGCCAACCACGCCAACCACTCGCCACCCACCCACACTTAGTTGTTGATCACAATCAATAAAAAAGTGCAAATTATTCACCTTGGTTTCAATTTCCAGGCAAGTTATTTCTTGACACCATCAGCAATACAACAAAGCTGAACAAATTGACACTCAACCTCATAGTTTACTCTCTCGACTTTCTCCATTCTAGCGGTCTTCAGGCATCCAGTGAGTGTCAACCTTTTCAACACTTCAGTCATTATCGTGAACCAAACACATTTGATGAAACTTGCCACCAACTGCATATCTGATGCCAGCCGAAGTGGTTACCGCATCAAAATTCTCGCTTCATTAAGAAGCTACGGGAGTTTTTCCCCAAATACTATTCTCTCTCTCTCGAATACACACACAATTAAGAAACTGACGCAACCTCATCACCCGTATTATCCAAGTTTGTTCATGCATCTAAAAAATCAGGGCTCAGGAAGTGTGGGTTTGTGTGACTGCTTCTGACTAGGGAGCTTCAGGAACAGCTGGTCTATGTTAGCCTTTCCCACCATAAGATGGATAACCAAAATCATTTGACATTGGTAGCAGGAAGTGACCCTTCCGTTGCCCCATTCACAGGCGCTTTCCCGTAAAACCTGGCCCTCCCCATCCTCCAAACACTCTTCACTCCCTCCCAGTTACTGAACCTCACCCTGATATATCGTGAGTTAACCTATAGCTTGTTCTCTACTCAGCAGTATTGAACACCATCACCACCGTCCTTCCAATCGCTGAACAATTCAGCACGAACAGTTCACAGAAACTGCCTGTATGCTTCCTCACATATGACTTAATGAACTTCTGAGTGACAACAAACCAACTGTTCACCTGCGGAAGCAAGCCGTCCTCATTATTCTTTTTTGTGAAAGTTTGATAATTCCAGAAAATTCTCAATCGCTTTGTCCTTGGTTCAGGGCAGTCTCAACTCGAAGAACTGGATTGAAGTGAGGAGGCAAAGGTCCTCCGGTATGTTTCGGTCTCAAAACCAATTAACAACAACTAAGTATTCACCCACTCAAAGCACATATTGATTACAGTTCACCGCCTTAACCACTCACCACTGCCCACATTGTTTTTGATCACAATCAATGTGAAAGTCATATTATCACTCTCATCCAGCAAGATTCTGACACCATCACGAATTATGTGATGAATTATTCAGTTGACAATTTGTGACGTCAGTCACCTGTTCAAAATCCAAGGAAAGGATGCGAACAACATACTACATTACTATCACATACACTTGTTCCATTTATATACAATATGCAATTTATTACCCTACTATCGAACGAACGCCAAAATTGGGTTCAGCATCGTTCACTGTCTGGTCTTGTCTGGTCCTGGCACTGCACATCTGCTTATGACGTAATGAACACTTTATTCATTGAATTGTTTTATTTTAACAGAATCGTTTCACGACCTTCGTTTAACAAACTTTCGCCTATGGATTTACCCATGACGCACACGCTGCAAAGTGTGAGATTTTTTTTAACTCCGTTCTGTCGTCTGACACTCAATCAGAATTGAAAATCATTCCAAAACAGACAACTCCTGTTTTTAAGATTACTAAAGAACACACATAACCACAAAGACTGACAACTGTTAAAAACACTTCATCAATCACTAACTTGCCGAACAACTTTTTTTTCAAACTTTAAATCTTCATCTATTAAACCATCCGAGTAGAGGTGTGATTTTTTCTGACGTCATCTGGTTCGTTATACTTCATAAACTGCCCATAAGAAACGTCACATCTTCCTACGTATTTAATTTCTAGGTCAATCTAGAATAAAATTTCCACAAAAAAATTGAGACTCAGCCACGTGATGGACAATCATAGGTTGTTGTTTTAAACCTCAAAATCGCTCTCTGAATGGCTAACAATCGCGGAAACTTATACAAGTTACCGCCTCTCCATGACAAAAGTCACACTATGATTCATAATATGTTTTACAGCCCATATTGATTACCCTAAAACCCCGTAAAAATCCTCTTCTCCACAACGGTTACAGAGCGACGAAACTCACACATAATGTTCACAACAATGAGTTTACAATTTTCAAAAAATTATAGGTCACAGTTGCACCATATTGAATTGAAGAGAAAAAATATAATAATTTTCTCTAAACCCTTAATCAATCGATGGAAAACTCACATTATTATATCTATGGTAAAAAGTGAATACAGTTTCACTTTCAACTTGATCGCGATGTCTACACCAGAATTATTAATTTTGATCTGTTCTTTTATTTTTTGAATTTTTTTTTTTAAATGGAGCTCACTCTTCCTGGATGGTTGAGGAAGGAGTAGCAGTAAATGTGAATCCTATTCAGTCCTCTTGATGACTTCATCTTCTTTTTGTGTGTTCGTTCCTTCGACGACTTTTTATCAGACTTTCCGATTGTCTTCATTTATGATTTTAATTATTTAATCCCATTCTGAATTCAACTAATAATAATCTAGGGCAGTCAGGTGTCCGATCAAAGCACTCTTGGTACCATGGTACGCCAGCAGTCTATTAATAATTCAGTTATGTCTTTATTAATTATGTTAACACACCATACACAAACACCCACACACAAAAACTCACCTCACCACACACACACCACACACACACACACACACACACACACACAACACACACACACACACACATTCTGAATATGATAAAGTTTACTCCAGTAAAGGGTCTCCTACAAGCACGGCTTTGTCAATAGAAAAAACCCCTTGGATGGGTATATATGAATATTAATATTGTTTGAAACATAATATTAATCCTTTCATTTTATTACTACTTTTGTATGAGTACCTGAAAAAACCTATATTTATTTCTTTACACGATATACCACCTAGACACATGATTTGCCCAACTGGTAAAATCCATGATGAGAAGCCAAATAATCACATCTAACCTCCATCATGTTATCCTTTATCCTTGGTCAAGTCTGTGAATTGATTTAAATAACCACCAAAATACGTTCAAAAATACCAACACCAAATTGCCAGTTTCAGATGTATTATTATATATGATGATGATGATGATTGATGATGATAATATGGACAGAATGCCCAATAGGAGTCATTTCAGCCCAGTTGACATGAAACTCGCATTTTCCCAGTGAGCCACAGTCAGCAGCAAACGATTTTTACACCATAATTAATGAAAATATGGAGGAGTGGGTATGGAATTGGAAGAAGATATAAATGTTTCAAATACCCGTATATTTACCTGGAGACGGCCATATTATAACATGCGCATCCCCAAAAGTATTTCCATGACCTCTCATTACTTGGATGAATCAATTGCACTGAGGGATGCGAAGCAAGCTGCCGTCAATCGGGTATTTGACATTCCTATGCAATATTCCCTATCACATAACACTATGATTTTAATAATTAATTAAATCCAAGCCAATGCCACACTCAGGATTCTTCCACTTATTTTGTAACAATTCCCCTCTTTTTTGGGGTTTTGGTTGTATTTTCAAGCCATTTACATAGGTGTTGGAAACGCCGCCCGAATTCTTTATGCATTCAGTAAATTTTAAAGATTGTTTGTTTGTTGTCCAGGTGGTGTTCAGACTTCATTCAGATTACTGTGCTACGGAGGTAAAGATTCTGGTGGAGATACCGTTACGGTGCCTCTGCATCCTTCGGTGCTCATATCACGTAGCCGCTCTGCCAGAAGGCGACGTTGAGTGGAACTAATCCCCGGCATCGCAAATCCAAATTCAAACTGGTGAGTAGATTTGTATTGACCAACCACCACTCTAATCCGCACTCCACCACGACCATTCCTTCATTCGTTCGGCCCAAGCCAAGTCATGCATGTACAACTTGTACCTTTTACAAGTAAACTGTACCGCACGTAGAACAGCTGCTATCAAGAGCATACACAAAGCATTGCCTCACCGCGATCTTATTTCGATTCATCATCATTTCTTTTGCCCACAAAATCTTTGTTCCAATATGTAGTTCAGCAAAGGACTTCTGTGACTCCGAAGACTGACTCAATCTGTTAACTCTCCAACCCGACCGACTTGGTTGATGACAAACTTTCTGCAAATTTCTGCTCTTTCATCTTCTGAATGTTCCAATCGAATACTATCACGCTTGAAATCAACATCTTCCTGCTATTCTTAGAGAGCTCTTTTCCAACCCGGAGGATCGGCATTTTTACTTTAAGCGATTGCAGCATGCCAAGCACCATCTCTCTTCAGACTGATCTCCGTATTTATTGCCCCTATGTTAAATCAGCCTGAATATTCCACAAAACCTGCTCTCTCTCATCACATAAATCATCCCATCTCTTGTTCATATTTCCTATCCTTCTCCCATTACACTGAAATCTTATATAGCTGCTTTTGAAAACTACTTGTCTTCTTTCTGACAGCAAATCCGTCCGAACCAAATCCAGCTGCATCCCACAAAGTCCGCAACAAGGTTGTGTCCCATCAGACAATCAAAAAACAACATCGTCCAACCATCAAATACTGTCTCCCCCCTCTAAAACCTTCCTTTTTTCAGTCCTCTGGTGCACGTTACCTTCCATCTCTTCGCTTTCCCCCCCCCCCCTTCTCCCCCCCCCCCCCTCTTTCCCTCCTCCCTCTTCTTTTTTCCCCCCCTCTCCTTATTTTTTTATCTTCTTTTTTTCTTCTTTCTTTTTTTTATCTGGTCTTTCCTTATCATTTTCTCACTTCTCCTTTTCCCCTTCCTCCCCCCTCTCTTCCCTTTTTCCTCTCCTCCTCCTCCTCTTTTTATTTTTCTTTCTCTTTTTTTCTCCCCCCCCTCTTCTCTCCCCCCCCCCCCCTCCTCTTTTCTCTTCTTTTTTCTTTCTTTCCTTGTCCCTTTCTTTTTTCCCTTTTTTTCCTACCCCCCCCCTCTTTTTGTTCCCTGTTTTTCTTTATCACTTCTTCTCTTTTTTTTCTTCTTTTTTATTCTTTTTTTCCCTTCCTCTTTTTCTTCTTTCCTTCCCCCTTTTATCCCCCTTCTTTCTTTTTTTTTTTTTTTCCTCCCCCCCCCACTCTTGCTTTCTTTTATTGTTTCCTCTCCTTTTTTTTCTTTTCTTTTTCTCTTTTTTTTTCTCCTCTTTTTTCCTTCTCCTTTCTTTTCTTTTCCCCCTCTTTCCCCCTCCCCCTCCTTCACTTTTATAAATATTTTTCTTTTTTTTATTTCTTTCTTTTTTTCCTTCCTCCCTCCTCTCTCCCCCCCTCTTTTTCCTTTTCTATCTTTCCGGCTCCTTTTCCCTGTCCTCTTTCCCCCTCCTTTATTTTTTTCCTTTCTCCCTCCACCCCCCCCCTCCTTCTTCTCTCTTTCCCTTCCCTTTCCCCCCTCTCTTCTTCTTTCTTTTTTCCCCCCCTTTCTTTCTTCCCCCCCCCTCCTTTTTTTTCTCCCCCTCTTTCTTTTTTTCCTTCTCTTGGTTCTCTCCTTCTTTTTCTCTCTGCTTTTTTTTTCTTTCTGTTTTTCCTCCCCCCCCCCCCCCCTCTCCTCTTTTTCTTTTTTTTTTCTATTCCTTCTTTTTTTTTTCTTTTTCCCCCCCTCCCCTTTCCTTTTTTTCTCTCTTTTCCTTCTTTCCTTTTTTTCCACCCTCCTTATTTTTTGCCTCCCCCTCCCTTTCTGTTCTTATCCTTTCCCCCTCTTTTCCCTTATCCCCCCTCTCTCCTCCCCCCTCTTTCTTTTTTTTCTCTTCCTTTTCTCTCTTTCTTTTTCTTCCCCCTCCCCTCCCCCCCTCCTTTTTTTCCCCCTCCCCCCTCCTTCCCCCCCCCCCTTCCTTATTCCTTCCCCCCCCCCCCCCCCTCCTCCCCTTTTATCAATTCTTTCTTTCCCCCCCCCTTCCTTTTTCTTTTTTTATTCTTTCCTTTTCCTTCCTCCCCTCCCCCCCCCCACCCCTCTTTCCTTTTATTACTCCTTTCCCTCCTCTTTTATTTTTTTTTTCTCCTTTCCCTTCTCTCTCTCTATTTCTTCCCCCTCTCTTTCCTCTTTCTTTTTCCCATTTTCCTCTATTCCTGTTTCACTTCTTCTTCCTCTTTTTTCTCCCCTCCTCCTTTTTCTTTTTTTTCCCCCGTCTCTCCTCTTCCTTTTTCCTTCCCCCTTCCTCTTTTTCCCTTTGCCCTTTTTCTTTTCCCTTTTTTTTTTTCAAATGGCACCACAGTCGACTCTCTCTTTAAAGCCTAAATGGCTCGATCTGTGTTGATTCCAATCTTGGTCCCACCCCTCACTCTCTGTTCCCATCTTCCCTTCTCAATCAGCAAGCTCCTGCTCATGTGCTTTTCCCACTAATACGTGAGATTCTTCAATCTCCACTCTGACCTCTCCGTGACCAGCATCAGCTCATGTTGTCTTGAAACATGCCTCTGCGCTCTTGACATCTCTCTCCTCCCTTTTCACCTAGGCGTAGCGTCATCTACCATCTGCTTTGGAAATCCGTCAACATCACTCTCCACATACAAAAAGGTCAAAAACTAGCCCTTAACTACAACCCACAGCTCCACTTACAATAATCAGCAACTCATGGAATCCTCATTTAGTGATATTAAGTCCTTTTCTCCAACACCTCATTCATATCCATATTTGATCAGACCGGCCCACACCCCAACATCTGCTTTATTACTCAACATGTATACCACTCTATACAACCATGAGATCAAGCCATCTCTCTGGGCATCTTTGCTATTATGCATCGCATCCAGCTTGCTTGCAAACTTCTGCCTGTTGATCCAGTCCATACTCCCAACATGTTTACTGACTCCTCTCTCTCATTCCATCATTAACTCTCAACGGAATCCTTTCGTATCCTCTTCCTGTCAAGGCTGGAGGCCCCAAGGTGAGGGTGACAGGTTTTGCCCATCCTATTCCTATCCCTCAACATCTCTCGACTGTAAAAATCTCTATCTATTTCTGATACCCACCCTCTGTTCAACATTCCTCACCTTTCAGAAAGTAGGCGCAGCCTCTAATTTGTGCAGTCTTCCTTCTATCTCAATCCTTCAACTCTCTTGTTGGTTCCCCTCTCGATATGTGTTTAAGAATTCCCTCTCTCTCTCTCTCTCTCTCTCTCCTCTCTCCTCCTCTCTCCTCTCTCCTCCTCTGCTGTCGCCTTCCTTTTCTTTCCACCCGTGTCTTTCATGCCACGCCTTACAATGAACAAAAAAAATATTGCATGAAACTTTTGTGCCGATAACAAATTATGTCTAAAAACCATGAACTCTGATTTGATAAGACTTTAAAAGTTTTTATAAACAATGACTAAATAATACAATCTGAAGACGACATGGTTCCACGACTATTGATCGATGTAGATGTTTCAGAAGTCAAGATGAACAACTGATAATGTTTTCAATTATAAAAATGATCCACATGTGCTACGATGACAGATTACTCAAAATCGAAACCCGTTCGTTCAACAACTTTCAAAAATTACTTGCAAACCTTAAAGGTCACAAAACAATGTTTGACTAATTAAAATAAGGAAACCAGATACGAATTAGCTTATGAGTAGTTCGTCGGAGAAGGTCATAAACCCAGTTCGAGTCCCACAACTTTAAATTTGACCTTGTAAACTTAAAGATCAAGGTCAAGATATGACCTTTGTGGGCAAAAACTTCCTGAACATTCCAGAACATATACGTCATATAGCTTATATGGCATTTCGCCACTCCTGATACCATTACTTTATGAAATCAGCTGGTTAAAAAAAATGTGAAGGCGCCACGCAAGTGTTCGAATAGAGCAAATCATGTTCAAGACTTCTGCGAATGACCTCAAGATTATGCATAAAAATATGTTCAATCCCAGCTCTCAATTTGGCTCGTTTATATATTTTATTCAAAATATCCGCAATTTCTAGTTCTGACCTTGACCTGAACCTTGACGAAAATGAAAAAATCGAGCCGTGGTATGCATACTGGTCAACAAATACCGAACCCCTGCCAATTCGACAAACCCCTCGAGAAGAAGGAGAAAGAAATGTTATTTTTATGTCAAAATTCACACAATTCTCCTGCCTCCCACCCTTCTCTTCCCATTCCCAACTTCAATCCTATTCCTCTTACCTCCACACTACCATCTTATTTTACCCCCTTATTTCCCACCTAAAACCCCATGTACAGAAACAATTTAGAAAGGAGAGAACAGAATACCTGAGCCCCAATACCGAGCTTCTCCGCCTTATGAGTGCCCTAGCTTCCTGCCAACTGCCCAACAAGATCGGACTAACTACCATACAGAACCCACCCATCTCAATAATCACTGGGCATCTCTCAGAACTCCAGAAGAGCAGGCTTTCTGGAAAATGTTGCCTCTTTCACCACCTAGCCAATGAACCACATATGATATCCAGTTTGCCATTTCTGCAGATGTCCATATCAAAATAGATCCAGATGTGTCCCCTAAAATATGGGCTGACCTCCTCATCTATTGATAGTTGTTACTTTAGCCCACAATTTGGTACTGCATCTATTGTGATCTCAAAGTTTTCCGGATGTTCTTCGTTCTGTCCGGACTTACCAGTCTTTTTGAAGAGGCCCTCCATTAAACAGCTCCTTTGTGATCTGCCCTTCGTTCTACAGCCGCTCAGGTACCTCCCACAAACTTCTGCAGATCTTTGCAGCATTGTCGAAAGACAGCTTTTCTCGTAGGCATATCTCAGACAGAGACGCAGAACCATCCAGGCTATGCCAACCATGGCCACTGCCACCTTCGGTTTGAACCTGGTGGCGTTTATCCATCATGTTAATTTGTTGGGCTAAAAACCAAGGACAGGCACAGCTCCTTGGAGTTATCCTGCCAACCTGCCAATCTGACTCCTCGAAATAAAAACTGGCGCCAGCATGCAGCACGCGTTTTTTTTTGATTTACATCATGGGTCCTTAAAACTTGTCTACGAAAAACAGTAATTAAGGCGAAGTTCAAATCTCTTCCTATAAGTCTCGGCAAACAATTTTTAAAAAAGACCACAAGTTTCCTCCTTATTACTTTTGACATTCTCAACAAACGGGGTCAGAACAATAAACCATCATGAGAGCCAAATCCCTCTCATCACCAAAGTTCGTGTATCTCTTACATAACATTGTGAAAATAAACGGAAGAGATGGGGATTGGTGAGACAAGATTGGGGTTGACGGTTGGTACTTGGAAGAGGAGCTAGACATTGGAAAGAATTGAGACTGTGTTTTGGAAGGGTTGAACTTGGTTTGCGTGCAGTGATGACGGTAAATGATACCAACAGTCATGTCACATGTATAATAGTAGCAGTCGGTGTACATTTGGTAAGAATTATCACGTTGTTATGACTAATGCAATCATTGTAAACAGAATTAGTTACAATTGAGAACTTTCGAAGATTATGTAATATATCCAGAAGTTCTCAGTCGCTGCTTGGTCTAAAAACGTTCCGAAGAAACAGTGGATTTGAAGGAGGAGGAAAGGTTCCTCTCATAATGATGTGTCTCACGAACAAATTCAAAAATACACGCAAATGATTCGAACCCAGTGTTGCAAAGCACAATGGATTAGCAGTCGCATTCTCTCTCTTTAAACCACTCAGCCACCTCCCCACACTATGTTTTTTGATCACAATCAATTGAAAGTAATGTCTTCACGTGTCATTTTTAGCAATGATTCTTACCACCAATCAGGGAATACAACAAACTGAGCGTGAACTCAACCATCATTAGTTTCACCTGACTTTCGGTCCGATCAGCATTCTGTCTGGTTGCCTCAGTGGCAATCTCCTTCAACACTTCATCATATCGTTACCAAACACACGATTTTGATGAACTTCCACAAGCTTCATACTGATGCCAACGAAGTGTGTTTACCGCATTCAAAATCTTCCTCATTAAGAGGTCTACGGAGGTTTTGACCCCCAAATTAGCTATTGCTCTTCTTCTCTGAACTACCACCCACAATCAATAAACTTGACACAACCTCATCACCCTGATTTACCGAAGTTCGTTCACTCATCTAAAAAAATTCATGGTCCAGGAGCTCGGGTTGGTGACGCTTCTGATCCAGTGAGGTTCAAGGACAACATCCTATGTTTCCTCCCGCCATGAGATGGAACCAAAAAGTCATACATGGTATCATTGTGGAAGCCCTTCGTGACCCATTCATCAGTCCTTTCCATGACAACCTTGCCCTCCTCCTCCAAACTACTCTCACACCTCTCATTACTGAACCTCATCTTGATAGTATCGTGAGGTTTTAACCGTTATAACTTGTTTACTCTATCATGTGATGAGACACCATCACCAGCCGTCCAGATCCGATACAATGCACACAGACAGTATTCACAAGAAACTTGCCTGATGGATCCTCACTTTAGACGTTGATGAACGTTGTGTTGACCACAAACCCTAACGTTAGCCTGCAAAGCAGCCGGTCCTCATATTCTTTTTTAAAGTGTTTGTTATCCAGAAAGTCCTCAACGCTTGTCCTTGTCGATCGGTTCTTCAAACGTCCGAGAAACTGGATTGAGTGGTTTGAGGGAGTCAAGTTTCTCTCGGGGATGTGGCTCACAAACAATATAAAAAAAAAAAACAACGACAGGTGGCGATTTCGAACCCAGTGGGCCCCAAAGCACAGAAGCAAGATTCATCGCCCAACCACTCACCACCTGTCCACACTTACATTTGCTGATCACAGAATCAAAAAGTGCAATTATTCACTGGCATTTCCACAAGTTGATTCTTTACACCATCACGAATTATGATAAGTATCACGACAAATTTTGGTGACGTCATCACCTTCAAAATCCAGAGGAAGACGACATACTACATACGTATCACATACACTGCTCCATTATATACAATTGAGCAATTATACCCCACACGTAATCGAAGCAAGAATGTGGTTCAGCAATCGTGTCACTTGTCTGTCTGTCTGTCTTTCTGTCTGTCTTCTGTCGTCTGTCTACTCCCATCGTTATGACGATGACACTTAATTTCGATAATGTTTTATTTGAGCATAATCGTTTCACAACCTGTCGTTTAACAGAACTTCGCTAGATTTTGACCCATCCACACGCGCAAATGAGTTGAATTTTTTTTTTTTTTAATCTGTCGTCTGCTCTCGCACTAACAAACTGAATCATTCCAAACAGGAAACTCTGTTTTTAGATGTAAAAGAACACCACAACACACAAAGAGTGATGCAACTGTTAAAACACTGCTCCATCAATGCACTAACTCAACTAACTTTTTTTTCAACAACTTTTATAATCTTAATTTATACCCCTCGTCAAGAGAGTGTGATTTTTATACGTATCTGCTCTTTCGTTATACTCATTAAGCATATTAAGAACCTTACATCTGAAACAGTATTAAAAATTTTGAGGTCATCTCAGAAAATTGTCCACAAAAAATGATGACGTCATGTCAGTGATGACTTAATCATATGTTGTTGTTTTTAAACTTCAAAAATCGTATTCTCTGAAGGTTCTGAACAGAGTCGCGTGTAAACATTACAAAGTGTACCCCCTCCAAGTGGAACCAAAAGATCACAACATATGAGTCATACTCAACATGTTTGACACCATATGGAATTTCCCTTAAAACCCGGTCTTAAAAAGCTCTTCTCACAACATTACAGCGGAGGGAAACTCACACAATGTTCCCCAATCAATGAGTTACAAGTTGTTCATGAATAATGATAGTCACATGTTTGCACCACTAATGAAATGAAAGAAAAAATATTATATAATGTTTTCTCTGAAACCTTAATCAATCGATGTGAAACTTCACAATATGATCTAGTGGTGATGAAAGTGTAATACATGTTTTAACTTTTAACTATCGACGTTATGGTCTGACAGCCAGAATTATTAATTTTTATCTTGTTCTTTTGATTTTAATTTTTTTTTTGAATGAAGCTCACTTTGCTGGTTTCCTGGTTTTTGAGGTAGATAGCAGTAAATTGTGAATCTATTCTAGTCCTCTTGATGACTTCATTTCTTTTTGTTGTGTTCGGGTTCCTTCTGACACTTGATGCAGACTTACATTCTTCCATTTATTATTTAATTTATTTTTTCCATTCTGAATCAACTGAATAATAATTCAGGGTAGATCAGGTTCCAATCAAACTGGACGCTGTACTGCCTTCTCACAACTGCACAGTTATAAAGTGAAGTTCTGATATGCTCTTATAATTATTAACACACCTTAGTACACAAACACCAAACACACACACACACACACCACACACACACACACACACACACACACCACACACACACCTGCCGCCCACACCAACCATCACACACATTGCTGATTATAGAAAAATTTTTACTTCCAGTGAAGTCCCCACAAAACGCACATGAGCTATTAAAACTTAACACGCGTTTGTTCAATGAGGGAAAAAAAACCCCTTGAGGTTATATTATTGAATACTAATATTGTGTTATACATTAATATTATGCTTTATCATTTGATTGTTACACTTTATGAGTAAGTAGCCTGCGGAAAAACGCCTATGATTAGCTATCTTTACACGAATTACACCTGAACTCGTTTGCCCAGCGGAAAAATCCTTAATGGAGAGGAGGCAAATGAAGTCACACAACCTCAACATGTGATCCTTAGTCCTTCTGGTCAATTGTAGGATTGGAAAATAAACATCAATTATCGTGTCGAAATATAGCCAACACCAAATTGCATTTTTCGGATGATATGATGATATATGATTATGATATAATTATGGCCAATGTCAAAGTAGTCGATTCAGCCCCAGTTGGAGACAGTTGAAACTGCGCATTCGCCAGGAGTCCGACCGTTTGCAGCATCAACGATTTGTTTACACTGAAATATAGATAGTGGGAGATGGGTATATGAATGGAGAAGATAATGTCAATTCCGTATTATTGTACCTGAGAGCTCATGATTGTAAACATGTGCATCCCCAAAAATTTCAGTGAACACTCTTCCATTACTTGATAATCAGATGCAGTAGGATGAAACAAGCTTCTCGGTAATCGATTCTTGATGTATTGTACAGTCCTATTGAATGTTCATAAACTATACTTTAATTAATAATTCAATCCAACCTATGCACATCGATCCTTCTCACTTTTGTTTTTGTTAATCCATATTCCCTCCCTCTTTTGCGTTGTTGTCATTCACCTATATACCATAGTCGGTGAAAACGCCGCAATTCATTTTATCATTCAGTTTAAATTGGTTAAAGGTATGTGTTGTTTGTGTCCAGTGTGGTGGTCTTGCAACTCATGCAGATAAACTGTGTTGCGAGTGGAAATCTGGTTGGAGAGATCCGTGGTCCTCTCCGATCCTCGTGCTCATATCACGCCGAGCCACTCTCGCAGAGGTCCGTACGTTGATGGAACGAACATCCCCGGCATCGCAATCCAACAAACATGTGATGATTATGACCAACCACACTCCGCCGCCACTCCATCACTACTCATTCCTTCATCGTTCCCCAGCCAATGTGGTCATCATTTACAACTAGTTACCTTTACAAAGTAACTACTGCACTCGACCACGACTTATCAAGTGAAGCATCACAAACCATGCCTTACCTCTTCTTATCTAGTCCATCATCAATTTCTTTTGCCCACAAATCTCGTTGTTCCAATGATATGTTACGAATTTGCCGCCCCCAATGGCGAAACACCCTTTTTAACCAATGCGGCCGTCTCGCCATCCGACGGACAATTCAGTCGCAACTTTCCGAACAACGCCAAACCCCACGTCTGCTCAATGCTACACCACGCCGCGAGTCAACACTTTACCCACGCTGCGACAGGTCAATCGCCAATTACATATACCTAATATTCACCGGCAGGACTACCAGAGACCATACTCAACGAAGCCTCTGGACACGAATCCGCCTTAATGCGTTCGTTCCGTTCTGAGAGAACCGACGGTTTGTATAGTTCGCCAGCTCGACCCGGATTCAGAATCCCTAGGAAAAGCCCGCTAAATGCAGTGTAGCAATTTGTTCGTGCAAGGTAAAAGAGACACGACAACGTAACATTAAACCGCACATGTATTATGTACACACGGACACAGTAATGCAAGGAAAAGGGGGAAACAATCGCATGCAGTGATGCAAGGCAAAAAAAAACATCAACCAAAAGCCACCCAAGAAAAACGACAACGGGGGATTTATGGTACGAAGGACGAACAGGGGGGACTTGAACACCGCCCACATCTCTCAGACCCAACTCCAAAGAAAAAGAACCCCGATAAGGAAAACACCGGTGTGGGGAGCCCGGCCGCCGTCCCCTTCGCGTTTTCTTATTATAATAATTGTTGGATCTTATTTTTATTGGTTTTCTTATGTTTTTTTTTTTCAGTTTTTTTGTGTTTCCTTTTTATTGTGTTTTTTTTTTTTTCTTTTTTTATTTTTTTTTATTGTTTTTTTTTTTTCATTTTTTTCACTTTTTCGTGTTGTTTTGTGTGTGTGTGAAATATGTTGGTTCTGTTTTTGTTCTTTGTTTGATGTGTTGTAGGTTTTTTGTTTTTTTTTTTCCGTGTTTGTTATTTTTGTTTGGACTCTTAAATTTGTGTTTGTGTCATTCATTTTATTTATTGGTTTGGGGTACAGCAGTCCATTTATACCACGGCCCGCGCTAGTATTTTCACCTGACCCTCCGAGCGTGCTTTCTTGACCCTTCGACCTGCAACTCAGTGACCCCATCAAACTGTTTCCCTACAAATTGGTAGCCCAGCCCAAACCCTTTCTTCTGATACCTAAAATGTTGGTAAAAACAATGGAACATTGTCAAATAATGAAGTTCCCATTTCCCCTACCCCTAATTTTGGGCCGAATTCGTCATGGTGACCACATATAAATCGAGCCAGATGCAGCACTTTCGCCAAAGAGAGTGGCAGGCAGGCCACCCAGTCAGTGCCGGCCCCCCAAGGGGCCCCAATTCCTACCAAAAAACATCTAGGACAAACAGTATGTTCTTGTCTTTCATACTACCCCTCAAGTTTCTGGGCCGGACCCTAGACCTCCCGCTCGCAGCCCCCTACTTACCATGGATGAGTGGACGGGACTTTGGAGGGGTCCTGAAGAGTTGTGGAGTTGCCCTTCAAGACGCATCCTTGATGTTGCCGGTGGAAGTCTTGAACTCACTGGTGGGCAAAGAAGAATTTTGTCTCTCAAGGGGCACTGGATACCATTGACCAGAGTTTCAGGCAGGCTGGATGCAGAGCTGAGCTTTCAGGAGGCAGGCATAAAACTGTAGGCGTGCGCCTACAGGGGGGACAAGGAAGCCTATGTTGGCGAGGAAATCTGTGAAGGGCATAGGAGCATCAACCTGTGGTCAAGTGTTCTCGTCTCTGCTTACAGGGGAATTCAGCATTGCATTAATCCAAGCCCATCTCTCGGTATGTACTTGCAGTTTAGAGCAGAGAGTGGTGAGCTCCTTGACAGAGGAGTCCGAAGTTGAAGGCCCGCTGGCCGCCGGTGTACATTGAGAGCAGTCTGAACCAGCTGGTCCACAAGCTGCACAGTTTGACGTCAGGGAGTGGATGTTACATTAACTGTTGCTCCGATCCTCCACATCAACTGTGGTCCACCTTCAACTTGTGGAACAACATGGCCTCGGGTGAACGGTGCTTGTGATTTGAAATGGAGGGTGGAGGAAGGCGGAGATTAGACTCCAGGGATTCGTGGCTCCATGAGGGGTGAACTTCTCAAGGCTGTGGAAAGCTGCACCTGTGTTGGTCATTGCGATGCAGGTTCTGTGCTCGCCTGTAACACAGGCATCATCTCCAACGATGGAAGAGAACCTTGTTGTCCCTCTCTGGAAAGGAAGGGTGATCGCCATGACTGCAACACAACTGACCGGAGGGGTGACGCTGCTCCAGTGCCTGGCAGAGGTCTTTGCTCGGATATTCTTGATAAGGGGTCTAGCCACATCTGCTTGAGCACCAGCGTCCAGAGACAGTCTCCAGCTTTACCACCAAAGAGGTCAACGATTACCGTATTCTTGCCCTTGCGATCTCACGCAACACAGACGAGAGTTTCGGCAGGGGCTTCTTAGCAGCTATGTTGATGCACTCTGGCCACCGTAAAACCCTTCACGTCTGCAAAAACAAAAACGCAAGAAAATTGAAAACCGACTCCGTGGGTTGGGAGTACCTGCTGTGCAGCTTCCCTTCGAAGGGCAGCTCACCGGATGACGGGATTGTAGCAAAGCCTTCGGGACCCCCAATCTTTGATGATAGGAGGTAAACCACAGAGTAACATTCCCAGGTCAGATTGCGGGAGAGTGTGTCGGAGTGGTGCTGTGTCGTCCACCAGACAGCGGTCTCCTTGGGTTAACCTTCGGGTTCGGGTGTATTGCGTTCATTGCAGGTGTATGAGGCAGTCCCTTCGGGTGTGTATATATATATACAAACAAAAGAGTTTGATTCAGTGAATCGGGATTCCCTCTGTAGGATTCTTGATCTTTCTGGGATGCCACCAAAACTGATCGATCTGATGTCTGAAATCTACTCTGGAACTGAAAGTACTGTGAGATGTGGTGGTCCCATCTCTGACTTATTTCCACTTGTTACTGGAGTTCATCAGGGGTGTGTACTGGCCCCCACACTTTTCAGCCCCGACCCAGACGTCTATTGACCTCTGACTCACAGCCAGCAGAGACATGAATATCACTGCCAAGGTAAGATGCTAAAGTCTCTCCCCCTGCACCTCAACATCCCAACAGGCACAGACAGGACAGCAGCATCCAAGATGTCATTGAAAGCCTGGATCTTAGTTTTGACCCAGGAAATCCGTAATCCCAGCGGCTCTGACTCCTCAATCAACACCTCAGGGTCCAAAAGGATATCTAAAGTGACCGCAAAGATGACTTGCATCATCTGCGAAATCAGGTCAGAGATCTTGACATTCCCAAACGATGCCCCGCAGATTGATCTCTCCGACATCCTCCCGAGATTCCAGTCCATACAGTG
>CM068963.1:113399172-113422310 GCA_035128595.1 Eptatretus atami
CCGACCTTGTTTGGTTGTTTTTTTGAGATTGAATCTTTCATGTCATTACATTTTTTTTAATTTTTTTTTTCTTGTTTCTGCAATTTTTGCAAGTAATAAATGCTTTATGTTTATATATTTGTTGTGAATAATATGGAGTATGGTAATCTATCTATCTATATATTACTAAACTCTCATATTGTGTGCATATATAATATATATACAGATGTATGTCATTGTATCTGTATGTGCTCCATATACGAGGTGTGTTCAAAAAGTATCCAACCTTAATTTTTCGTGCGTAAACAAATGAAGCAGGGAGGCTGGTTTGGTGCACGTATGTAGGCGATCCTAATTCTATGCGTGAATATTTTCCCCCTGCAGAAGCTGTCAGTCACCGACAGACCGCCGATGAGTGAGGAAGTGTAAGTGAGCACCGTCGATTTTCGTTTTTGACAAAATGACGAAAAACTGAACAACGCTACTGCATCAAATTTTGTGTAAAGCTTGGCGATTCCAAGTGGAAATGATCCGCAAGATTCAACAGGCCTTCGGAACGAAGCAATTTGGCACCACACAGATAAAAGAGTGGTACAACCGCTTCAAAGATGGTCGCACATCAGTGGAAAGTGAAGCACGTCTGGTAGGCCCTCAGCATCCCGAAATGAGATCGTCATTGACAAGTGAGGACCCGCTGATGCAGGATCGTCGAATCACGATCAGAGAACTTGCAGACGAGGCGGGCGTCAGCATTGGATCCGTTCATTCCATTGTGACTGAGGATTTGGGCTTAAGGGAATCTCAGCGAAGTTCGTGCCAAAGCTGCTAACATCGAGCAGAAGCAACTCCGTTTGGAGATCGCACAGGACATGCTGGAGACTGTGAACAGCGATCCCAACTTCTTCAACACAGTGATACACTGGCGATGAGACCACAGTGATCGTCATTTTGTCAAAAACGAAAATCCAACGGCGCTCACTTACACTTCCTCACTCATCGCGGTCTGTCGGCGACTGACAGCTTCTGCAGGCGGGAAAATATTCACGCATACGAATTAGGATCGCCTACATACGTGCACCAAACCACGCCTCCCTAGCTTCATTTGTTTAGCCACAAAAAATTAAGGTTGGATACTTTTTGAACACACCTCCTATATTATATATATATATATATATATATATACATATGTATGTATGTTCCCAAAATACAGCCAAAACGGTACACGATAGCGCACAAATTTTAAACGTAAACGATAGCGTAAATGATAGCACCAAAAATTTTTTTAGGGCCACCTTACTCACATTCTCCTGCGGTGTGCAGTATCAAGTTTCGTCAAATCGGCAACGAAAAAACTTGATTAAAAAATCAATTCCCGATTCAGTCAAGTACTCTTCGGAGTATTTGATCAATACAAACAACCTCAGCGGTATATAGTTCGCTGGAGCTATCTTTTTTTTTTCTTTGAAATGATTTATTTAAAAATCTAAACATTTAGTATAGACAAGAACGATTTATTTTTAAGCATAAAATAAACATCGCCATTTTGATCTAATACTTCCGTGTTCATAATAAATAAAATTGTGTTTAGAAGATTACGCACAATAATTTTTCGACTTTCTTTTCTCCTTTTTTTTCACATTGAGTGCAGTATCAAGTTTCATTCAATCGGGCAACGAAAAAATATTAAAAAATCAATTCCCGATTCAGTCAAGTACTCTTTAGGAGTATTTGATCAATGCAAACAACCTCATAAGTATAGTTCGCTGGAGCTATCTTTTTTTTTTTTCTTGAAATGATTTTTTTCATCAAGCGCTGTCACAACAGGAACCAACGGTTCACGGTCATCTAGTATATTACTAAACTCTCAGGTCAGGTCAAGTATGAGAGCATGTGCCAGAGCAGCGCGTCGCTGCGTCCACTTTCTGCACTACTCCGTCTAGCCATCTCCCAGGCAGATGCCTGGCCCATCCCCATCTCCTTATGATGCCGATCAACCTGCTGCAACCACGAGGCACATGTCGGCCCATTGGCCTCCTCCACTCACGAGACTCCCTCGCTGAGAAGAGTCTGGTGAGCAGGATCAGCGTCAGGAAAACGAGCCACATGTCCATACAGCCGCAGCTGACGCTCACGGACCATGCAGAACAAAATTCATTTGAATCTCTCTCAGCAACCGCTCGTTGGACACAAAGTCTGACCAGCGATAGCCAGGATCTCCGAAGAGACCTGGTACCAAAGGAATTAGTTTCCATCTCAGATCCTTGTCAGAGTCCAAGTCTCACATCCATAGAGCAAGACTGGAAGCACAAGGACCTGAAGACTCAGACTTTCGTCCTCCTGCACAGGTACCGGCAGCGCCACACCCCATGATCCAGTGAATCCATGACTCCCAGGCCCGACCCAGAGTCTATTACCTCTGACTCACAGCCAGCAGAGACATGAATATCACTGGCCAAGGTAAGTGAATCTCTCCACGACCTCAACATCCCCACAAACAGGCACAGACAGGACAGCAGCATCCAAATGTCATTGAAAGCCTGGATCTTAGTTTTGACCCAGGAAATCCGTAATCCCAGCGGCTCTGACTCCTCAATCAACACCTCAGGGTCCCCAAAAGGATATCTAAAGTGCCGCAAAGATGACTGCATCATCTGCGAAATCAAGGTCAGAGATCTTGACATTCCCAAACGATGACCGCACGATTGATCTCTCACATCCTCCCGAGAATCCAGTCCATACAAGTGCTGAAAAGTGGGGGCCAGTACACACCCTGATGAACTCCAGTAACAAGTGGAAATAAGTCAGAGATGGGACCACCACATCTCACAGTACTTTCAGTTCCAGAGTAGATTTCAGACATCAGATCGATCAGTTTTGGTGGCATCCCAAAGATCAAGAATCCTACAGAGGAATCCCGATTCACTGAATCAAACTCTTTTGTTTGTATATATACACCCGAAGGGACGCCTCATACACCGCAATGAACGCAATACACCCGAACCCGAAGGTTAACCCAAGGAGACCGCTGTCTGGTGGACGACACAGCACCACTCGACACACTCTCCGCAATCTGACCTGGGAATGTTACTCTGTGGTTTACCTCCTATCATCAAAGATTGGGGGTCCCGAAGGCTTTGCTACAATCCCGTCATCCGGTGAGCTGCCTCGAAGGAAGCTGCACAGCAGGTACTCCCACGAGTGGTTTTCAGATTTCTTTGCGTTTTTGTGTTTTGCAGAATGAAGGGTTTTACGGTGGCCAGAGTGCATCAACATAGGCTGCAAGCAGCCCCTGCCGAAACTCTCGTCTGTGTTCGTGAGGATCGAAGGGCAAGAATACGGTCAATCGTTGACCTCTTTGGTGTAAAGCCTGACTGCTCTGGACGCTGTGCTCAAGCAGATGGTGGCGAACCCTATCAAGATTATCCGAGCAAAGACCTTGCCAGGCACTGAGAGCAGCGTCACCCTCGGTAGTTGTTGCAGTCCATGGCGATCACCCTTCCTTTCCAGAGAGGGACAACAAGGTTCTCTTCCAGTCAGTTGGGATGATGCCTGTTTTCCAGGCAGAGCACAGAACTGCATGCAATGACACAAGTGCAGCATTTCCACCAGCCTTGAGAAGTTCACCATGGATGCCACAGATCCCTGAGCTTTACCCCATTTCAACCGGTTCACCGCAGCCTGTGTTTCCACAAGTGAAGGTGGACCACAGTTGATTGGAGGGTCAGCAACAGTTATTGTAACACCCTGACGTCCAACTGACAGCTTGTGGAACAGCTGGTACAACTGCTCAATGTAACCGCCCAGCGGGCCTTCACTTCGGACTCCTCTGTCAAGAGCCTCCCACTCTCTGCTCTAACTGCAGTACACCGAGAGATGGGCTTGGATAATGCAATGCTGAATTCCCCTGTAAGCAGGACGAGAATCACTTGACCACAGGTGATGCTCTAGCCCTTCAAGATTCCTCGCAATAGGCTTCCTTGTCCCCCCTTAGCGCACGTACAGTTTATGCCTCCCTCCTGAACAGCTCAGCTCTGCCATCCAGCTGGCCCTGAGACTCTGGTCAATGGTATCAGTGCCCCTTAGAGACAAAATTCTTCTTTGCCCAGTGAGTTCCAAGACATCCACCGGCAACATCAAGGATGGCGGTCTTGAAGGCACTCCACAACTCTTCAGGACCCCCAAAGTACCCAGACCCCCCAAATCTCTATAGTAGGGGTGCCAGAGCCCAGAAACTTGGAGGGGTAGTAATGAAAGAACATACTTTTGTCCTAGATGTTTTTGTAGATTGGGCCTTGGCGCACATGACTGGGGTGGCCTGCTCGCCACTCTCTTGCGAAAGTGCTCATCTGGCTCGATTTATCATGTGTCACCATGACGAAATCGGCCCAAAAATTAGGGGTAGGGGAAATGGAATTCATTATTTGAACATGTTCCTATTGTTGTTTACCAACATTTTAGGTATCAGAAGAAAGGGTTTGGGCTGGGCTACAATTTGGTAGGAGAAACATTTTGATGGGGTCACTGAGTGCAGGTTGAGGGTCAAAAGGTCACCTCGGAAGGGTCAGGTGAAAATCTAGGGGCCGTGGGTATAAATGGAACTGCTGTACCAAACCAATAAATATAAATGAATGACACAAACACATTTAAGAGTACATATAACAAAGTTTTTGATAATCAAACCATGTTGGTGGATACAGAGAATTTGAGAATTAACCCCTTTATGTCTATGAGCAGAATCGCAAAAATAGGCTTTTTCTCATAAAAGTGATTATGCACTAATAAACAGGATTAGACATTGATAAAGGTATAAATTGACCAATTTCACACTATTTACCCCTTTAGTTGCATATATTAACCCTTCTGGATGTTTCATATTAACCCTTTGGACGTTTACTAGTTTCTACCCCTTGCTTTAGAGTAATGAAAAAATTCAACCAAGCCTGGCATGCATAACACTGAAAGCTGTTAAGACATGGGGTTAATATACTTATGAACCAGTTGTGAACTAGCTATTTTAGCTACGACGTCTGAGCTGTCCACCCTACAAATGCCAGTCAGGTACACTCGTTCACATTATCAGTATTTCTGTAAAATTCAACACATTTCAGTATTATTTTCAATATCGGTATAACACATTGTACACCTTTCCAACAGTACTCAAAGACAATTATTGAAAGAATGGATACCATTTATAGTAACACTAATTCAATCACTTTTTGGCTAAAACAGTAAACATACTGATGAGAGTACATGTACAATGTATTAATTAGGTTGACTGATCAGCTATGTCATATGATGAAGACTGTGCAATGGATCTAGAGCATAATGTTCATGTTCATAGAAATATCTTCATTCTTCTTCTTCCTCATGAAGCGGTGCACTATCAGTGGATTCCCCACAGCACGTTACAAGCCCATGGTGCCACGACACTGTTGGCCTTTCGGCAAGGCAATTTGATCTGCATTTGTCTTGCGCATTTGCATCTTGTTGAGAGAGGCCTGTGTTTGGATGCTTTGTCATTAGAGAGTAGCCCAGCAGTAATCCTTTCTGGTATTCCTACCAAAGTCTGTAGGGATCCGGCAGCAACGGATTTGCCGAGTGCGGGCACGCTTCCAAGTAACATTGGGTACAGAGCCCTCAGATTGTGAAATTTGAAATGCGTCTGCGGTCGGTGGGCAATGATCGGAAGGTCAGATTTCTTTGTTTTGAAAAGATGACATCGTAGCTCATCCATTAGATCCAGAGAAGTCCTTTTTTCCATTATAGTGCGTATGATCTTTTTTGTTATTTCGTGCGGACTCTGATATGCGCTTCTATATTTCAATACGCTCATGCTCATCAGGAAATTCCATACTGTGCCAACTGGCTCAGGATCTTTCCACAGTCCAATGCCACTTTCAATGCACGTTATTTTCCACAATGGAAAAGTAGCTGACTGTGTCACAGCCGGTGATTGCATATGCCGAGAGTAAGATGAACTTGTGTGTATTTTTTTGTATAAATTGCTTGTCAAAATCTGAAAAAACGGCATGGAATGAGGATCGTCTGCTTCTGCATCCAGAGTTCCTCTAAGCTTTGTTTTTACACCCTCGAAATCATGGTAGAGCCATCAATCCAAAAATATCTGTGTCTGTGGCTTGCGATGACTACCCTCTTGCATCCTTTTCCTTGCTGAGTTTATCAATGTGTAGCAAAGATTCGTGTATCACCTCCTCTGTTCATCACATCCCAAGCAGTCAAGTTCCGAACGTCCCATGATTTGTCAACATCATGGCTTGGTCCCCGATTCATGCCTCCCCAGTACAAGGTGCATCCCACTGGTATCCTGGTGATTTGTTCATCCATGTCGTTGAAAGGTAACTGTTGGAGATGTTGCTGTTTTCGTAGGTTTGAGACCAAAACCCTTCCATGATGGCAGCTGTAGGTGTCATGGAGGAGATGAAGGTTTTCGTCTTCTGCCGTTTTGCTTCTTCGCATTTGTCTCCTCAATCTTCAAGCTTTCTGAGGATGACATCATAGCGAGATCACCAACAACCAACAGAATATAGTTTTCTAATTGCCTTAACCAGTTGGTTTGAACCTATACTGTATGTGATGATTAACCTGTCGTTCGACAACCCTTGCCTTGACCATCTCCACGCAATTTGAGAAACAAGAATAAGTATTCTCATTCAACAATTTGCCTTCTAATGTTGGCACAGTTTATTATAAGTGGCACGTTCATACTCATCAACTCTCTGCTCAGAATCAATTGGCCTGAATTTGCTCACTACTACTAGGCCTACTTTTCAACAAATTAATGGTCAAGCCATTGATTTTATGGCCGAAAGTCATTGGCAATTAAGTCTGTACAACGTTCACCAATGTCCCTGTATCATGTGGAAGCATCGCAAAGTTCATTCCAACCTTTTGCCTTCTCAATATGGTGTCCTCCCGCGTCTTTTGTGCCGACAAGGATCAGTTTGCGCTCGCCCTTTCTATTCCCTCTCCTTTCACAGACGAACATACCTTTGGGAATTTTCCGGTGTGAACTGAAGATCTGGTGACTGAGAGGTGCACATTTGATTTTTGTCCTCAAGTTATTATTTAAGTCTTGGCACGTTTTATTTGATTGCCACCGATTTCTTGTTCGTTATCGTATGCAGGCATCTTCGGTGGTATTTCGGCGTTTCTCAAAGAATGTATCTCTGCAAATGACTCATCTCGAGAGACGGTCAGCAATGTCATCATTGCGATGCGCACTGCAGTACAACAGCGTGGCGTATCCATTGTCAGTTACTTGCTGCAAAGGCGTCCGTAATCGTATGCTGACATGATTATGAGCACCAAATCAGTTTTGTGGAAATAATGGATCTTTCCTTTTTTTCCCCAACTGTAGCTCAGTGAGTTCTGCCATTGGTAGGATTTGAATGAATCTAACTTGCGGCTGAAAGGCAAAGTGCAATGTATTCACATTTGGAATTAATGGTGTTAGACAATCAAGATGATAATCATTGCCAGTTCGACTTGCAATTTCAGACAGAAACATTACGGCGGGGGGGGGGGGGAGGTCAACAAGTCAAATTTTATTCCAGTATACCCATTTATTACAAGAGATGATAACATATATAGGCCTACTTACTAGTAACATAACAATGATGTTACAATTAACATCAGACATGTGCAAGAGTAGACATTTTTTCAGAAATAAACAATGAACTGAATGCTCTGATCCTAATGAGCTTCTCCGCTAGATTTCATGAAAAAACCACTGATCATTGTAAGCCAGAATTAGTCTACAATTAGCACAGCAAATCTATGATTACATGACTTTCAATTTCTACTTTACATGTTTCTAGGCAGCTGCCATAATCTCCTTGCATGCCGTAGGCCTACATGCATCAGGATTTGCCAAGGCCCTTGGGTGTTTGGTTATCTTGGCTTCAAAGTCTCAAAAGTAAGTGATGACACGCTTGAAGCCCAACATCCCGCTATCGTGCATCTAACTCAAGATTCTGATCATCTAACTCAAATTCATTGGTGTTGTATTGTTAACTAATTACCTTAACTTCCTCTTATTAGTATGTCATCATCAGTTCAATATCATTTTATGATGTTATTGGATATGATGATAAAAAACCTTCTCAATTTTGCCTGTTGCATGGCTGGAAGGTCATCTGAGGGCGAGATCCAATTTTACACCTCGCAATTAATGAAGAGCTCTTTGTTTTAAAAAGTATGGTGTCTCCATTGGCGACAGCATTCTCACTTGCGGTATTAAAATGGATATTGTAGCATAAAACTTTACCTTTAGCAAAGTAAAATGGTAAAATAGATTGATATTGATCCAATTGATACCTTCTGGACAATGTCTAGTCATGTTTTGCGTCAAGTAATTAAGCGAATAATAACTTTATGGAGAAAAAGCCGACTTTGCCATTTTTGCGATTCTGCTCATAGACATAAAGGCGGTTAATTCTCAAATTCTCTGTATTCCACCTAACATTGCTTGCATTATCAAAAAACTTTGTATATGTACTCCTTAAAATTTGTGTTGTGTCATTCATTTATATTTATTGGTTTGGGTACAGCAGTTCCATTTATTACCCACGCGCCCCTGATTTTCACCTGATCATTTCCGAGCGTGACTTTGTGACCCCTCAAACCTGCACGTCAGTGACCCCATCAAAATGTTTCTCCTACCAAATTGTAGCCCAGCCCAAACCCTTTCTTCTGATACTAAAATGTTGGTTCGTAAACAAAATAGGAACATGTTCAAATAATGAATTCCATTTCCTTACGACCCTAATGTTTTGGGGCCGAATTTCGTCATAGGTTGGACACATGATAAATCGATGCCAGATGAGCACTTTCGCCAAGAGAGTGGCGAGCAGGCCACCCCAGTCATGTTGCGCCAAGGTCCATCTACCAAAAAACATCTAGCGACAAAAGTATGTTTTCTTTCATTGACTACCTCATCTCTTTTTAAGCACATTTGTGCCACCGTTGGCACCCACTACTACTCAGCTTGTTCGCAAAACTCCTCAGCTACCCTCTCATCCTTGACTTGCCAACATCCAGCTAGGCTGGGATGGTACCATTCTCCTGATTTAAAGGTGCAAACTTAACAGTTGAACAACAAACCGGTGTCAGTATTAGAACTGAGCACTCCAGTAACCCTGCCAGTTCTGGACCATCCTCCAGGTGACCATCAACGAGACATGGTCAATCTCCTTGCCACACCACCAAGCGTTGAATACCAAGTCAGCGAATGACTTGTGGGCGCTGAAACCCTATGGAAAAATGCCACCATCCAGCCATCTGGTGGACGACACAGCACCACTCCGACACTCTCTCCCGCAATTGACCGGGAATGTTACTCCGTGTTTACCTCCTATTATCAAAGATTGGTGGGAGCCGAAGGCTTTGCTCCCAATCCGTTCATCCGGTGAGCTGCCCTGTGAAGAAGCTGCACAGGAGGTACTCTCACGGAGTGGTTTCAGATTTCCTTGCGTTTTGTGTTTTGCAGACATTGAAGGGTTTTACGGTTGGCCAGAGTGCATTCCTGCCACCAACCTTCCTAATAAGAAGTAACCTAACTCAGCGGAGGACGTCCACAGACAACAGTTGTAAAACTTCTCATCTTGTATGTATGTTCCCAAAATACAGCCAAAACGTAGACGAAGCGCAAAAAATTTTCGGCCCACCTTACTCGCCATTCTTCCTCTGGTGTGCAGTATCAAGTATCATGTCAAATCGAGCGCAATGAAAAAAATTATTTAAAAAATCAATCCCGATTTCAGTCAAGTACTCTTCGGGAATTACTTGATCAATTCAAACCAACCTTAGCAAGAGGGAGTATAGTTTGCTGCGAGCTATCTTTTTTATTTTTTGAAATGGATTTTTTTTATCAACCGCTGTCACAACAGGAACCCAACGGGTTCACGGGTCATCTTAGTAATCTATAATAACTACGTACTCCGTGATACTACAGATTCCATGATGTATGCCTACTCTGTGCTACTAACGTATTCCCTTGTACTACAATGCAGCATCAACAATTCGTGTCTAGTACATAGGATATAAAGTCAAGTTAAACACACTACAGTATGTTTGATTGTTTACACCACTCTAAGCGCATGCAACCTTTGCTTGTAATGTGCCAGCCACGTGGCATTGCCGAACCACAGCAAACAATAAACTTATAAAAAAAGCGAATGACCATTCGGGGGGGGGGGGGTCGGTTTGTACGTTCGATTTGTTTTCATAAATTACTTAAATATATGTAAAAGTAGATCCAGCTCAGTTTCATGTATGCTGCCTCCCTACGTCTGCAAAAATAATAAGAAGAAGAAGACTGAAATAAAAGGTATACATTTTGCAATGGATCGGGCTTTGCATTCATTTCTATTTTGATCTTCCTCTTAGGTTGTGTTGTTGTATATTATTCATGTATTCAGCATCTAAAAAGCTGTGATGAATATCACACGAACAATCTCCCCCCTCTTCGCTCCTCGACACCACCAAACTTTACACATATCAAAGTGGATGCAGATTGGCTTTGAGATGCAAGCAGAATGGGGCTTTGCAGATTGAGATAAAGTGATGCAGATGTTTGATTTAGCGTGCATGGTTTGGATATTTATCGCTATTTTGGAATGGTTCCCATCCATCTTCCCCATTCCCACGATCCTGGCCTGGATGGTTAAGTCTTACATTTATGTTTGATTTCTTTTCCTAATAAAGCGCTTGATGTTTATCGATTTTTTTTTTTAAATTTTGGCGAATTGCGGCTGCAATAGGCAGAGACAAATCAACTTCTCGCATTGGAATCACCATCATCGCTTTCAGCAGTAATTGAGTGTGGGCTAAAGTTTTACATTTTTTGAGAGGGAAGAAGCAGAAGAGGATGAAGGTACAAATTGGCATTTTAGCAATCTCTCGTTGTTGGTTATTTTAACAATGTATTCTGACGTCTTTTTAAATCCTAGGTGTTTCAGAAAACGCTCGACAATATAAGGTTATGGCGCTTAAAAGCTTCTGACTTCACTACTATAGTAGTTTATGAGCTAGCGTATCATTGTTGTACACCATTTCACTGCGGTGGCCTTTTTTTCCTGTATCATCCCCCTAGATGTAGTACAAACCCCTAACTTGAACAAAGCAGAGGCACAAATCGGATGTCGCATCCACAGCGCTTGCTGCATGACCTGCCAGCCAACAAGGTGGCTCGCCTGCCACGCGAGCACCTTGTCTCTTCCCCGTGATAAGCCAGTTCAGAGGCTTGCAAGCCAGGAATATAAAATCCATCCTTGCTGCCTCATCAAGTTAGGTATTTTATTGAGTTATTTTTTATAATAAGCCGGAATATGGTCGACGAATAAAATTGAATCAGCAGTATGTTGTCCTGATGAAGCCACAAAAACAAGGGCAAAATCGAGATCGACATCTCTGCTCTCCTCTATTCACGACCATAGACCTATAATCTCATTCTGCAAAAACTTGAGTACCCAAGATGGATGCCTCCTAGTTTGGAGGCTGATATGTTGATATAATTTTATGCACAGTACAGTGCCTATAGAAAGTCTACACCCCCTTTCAAAATTTTTCACCGTTTGTTGCCTTTTCGCCTGGGATTTAAATTTACATTAACTCAGATCTTTTCCACTTTTATTTACACATTTTAACCCATAACTTCCAAGTGAAAAAACAATTCTACAAATTCAAGAAAATTAATTAAAATATAAAACGTAAGAATATCTGGTTTGATAAGTGTCCACCCCCCTGAATTAATACTTGGTGGAGGCACTGTGACAGCAATTACAGCTGTGACTGTTGGATAGGTCGTCTACCAACTTTTCACACCCTCATTACCTGGTGTTTGGCTGTGTGGCTAGGGTGGCTGGCTTGGGATCCTAAGGTCCAAGTTTCAGTCTGTTGGCATGCCTGAATTAACACCCAGAAGTGGGTTAACTCAGCCTGTTATCCGTCTGAGGTGGGTGTAATGATTACCAGTTACTGTAGAGGAGCACAGCATCAGTGGCAGGACAAGGGCAGTGCTCCAAGAAATGGAGATCTAACCTAAGCAATACTCCCTGGCAAGCCAAAGCTTGGCCATGATGCAATCAAACAGAACACCTTGATTGCGGCAATATTTACCCATTCTCTGTACAAAAACTGTTCAAGGGCTCAATCAATGTTGTGTGGGAGTGTTGATTGAAAGCAATCTTCAAGTCATTGCCACAGATTTTTGATTGGATTTAGGTCAGGGCTCTGACTGGCCACTCGAAGGACATTTATCGTTTTGTTCCTTAGCCACTCCAGTGTAGCTTTGGCTAGTGTGCTCAGTTGTTCCCATACTAAAGGTGGAATTCCATCCCAATTTTCAGCTTTCTTAGAAGAGGAACAGCAGTTTTTCACCCTCTTGGATTTTTCTGTATTTGACCCATCGCATTTTCCCTTCTGTCCTGACAAGTGCCCCAGTCCCTGCTGATGAGAAAACAGCCCGTAACATGATGCTGCCACCATTCATGTTCACCGTATGGGATGGTGCTCTTTGGGTGAATGGCTGTGTTGGGGTTTGCGCCAAATGTGAACGTTTTGCATTTCGCCCAAAAAAGTTCCATCGTGGTTTCAGCAAGACCACAAAAACGTTTTGCCACATTGCTTCAGAATCCCCAGAAGTTAGTTTTTGCATAACCTCAAATGGGACTCAGGTGGACTTTTGAGTTAATAAGCTTCCTTCTGCCACCCCACTGTACAGGCCAGACTTGTGGATGCTTGGGATATTGTGGTCACGTGACACACAGTGGACCAGTCTTTGTCATAATAAAAGGCATGCGTTGCCTCTTTCAAAGTTGCGATCCGTCTCTTGGTGGCTTCTCTATGGCGTCTTCTCCTTGCTTTGTCATACATTTTGTAGGGACAGACCTTATTTAGGCCGAGTCTGGTGGTACCACACCCCTTCCACTTCTTAATGATTGTCATTGATTGTGCTTCCAAGCGATATTCAAGGCCATTGAAATATTTTATTCCCATGCCCTGATCTCTTCCTTTTCCACAACTTTATCCTGGAGTTCTTTGAAAGCTCCATGGGGCTCATGGTTTGAGTCTTGTGTGAAATGCACTACCCCAGCAGAGGAAAACCTACAGGGAACAGCTGCATTTTATTCTGAAATAATCGTATCACTGGATTAACACAGGTGGAGACCAATTAACCTGCGTGGGTTATTTTGAAGGTGACTGTTACACTGAGCTTTTAATTTACAATTGCGATTATGAGGGGGGTGCACACTTATCCAACCAAGATATTCTGTTTTGTATTTTAAATTATTTTTCTGAAATTTGGAGAATTTGTTTTTCCCTTGAAAGTGGGGTTACGAGTGTAGATAAAGGGGGAAAAAAGTCTGATTTCATCCAAATTAATTCCAGCAATAAGGCAAGGAAAAGGTGAAAAATTTTGAAAGTGGGTGTAGACTTTCTCTCGGCACTGTACATGACGTTGATGTTGTGTCATAGTCATTGTGCTTCTTTGATTGAAATATATATATATATATATATATATATATATATATATATATATTATATATAAATAATAAATACCACCCACATCTCTACCTGTGAATGGACGGGAATAGCCAATCAGCTCTCACCCTAATCAACTACACCCAGGTGGCTAGGATTGATTTCAATGATTGACCCCTCCCACACCCCTTGAGCCAGAGTATTCTGATTTCCCGACATTTCAGTGAGAGATGTGGTGGATCTTCTTATTTTATTATACTGACTGCCTTTTGAGTTTGCACTATGCAGGTACGTCTAATGGGAGCCTCATTGGTATGCATTGCTGTCTACGCCATCGCTGGAATTTGCCATAAATGATGAAAAAACCGGAATCCGGTAGCTGAGGGGTGGAGAACATTGGGATGCTCATTTGTGTACTGTTGAATAGAATGTCTTTTATAGTTGTTGAGAATTTCTGGGAAGGGTTCAAACAACGTGAGCACTTACCTTGTGTAAGTCTTCTTGGTTGCTTTATGCAGCTATTGGCTGAAAGGAGTGTGGGAAGGGGTCAAGTATATATATATATATATATATATATTACATATATATATATATAGTATATTATATATATATATTTATATGAAGATTTGAGATGGAGATTGGCCATACTCTGTGCAGAGCGTTGGTGCTGCTAAGCAGTCTCCTTGGCTATTGGGCACAATCCTGGACAGGGTCCCACTCCGACAGTATCCAGCAAGCTGGCACTCATTTTGCGACTCGGAAGGATGACAGCAGAAACAGTAACCCCATCTTGGTATTAATTCAACAGCCAGTGGATTTTGAACTCAGGACCTGGATCAAAGCCAGCCACCTAACCATTAAGCCAACACCAGGCATTATATATACAGGGCTGTCGCAAAAGTCTCCACACATTGGGAAATTAACACTTATTCAGCAAAATGTCTCCCGAAAATTGTTCAGACATAGCTTATATCTTTGTTTTTTTTCTGCAGATTCCCTTCAAGAATGCCTTTGTCAAAAGAAGAACGTATTGGAAATCATTCTCAGGCGGTCGGGAAGCGTCGCAAGGTTTGCAATCGACTTTAACAGCGAAACATGGCAAGCCCCACATCACACACGACACACACAACAAGGATTCAGAACATGGATTCATTAAAGAAACGGCATTCAAAGGGAATTACTTGCATAAACGCCAGATGTCGTTGACACGAAGTTCACCATGAGTGGAGAGACAACTTCGTGTGTGTTTACAAAGAAATTGGCAATCAGTGTAGAAACGTTTGTAATAAAGTTGCATTTTTGCTAAAAAGTGTCAATTTTCCCGATGTATGAGACTTTGCGGACCCCATGTGACAGATAGATAGATAGTGCTGTATATGATCGGGCGTTGGGATTATATAATTTTTCAAAAAGAAGGGGCGCATCCAGCCAAAAAAGTAACGAAGATCTACTTCGATTCACTTCACTAATAAGCCAAGATAGACAGGACAGATTGGTATGGTCTATCATGGGACAGACCAGTCTTGCTCTTAATTATTACTTTAATTAACAAGTAGATATTGGTACTTTTTTTGGTTGCGAAACACTTTCTTTGAAAAAAAAACAATGGTACGTATGTATATATATTTATATATAAGTATATATATATATATATATATATAATATATATATATCTATAATATATATATATATATATGTATGTATTACTCCCAAGCTCTTCCAGCGAAAGAAAGCTGCCATAAGCAATTCAAGAAAAGCTCCACAAGTTAAGCCCATATACATATATATATATATATAAAATGTATTGTATAATATATGTTTATATATATATTAATGTTATATATATATAATGTATTGCTAAAATATTTTTTTTTTTTTTTTTTTTTTTTTTTTTTTATATGTTTATTAATAATTATATTATAATGTATGTATAAATATATGTTTATATTAATGTATATATAAGATGTATAATTATATTATGTTTATATTAATTATATATATATATATATATATACTGTATATGTAGTGATATATAATGTATTGTGATAATATATATGTTTATATAATTATATATTATATAATGTTTGCTATAATATATGTTTATATTAATTATATATATATATATATATATATATTATAAATATATATTATATATGCATGTATGTATGCTTTATTGATGACCAAAGTGAGGCGGCTCACCACATTGTTTTGGGAAAAAACCGCTTTTCCTTCCCGTCCGTGCCCTGCGTGTTAAGAGGAAAGTGCCGGGTTACATGTTCTCGACCAATGACAATTATCACACTTGTAACCATCTCTAGCAAGTCCCGACTACCACGCCATTGGACACGGGTCCAGGTGAGTCGGTGGGGATTTGTTACTCATAGCGGGACCGCTGAACGCGCTGTCTACCTGTCCCTGCGGCCTGGGAAACACGTATCAACCTTTGAGGCTCCATTAACGGCTCTTTCCATGGGGTTTCCGAGGAACTGGATTTTTTGCCATCGCCGATGTTGGGTTGCTTTGCGATGGACTTTTCGTGCAATCTGCGGTAATGTCTCTGCAGGGCGATGGGAAACGGGCAGGAAAAGGATAGGGGGTAGTGAGAGGGGGGCACACGCCGAAGGTCCAACAAAGAACGAAACGTTGTGGACCCGATTATTAACTTCAGTCCGTATTTGCTGTAACATTGAAGTGGAATCAAATTCCCACAACGAGATGAATTAACGGGAAATACGAGTACAAAAAAGGTCATTACTCATAGAGTAGTTGTGGTGGTGGTGCTCTAACTCCACTTTCTCCAAGATTCCACTGTACAAAACTGTATTGCCTGCAAGTATAATTCCTCTCCAGAACATATTAAATGGTAAAGAAAGTAAGACTATTGTAACGTGTACACAAATTACGTATGCAACTGAGTTGTAAACTTGTGCTGCTAAAATTGTTAGTTGATCATCGCACCCCAGTGGTCTTGAGAGACATTAATACTGTAAATGTATATTATATTAACTATTTGTTGAGTTATAAGTACTCATAATCAGTGGATCCGTGGGGTCTACCCTCCTTACTGTGCGTAGTGCGTAGTATGGTATGTCTGCGCATATGTTGTTTGTTTGCGGTGTGCTTTGTTGTTTCGTCTGTGTGGCGTAACGTTTGTCTGTGCGTACGTTCTTCTGTGCGTGTCCATCGTTTGTAGTGTGTAAACCTGTCTGTGCTTTATCTGTTTTTTGCGTCGTGTTCGTTTTGTTGCGTGGTTTTATGCTGTACGTTGTTTTATGGTGTTCGTGCAGTTAGTTATGCTGCGTAGGATGCGATTATGTATTTTGTGGTTATTCTGGATGATCAGTGTCGTATGTTGTTCGTTTATGTTCGTTGCGTGTAACTTGTCGTATGTGTTTGTTCGCTCGGCGTTGTTGATGTATGTTGTAGGCAGTTCTTGTTCTACACTGTTGTCGTCGCTGTCCGCTGTCGTGTGTGGTATGGTCGTTCTGGCTATGTCGATGTTTCTGGGGCTATTGCTGCGGCTTGCTTCGTCGTGCGTTGTATGCTGGTGTGTGTCGTTATGTTTCGTCCGTCCTGGTGTGGAGTGTGTGCTGTCTTAACTTTGTCTTGTTATTTTTTCATGCGGTGGTTCGCGTTGCGTAGCAGTTACGTTAATATTGCGTGTCGGTGTGCTGTTTGCGTGTACTAATCCTCTCGTTCGTGTGTCGTTACGTACTAGCATGTGCTTCATGTCTGCTGTTCAGTGGCAGTTCGTCCGTGTGTCTGTGTTTTGTGTGTTCTTTTGTTGTTGTCTGTATGGATTTGTTGTTTGTGTTGTGTGTTGTGTTCATCCGTTGGCGTTTGTTGTTGTTGTATCGTCTGTGGTTGTGCGACTGCGTTCTGCGAGTTTCGTGTATGTTCCTGTTTTGTTGTGCTTAATTGTGTGTTTGCGCTTGGTGTCCTTTTTTTTTGTACGTTGTGTGGTGCTCATGTTTTGTACTTCGTCTGTAATCTCGTGATAGATTGTTATAGTGTTGAGTGTTTTCGTATGTGCTGTGTGCGTACTGTGTCTTGTCTGTTCGCTGTGTCGTTCTGGTATGTTGTCTTGTTGCGTATTCGTGTTTGTCCGTCGGATGTATTTTTTACGTTTGTGTTCGTCTTGTTGTTGTTTGTTTGTCGCTGTCGTGTTTGTCGTGTAGTTCCTGCTGTAATCGTCAGTTATGTGTCGGTTGTCGTTGTGTTGTAATGCGTAGTCCGTTTGTTGGTGTTGCGTGTACGTTTGTCGTACTGTCGTCGTTGCGTTCGTGTGTGTTGTCTTTCGTTTGTTGTCGTGTCTCGTCTTGTTGTTTGTGGTATGCTGTGTGCGTTGCGTCTTAACGCCCTTGTGTTTGTTTGCCAGTTGTGTGTACGTGTACGTTTGTTAGTTTCGTCGTTGTCGTAACTTGTAGTAGTTTGCGGGAGTTCGTGTAGTCGTCTGTGTCAGTGTTTTAATCTTGTGTTAGCTGTTGTGTTGTTTAGTCTGTGTCTGTTATCAGTTTTTCTCGTTTTGTCGTACTGTCTCGGCCTTGCTGTTTTTCGGTTGTTATGTGTTTAGTTCGTTCATGTCGTCTTTCTGTGTCGTGTTGTACGTGTGTCGTTCTGTTAGTCGCTGTTTTCGTCGCTTGCGTTCGTGCTGCAGCGATGTTCGCGTGTCTGTTTTGTTGTGTTTTGTCTGTGCGCTGTAATTAGGTGCATGATGCCAATGAATCTCTGCAACTCGGAGGGTCGAGTGGGCGCGATGTGGTGAGGGGGGAACTGGCTCCCACCAATGGAAATGAACACGTTATCGTTTGTAAAAACCACTGATGCCATGCCAATGTCAACAGGTGGAGAACCGCCTGCCAATGTTCAGAATTATTTCAGCTTAATTTAAAAAGAATGAAAAAACATCAAAGTGTGGAATACTGTACAAAAGATTATATTGTTTTGAATCACAAGTTTACAGAGTGTACCTTTGGTTCACCCTGTGCAAGTGTTGCAAGAAAGAAGTTAACCTTGTGGGACCTCGTGACCCTGTGCAGTGCGATCTGCCAATGAGTGTTGGTGCGGCAGAGAGCCTGCTGAAGGCCCTGTTGGTGGTGAAGCGGTCTCAGCAGAAGAAATTTCGACGTCTCCGTGTAACTACAAGGAGCGCGTGTTCGTGCTCACCCGGGCACGGCTTTGCTACTACGAAGGTCATTGGAGGTGAGCACACATTAGCAAGCGAAAACTTGGGGTTGAGCTGCGAGCTTTCTGACCGCATTGCGTTGTGCCAAGTTTGTGCCAAGAGCTCATGGTGCGTTAAAAAATTTTGTATCAGAGGTTGAGGAACCAAATGCTCATGAAGGCACGTTTGCGTCCGAAACAACAGAAGGCCAGGCAGGTTCACACGCTGGACAGAGATCAATGCGGCGAACAGAGAGTCGACAACATGAATGAGTGGTGAGTGGTTTAAAGGAAATCGGGCAACGTTGGGTCGGGTCAGCGAGAGTAGAAGAAGCAGGGATGGGTATGATAAAATATGAGTGATGATGGCAGCACTCTTCTAAGGGGATTGGAGGGAAAGGCAGGAGATATCACATGCAGGCTGAGTCATTCCACACATGAAAAGAATGGAGGGATGAAGGGAATGGAGGTGAGCATTCAGCTTAGAATTGGGGAACGGTAACCAGGTGTAACATTTTGGGATAATGCATGGAAACCTTTGTCGACTTTGTAAGAGGAAAGAGGGATGGAGGAGTGCAGGCCATAGGTGAGAATTGGAAAAAGGAACGTTCCTTTCAACCCTCCAGTGATGGTAGAAGGAGAAGCTCTGCTCTGCCAAGAGATGCGCGTAACAACCCAGCCATGAATTAAATCACCTCCGGGGAGCAAGATGGGAACGCAGCTGCATACCTCCACAAGTCGCGGACCCAATAGTCCAAGATACTTCAGATGAAGGCCATACACACAGTAATGAGCTCTAGCAGTCAGGGTGAACTTGGTTAGCTTTGTGGGCGAATATCGAGCACAGCCTGCTTTCGTATTACGCCTAGTGTTAGGCTGAGCGGTTGGGTGGTAAGGCTTGCGGATCCTTGGATCCTGAGTTCAAATCCACTTGGCTGTTTGCCAGTAATACCCAGGTGGAGTTGGCTCTGCTGTCATCCTTCCGAAGTCGGCCAAATATGAGTGCCAGCATGCTGGTATCCTGTGTCGGAGTGTGGCGACCTGTCCCAGGATTGTGCCCAATAGCAAGGAGACCCTACGAAAGGCAGCACCAACGCTCTGCACAAAGAGTATGCGTCCACATGTATGGATTGAGGCCTGCTTTTTGAGGCCAATTGGCAATGTGATGTGTCCAAGACAGGTTGTGACAGAATGTGAGACTAGCAGCTCCAGTACTGCCAGATCTTCCAGGATTGGTCAGAGTCATTGGATTCTGAGTATGGAATCCACTTTTGCAGACCTGGATACGAGCTTTGACACCCCCACTACCTTTTACACCCCCTCCAGGTTTTCCACCTTTTTCTGACATTGATGTAATTTCTCATGGAAGAGCTTACACATGCATTACATGCACAGTAACAAACAACATTTTTGAGATGTGTACTTTTTCATTCTTCTTCATTCCGTATGCAGCACAAGCTGTAGGTAGAATAATTGTCCGAGGGCACGGCTATGCCACTGAGGCAAATGGCCTCTGCTGGTTAGGACAGGAATTTGGAATTTGGCCATGATGGCTCACCTACCTCTTTGCAAAGGACAATCATGGGATCTTACTTTTACGTTAATAACCTATTGATGAAAAATATATTGTACAACATTAATGGGATTTGAACCTGGATTCACAGCATCATGAGCCCAATCATTTACTCATTTTACTACTGAGAAAGAAAATGTGTCCTTCCTCAAACTACCATAACATTGGGGGTGAGACCGATGCTATTCCGTATATGCTGCTTCGACCTTCTGTAGAATCTCACCACTGCCCTCCAGCACTATAGCTGTTTCTCTCCACTCCCATCAGCTTCATCATTCTGAACATTCCCTTTACACAGTCTTCTATCTTAAAACCACATCTACCTCATTTCCTCCTGCCTTTGCACTTTCCACGTTGTCTGCCTCTCTTTGCGTCGTCGGTCTTCTCCATCCGCACCAAGTGCCAGCCAACTTCAACCAGATGTTACTAATCTGCTTTCTATCCGCCCTCTTAACTTCCACAATCCTCCTGAAACCAGTTGCTCTCGCAAACTTTGCAACCTCTGTTGTTTGCTTCCTCATGTCAATGCCACCATTTCCAGACCGCTTAGTCAGCAATTTACATATGCATTCAGGGACTTACCTTTTCAGGCTTACTCATCTTCTGTTGCCTTGACTCCCTTCCAGATTCTCCTCCATGGTGTTCATATTGGCTTGCTATCCTCCTCCACACCTCTACCTCGTGAATGACCATCCTTGGTTATTCGTTCCACCTAGGTACAGCCGATCTATTCCCTTGCCTTATTTCTTTCCCCTCTAATCTGCCTATTCAATTTTTTTTCCCCTCCGACCCACATCACCTCTTTGCTCTTTCTTCCGACTTATCCTCTTTCCATGCTTTTGTGAACAACTCCTTCCACTCCTCCAGCATTTCTTGCATTGCTGCTGCGCTCTCCACTATTATCGCCAAATATTATCTCTGTACAATATCTTCATGAGATTGTTGTTTCATGCTGACCTTCCTGCTGAACAGCTACATCACCATATATGAGCATTAATGGGCTGACTGTTCTCTTCATCAAGGCCCCAATTGTTAACTCGGACTTCCGTCTGGCATCGCAGACGTCCACGCGCTACTTTTCCCTCTCGTTTCCTCATATCCACCATCGAACTTCTGCTTCCATCACGACTTTATTCATCTCCGGTTGCACGACCATTTATCTTGGAATGTTGCATGACCCTTATCAAGGTCCATATACCTCCTCGTGCCTATCCCTTCGCACCTCAAATTCTTCTCTACCAATTGGCTCAGCATAAACATTCCATTTGTGGCTTCTCTTCTCTTTTCTGAACCCCTGTTGTTCTTCACTATATCTTTTACTCCACACTCTTCCATATTCTTCCCATTAGTGGCTCATGACGTGACTTAGAAGCGTGATGCCTCGCGTAATCTCCCCAGATCTTTGTACTTTAGCCCCCATCCTCTTCCAATGTTGCGTACAATCTAGACTGTCTGCCACTCCTCCGAATCTTCGTTCTCTCATTTACATTTTGCATTCTCTCTAATGACACCACATTACGATGCCACAAGACGACACCACAATCCTCATGGATTACCATCACGACATCTTTTGACATCACGACATCACGACATCTTTTGACTTTGACAGGAGTCCTTTTTCGGTCAAAATGGTGGACTTTCTATCCTGAGTTAAAATCTCACTCGGCTGTTGAATTAATACCAGGTGGGGTTCACTCTGCCCGTCATCCTTCCGAGGTCAGCAAAATGAGTGCCAGCATGCTGGTATACTGTGTTGGAGTGGCGACCCGTCCAGGATTGTGCCCAATAGCCATGGAGACTGCTTCGGCAGCACCAACGCTCTGCACAGATAATGGAATATATATATATATATATATATATATATATATATATATATATATATATATATATATATATATATATATATACGTACATACATACATACATACATACACTAATAAAATACAATGCATGTGTCAGAGTGTCAGTGTGTCTCCTCTCGAGTGAAATCTGAAAATTTTAACAAATTAGCGATTTTTATAACTTCGCCATTGTGTTGTTCTTTCCTCCGAGTCTGTGTGGGCATGGGGTTACCGAGCAGGGGTCATTCCGGGCGAGGATGGTTTTTGGCCCAGTCGGGCACGTTGTGTGATGAGTGATATTAAAGTTGATTTCAACCTCATCAAGATTGGTGTTTTGGCCATGGTGCTCCACGAGGGATTCCCAGTAACCTTTGCGGCGATTAGTGTATTTATTGAAGCAAAGCATTAAACTTAAGTTTTTTTGCTGTTCGGACGATTATATCGAGTGAAGAAAAATGTATGGAATGTGCAGAAAGTGTAAATTCAGAGTGAAACGCCGTGCTTCATAACCTGCTTTTGCAATCCATGATGGCACAGTCCACAGGAGACCTTTTTTCGGCAATTACATACGCAGTCTCCTCCATAACTCCAAAACTATAAAACCTAGCAGCCTGAAACTTTGCATGCATACTAATAAAACTCCAAGGAAATGCAAGAGCGAAAATTGGGTGTTTGGGTTAATTGAAACACCCCTTCTGAAGATAATTTAGGGGGTGCTCATCACAAGAAACCAAAATATGCCTTTCCAAGATGGCGTGCCGCCATCGTGGTCAGCCCTCTGTGGTTGCTGGAGTCTTCAGCCGCCATTTTGTTCGGCCAATTCAAGCATGCCTCAAGATGGAACTAAATTTGGGAATCTGTGAGCTTAAGTGTTACGTGTCACCATACGAGGAGTGGTGCGGTGTTAATTAGCCGAGGGAGTAAAAATAAGTCCCCCAGTTGGTGATTGCACTCAGTGATTTTCCCTATATTTTTTATATTGCAAAGCCAGGCAGTAAAGCTGGGAAACACGTCCCTGAAACCACAACAAACAAGAGAAGCCCCACCTTCCCGGGTTTGGGGGCGAGCAGGCCATGCCC
>CM068963.1:113429927-113445792 GCA_035128595.1 Eptatretus atami
TAGCAGTGCCTCCAACTTCAGAATCATCTTCAATTCCGCTCACGCACTCGTCCAGTAGCGGAAAGTTCACAAAGTTGTCCTTCTCTGTTCGCCGCTTCCATAACGGTAACTTCTTTCGAAAAGCGCTCAGCTTTTCTTCAGCTTCGATGACATTCACTCCACCGCCCTGCATCTGGCAATTGAGATGGTTGAGTGCGTCGAAGATGTCAGCCATGTACGCCAAGCTAGGATGAACATTGATGCTTTGAAATGAGTTGTTATGGCGATGTTGGTGCTCTCGCAAAAACAGGGCTAATTCTACACGCAAGGCAAAAACACGCCTCAGTACCTTCACTCGTGATAACCACCGAACGTTAGAGTGGTATAGAAGGACTTCGAATTCAGAGCCGATTTCATTGCACAGCTCTTTGAAGATGCGATGATTCCGAGCACTGCTTCGCTGTAATTCACAGTTTCAACGACGATTTTCAGAACATCGGCCAGTTCTGGAGGCAGAGTTTTTGATGCCAGCGTGTGTCTGTGCAGGACACAGTGCGTGACGACGTGTGATGCATCGGCCTTCACCAGCGCTCCAAAACCGGAGTTGCGCCCCAGCATTGCTGGAGCCCCGTCCGAGCAAACTGCAGACACCATGTTCCACGAAAGACCGTTGCTTCTGAAGAAGTCGTCCACAAGTTTCTTCACGTCAGCTGCTTTAGTCGTTGTTGTGAGAGGCTTGCAGAACAGAAACTCTTCCGTGATTCTGTCTCCCTTGACATAACGCACAAATACGATGAGCTGGCTCAAATTAGAAACGTCGGTGGTCTCGTTGAGTTGAAGGCTGAATTTTGGTGGACTCGTGACTATATTTGCAACTACCTGGGTGAGGATATCATCGCTAATGTCATCGATTCTGCTGCTGATGGTGTCATTTGAGAGTGGAACAAGAGACAACTTTTCTTCAGCAGCTTTTCCAAGCATGATGTTGGCCATCTTCAATGCGGCCGGTTTGATGAGTGTTTCGCCAACGGTGTGTGGTTTGCCCTGTTTTGCAATTAGCCAAATCTAATCAATTCGTCCTCGTCAGAAGAATTTTTTTTAAAAAAACCCGTCCACTAGCTTTCATCTGAAGCTGTCCTTAACGTTGAGATATCCTGCTCACAGACAAACAAAGACAGACAGGGGTGAAAACATAACCTCCATCCACCTTCAGTGGCAGAGGTAATAAATTTGCTAACCATGTGGGCACGCCCTAATCCCAAGGGAGTTTCCACCTGCTGAAATATGATGCCAGTGGATCGTGGCAAGGGCATCGATGGTACTGGAGACATCACAGTTGCGTGAACGAAGCAAGTGAGACAGCTCTCAGTTTTCATCACCAAAACTGGTGGACAACATTTAAGATGGTGCTTCACCAAGGTGTTTATCTGCACCTGGAGTGTGGAGAGCAAGAATGAAACAAATGACATTTTTCTGCGGCATCTTATTATAGCAGGGAAGCGGGGGCTGGGTGAATGGCTCAAGCTAATTTCAGTCAATTCCATGGTCATTTGAGCTTCGAGCAAGCAGACATTCCAATCATGTATTTTTATTATTGATACAGAAATCTTGGCTCAAAGAGGAGCGAAAAAAAATTGTAGGATTAATGGCTGGAAGTAAAGGAGCAGAAGACATTTAAGGGATCTTCGAAGACAGCAGGAGGGGGTGAGAGCAAGCATGATGTGACGATGAGCAGCACTTCTGAAAGACTGGAGGGAAGGGAGAAAGGATGCCAGTTCAACAGACAAGGGAAGGAAGGAATGGAGGTAAGGATTCAACTTAGAATTGGGGAGGGAAACGAGGTGTTGGATTCTGGAAGAACGTGCAATAACACGGAAAGCCTTGGACTCGATCATATCCGATGGGGCAAGATGGGAAGAAGCTTCATCAGTCCAAAGTGAGAACCCATAATCCAAGATACTTTGGATGAAGACTGTATACACTGTAATCAGCTCTGAAGAACAGAAAATGGACTTCTTCATACTGTTTTCAATTTTCAAATTTTTTTATACTGATCGGATGTGGCGTTCTACATATGCAATTATGAGGTCATAACGAGGGCACCTATGACATCATAAAAAAATCCCTTATTCCCCATGAAGAGTACTTGCTATGTGCCAAGCTTCAATTTTTTCCTTGGTGCAGTTTCAGAGATACAGAAGTCCAAAGTTTTTCCAATATGGCTGCCACACCACGTGACCCATGACGTCATAATCATTAAAACATTCTCCATGAGTAGTCACACCAATGGTGAAAATTTCATCTCAATCCGACAAGCGGTTACAGAGAAAAACATTAAAGTTCTGTGCGGACAAACAAACAGAGACAGACAGACAGACAAACAGACAAACAAGAAGAAGGCGTCGTGCAGAGCACGATACTTGCAAAATCCAGAAAACAAATTTGACCTCAAAAATAATTGGTGGTTAAATTCAATGACCAAATGTGCAACTCCTCTTCAAATTTCAAGTCAATCGGATGAAAATTTAGGATTTTAGAAATCCCACCTAAGTTGTTGACCTTTGGCCGATGTTGACCTTTTGGTCTCTGTTGACCTCAAAAATAATTGACTGGTTGAATTCAGTGACATGAAGAATAAATCCTCTTCAAATTTCAAGTCAATCGGATGAAAATTTAGGATTGTAGAAATATCACCTAAGTTGTTGACCTTTTGACCTCAAAAACAATAGGCTTCTTTCTTATGACAAACTGTACCATGTGGTGAAATTTCATGAAGATCGGTTGAAAATTGTGACCTGTAGGCGACAAACAGACGGACAGACAGAATAACAAAATCGACTAACCAATATACTTGAAAAATCTTCGATTTTGCAATTAACAAACGGACCCAAATGCAATACCCTCTCCTTTGGCAAGGGTAATGAAGGGAAAAAGAACCTGCACAATGATGCGATTAAGGTGATAGAGGTGTGTGCCATCCCTCTTCCACTCTCTATTCCTATGAGCATCGTTGGCTGCAGGTGCAGTGAATGCAACGTGAAGCCTGATGCGCATAGGCGCAGCAGACTAGCCAGGTCGTCGGAAGGACAATGGCTTCCCTCGATATCCATAATGAACACAGCTGTCTGCAGATGCTGCACAGTGATGCCTAAATTGGTGCCACCACAGACTTCCATGGGCAGATTTATCCACTGTGTGGTGCTGCCCAGGCTGATCTACAGGTGCAGTTTGATATCTGAGTGCCCTTCTCCTAGCCTTAGCCTAAAGGGGCTTCCCCCAGGGATCCATTACCCTGGACAAGGGACCCACACCCGGTACTGTCAGCCGGAACCAACTGAGCCCGGGACTCACATAGAGCAGGGACGTCACTCCCTGAGGTAGCTGAAAAACAGCTACCCTGCTACCCTGTCTTCGTTATGACATCGATTGCATATGTAGAATGCTACATCCGATCAGTATAAAAATTTGAGGGTCATCTAGGGATAAATTGGTCCACAAAAAACAAAATTGCCGATGTCATCGGTCACATGATTCAGTGGCCATATTGTTTAAAAAAAAACAAAAAAAAGATTAAATAAACCTTCAAAAATCTTCTCTGAAATGGCTGAACAGATCGAGGTGAAACTTTACAAGTATGACCGCCTATCCATGAGGAACAAAACATACGTTCACACATATGACGTCATGGGTCACATGGTTTGGCAGCTATATTGGATTTACTCTAAAACTGATTTTAAAAAATCTTCTCCAGATCTGTCCAGCCAATCGAGGGGAAACTTCACACAAATGCTCCCCAAGCCCTGGGGATACCAGGGTATTCACGAATAATTGATGTCACATGGTCTAGCAGCCACATTGGATAAAGCGAAAATCTTTTTAAAATTCTCTTGAACTACTTCATCACTTGACATGAAACTACACAATTATGATCGAGTCGGAATGGGGAATATGTTTTAAATTTCAACTTGATCGGACACATGGTGTAGCAGCCAGAATTATTTATTTATTTTTAATCTGGGGTTTTTTTTGGATTTCTTTTTTTTTTAAATAAGGCTCATTTAGCTGCACCTGGATGGGTTTGAGGGTCATGTTGCAGCTGAAACCCGAATCCTATCCAGGTTCCTCCTGATGACTCCATCTTTGCTTTTTGCTTGATGGGGATTGCTCCAATGCAAGACTGCACCTATTTGGTCTTCCATTTGATTTGAATTGAATTTATTTTAATCCCATTCTGAATTAATTTGGATAATAATCAACTTCATGGGTCAGGGTCAGGTGTCCAATCAAAGTGGAGTTGCAAAGTGGGACATCTTGGTACCCGGTCATCAGTTATAAAGTGGCAGTTCTAGTTATGTCTATTATTAATTACATAACACACCAGTACACAAAATAAGTCCTGGCGAGGGTCTACAATCTCTGATTGCTCTTTTTCGTGTTCAAGTGTCGTTTCATTCTTATCATAGCTTCATTTGCAACAGTCATCTTTGCCTTATCGTTCAGCAATTTTGGTTCTTGACCACCAGCACCTTCAGGATCAGCAATTGTGGAAGGTTGTAGGTCTCCATCTGTGCATCAGTTGCCACATGGGTCCACTTATCATCACTTGAAGTCATTTAAACATCTGTGGTCTGTACAAACACAACACTTGTTGGTGAAAGGGACAGTCACCTTTAAGGACTTCTGACACCTGGAAAATATACAACAAAGGTTCCCAAAGTGATACTGATGTGCCCGAATTAGGTCACCTGCATTCCAGCATATGTTAATTTAATTCATTCAACGGTTTGCAAAAATGTTTTTGTTTTATTCTTAATATGACATCAGTCTTCTCTTTTTAAAAATTTTTTTAGAAAAGCAATCTGGATTCAGATCGACTGGACTGTCTGGACACAGCCATATGATCCGAGAGTGTTCATAGAACACCTTACCCCGTGCAGACTTGAGAAGGGTCTTTTCAACTCTTGCTTTGCATTTCCTTGCACATTCTACAACGTAAAACAGAAAGGATGAGATGGTCTTTTTTGTTATTCTGTAAATTTTTTATTGGACCTCAGAATGACATAAAACTGGTTTAATACTGTGTAGAAAATGCAAGAACAAGTTCATTACAAAAAATAAAATGCTAATTATCAATGTGAAAGTTACAGCAAAAAAGATAAATAAATAAATTTTGCAGCCATAAATGAAAATATAAATAAATGAAAAATATCCAGCCTACTCCTTTGACATATCCTCTCCAAGAAACCATCAATCGATGTACGGTGTTGTGGAATTTTGTTGTTAACCGACTCGGTGTAAATCCTATTTACGTTATTGTCTCTTTAAACACTCAAATCATCCACTGTCCACAAGGAAAAGTACATTTCGTCAGAGAACATTTATTTTGTGGTACCACGGAGTTCAAAGCACTGAGATATAAACATCCCAATTATTTGCACGAAGCTAAGATTACATTTCCTGGCATTTATATGCTTTTGTGGGAGTGGAGGGGTCTGATAAGCATTAGGCAAAAGAACTCTAATTGCAATACGTGTCCACTGGGTGAAAGAGAATGACAATCATGGCAAAAGTTGCAGTGTTATCAACCAGACCACCCTGTCTCATAGTAAGACATTCCTTTTATCAACATTTAGGTCAAAAGACTCTTGGGTAAAGGGAAACATAACTGACAACCAATTCGACTATAGCATAAAAATTAAATTTATAAAGCACCAGCAACAATTATAATTGAGAGTACATGAATATAATTATTTCTCTTCCCAAGGCATCGCTGTTTCATGGCAACCTTGAACCACGCTGTATCTCTGAAGTGGTCTTTGTGGAACTCATGAACATGGCACAGAGCAATGGAGTTCGGCTTCAATGACAACATTATACGCAAGTAGACCGAGTAGCAATGGGATCACATTAGGTCCACCGCTTGCAAAGATGTTTTTTTTTTTTCATTGAAGCGTGTTTTTCCATGAATCGAACATGAACCTTAGACCAACGGTATACTACTGAGATGTGGACAACACGTTTGCAATCTTCAATACTCCTACCACCTGCACAGACTTCCTCGTACGTCTCGATGCTCTCCATCCTGCATTAAAGTTTACGTTTGAGACCGAGCAGTCAAACGTACTTCCCTTCCGAGATGTGTTGGTCGAGAACACCGAGGATGGATTATTGATGACAATCTACCGCAAGGCTACCTTCACTGGGCAGTACACACGGTGGGACTCCTTTAGCTCAACACACTACAACATCGCCCTGATGAATACCCTTGTTAATAGAGCGTGGACCACATGTTCACCCTGTCGACTTGCTGCTGAAATTGAGCGACTCATCTGTGAGTTCATACAGCGCAAAACTGCCAATCGGTCTGAGGACAATGTATAAGGACCAGAAAAGTGTCCGCTTTATCTTAAGCTGCCATGGAGAGGTAAAAATCTCTCAAAAGTTTGAACAACAGGTGAAACGGTCAGTTTCACAATGTTACAACCCTGTTGCAACGAGAGTGATTTTTACAACCCACAACTTGCTCCCCTCAGTTCAGAAAGATGTGCTCCCTACCACAAAACTGAACAATGTTACTTACGAATTTCAGTGCCGGTGTGATTCCAGGTATATAGGTCGCACATCACTCAGACTGGAGGATCAGATCAAGCAGCACATTCCACTTGACAATCGCAAACAACTTGGAGACTGGGCATACACAACCATCCCGTACATGTAAGAACCCAAAAAGAATGCCTGCTCAAAATGATTCTGCCATTGGTCAGCACCTCCTGAACAATCCCGAATGTGCCCAGGACTATCACGCTTAATGGTTCCAGATTGTGGCACGTGTGCATACTGAAGCACATTTACGTGTTCTTGAAACCACATTTATACACACACGAGCTCCAGTTCTTTGCAAACAAAAAGAGTTTGTGCAAACACTGCATCTGCTCCAAACTGGATCCACAGAAAAATGGGAGATCACGGGTTCCCTCAGTGCCTCAAAGCCATGATGTGTATGTTTGTGTCAGTAACAGTGCAAAGAACCAATCCCAAACTGTCTGAACAAATACATTGTTTCATTTCATGTCTGCATATCCGGTATTCTTGCATGTGTCCTGACGAGCTGCAAGACGAAAAGCTTTGACAATGTCTGTTCTTTTTCTGCTGTTTTTAAATAAATTAAATTTTAAAAAATGCAGGTGAGCGAACCGAGACAAAGGGAAGCACGGTTCGTTATTACTTACAATGTGTAAACATACCCCGCCTGTATATATTACGGATTTCAGAATCCGGTCTGATGAATGCATCCACACATCCAGGTCCTCAGACAGTTATTTCCTTAAATGCATGTTCAGATTAGCCCCATCCCCATGTCTAATGGGATCTTAAATGTGATGGGTTGAGAAGGGTAAAGGATAGATCCCCTCTCTTATGGGAAGCTTTTTTTCTTTACGACAGACACGTTCACACACATTTCTTTCACGAGTCTTGAAGCCCGCCCTCATTTTTCCTCAGCAGCATTCTTTCGGCGAGCTCCGACGCCCGCCTTTTTGAGAGCGCACGGTCGTCATGGTAACCATGCCCTGGTGGGGCGGGGTGAGCTTGGGGGACGGCACCCCGTGGAGACGGCCTGGGGATATAAAAAACGAGTGAGAGAAAGCGTGAGGTACGTTCTGTGAGGAGAGAACGTTCTGAGACATAAAAAACGAGGCGAAAAAGGGACGTTCTCGAGGAGAAAAAAGTCTGAGGAGAAAAAGTCCAGAGAGGAAAAAGCAAAGGCGAGAGAAGCGACCAAGAAGGGGTGTCTAACCACGCCGAAAAGACAATTCGCCCTTCCAGTGCTTCGGCAAGTGAGCGTGTGGTGCACGTGTGGGTGTAGCAGTGCCGCCAACAAGTGAGGCACGGGTCGATCACCAACAACACCAGGGTCTAAAAACCCGCGACGGACTTTCTCGGTGCCCTCCAGACGTCGACTGGTGTTCAAGGCTGCCCCGCGAGAGGGTGCATGGCAAAGCTGGGTGCTGGAGACGGAGTGACACGCACGCACGCATTTTCAGGACGTTTTCGCTCGACGGACGAACTTTTGGTGAGCGAGACGATTCTTCTCCCCCTCCCCCTCCCCTGAATGATCTGCTGGGTACCCTTGTCTGTGTTAGCTGTAAGTCAACCCCCAATAAGCATCTGCTCTTTGTCTCTTTCAGCATTTTGATTGATTTTGCTTTGAAATTATTCTTTATTTACCTCAGCAAATAAAAGGTTCTTTTTATTTATTTATTTTATTATTAATAATTATTTGTCGATTTCCAACCTGTCGTGTTTGTCCTTTCCTTCTATGGTCTAGCATTGTCCGAACGAGAATAGACTGGGAGGTAATTACCACAGATTTGACCAAAAAAATCGTCGGCACGCACCAGCGGTTAAAACGCTCAGCCGCCTATTTAAAATCTAATCAGATAATATTGGTGCTTTGCCGAGGGCGCGTCCCCGCTCAGGTAACCACGTGACCTCTAGTTAAACGGAATAATTAGACGGCAGACACTGGAACTCGTGGTTAACTGGGTGGCTTCGTGGTTCTAAAACAACCCACCGTACCATAACGTTATATGTGAACGGTGGCCCCAGGTCCAGCGGCTACGAGAGCAACCGGGGATTAATCCCCCTGAGTGACAAGATGGTGTCTCGGTATCGTGGCCGCAACATATTATATATATATATATACATACATATATATATATACATACATATACAGGGGGCTGCAAAAGTAGGTATACAGTAAGGACTGTACTTGTATTCATTACTGATACCTACTTTTGCAGCCCCTGTATATATCCATCCATTGGGACCATACTCTGTGCACAGCGTTGGTGCTGCCGAAGCAGTCTCCTTGGCTAATGGGCACAATCCTGGATGGTCGCCACTCCGACACAGGATACCAGCAAGCCGGCTCTCATTTTGCCGACCTCGGAAGATAACAGGCAGAGTCAACCCCACCTGGTATTAATTAAACAGCCGAAGGGATTTCAACTCCGGATCCTCAGATCCCAAGCCCACCAGCCGAACCATTAAGCCAACACCAGGCATATATATATATATATATATATATATATATATATACAGTGGAAAATCGATATAACGCTCACCGGTGGGGTCCAAAGCGACTAGGGCTTATAAATGATACAGCGCTATACTGATGCAGTGAAAAATATTTTATATACAAACAACCAGAGCCAAAACACGTGGACATGTCTGTCCGCCATCTTCGATTGTTGGGTTGATGACAGAAGCGGTCAAGTGAGTTACAGGAGAATACGATGCTATGATGATTTGAATTGAATTGATTTTTGTTCATCTCAGCTTCGCCATATACGGGAAAGGTGCGGAGAAGATGACATCTCGTGAGTATTTTCACACCACATGTCAACTCAACACAGGCAATGACAGCTTGAATTTTTTTCGCCACTTGGCGCTATTTTGGACTAACTTGTCTCTATTTTCTCACTTTTTTGCCTTTAAACATGAAATAGTAATATTTTTTGGGGTCCAAGTGTATGAGCTGTTATTCAGTACAAGCGCTATAACGCTTAGCGTTATACGATTTTCCACTGTATATATATACAGTGGGGAGAACAAGTATTTGATACACTGCCGATTTTGCAGGTTTTCCCACTTACAAAGCACGTAGAGGTCTGTAATTTTTATCAGAGGTACACTTCAACTGTGAAAGACGGAATCTAAAACAAAAATCCTGAAAATCACATTGTATGATTTTTGAAAAATTAATTTGCATTTTATTGCATGAAATAAGTATTTGATACATCAGAAAAACAGAACTTAATATTTGGTACAGAGATCAGACGTTCCTGTGAGTTCTTAACCAGGTTTGCACAGACTGCAGCAGGGATTTGGCCACTCCTCCATACAGATTTCTCCAGATCCTTCAGGTTTCAGGGCTGTCGCTGGCTAACAGACTTTCAGCTCCCTCCAAAGATTTTCTATTGGGTTCAGGTCTGGAGACTGGCTAGGCCACTCCAGGACCTTGAGATGCTTCTTACGGAGCCACTCCTTAGTTGCCTGGCTGTGTTTCGGGTCGTTGTCATGCTGGAAGCCCAGCCACGCCCCATCTTCAATGCTCTTGTTGAGGGAAGGAGGTTGTTGGCCAAGATCTCGCGATACATGGCCCCATCCATCCTCCTCTCAATACGGTGCAGTCGTCCTGTCCCTTTGCAGAAAAGCATCCCCAAAGAATGATGTTTCCACCTCCATGCTTCACGGTTGGATGGTGTTCTTGGGTTGTACTCATCCTTCTCTTCCTTCCAAACATGGCGAGTGGAGTTTAAACCAAAAAGCTTATTTTGGTCTCATCAGACACATGACCTTCTTCCCATTCCTCTCTGGATCATCCAGATGGTCATTGGCAAACTTCAGACGGCCTGGACATGCGCTGGCTTGAGCAAAGGGACCTTGCATGCGCTGCAGGGATTTTAATCCATGACGGCGTAGTGTGTTACTTATGGTTTTCTTTGATATGTGGTCCCAGCTCTCTTTCAGGTCATTGACCAGGTCCTGCCGTGTAGTTTGGCTGATCCCTCACCTTTTTCATGATTATGAGGCTCCACGAGGTGAGATCTTGCATTGGAGCCCAGACCGAGGGAGATTGACTGTTATCTTGAACTTCTTCCATTTTCTAATAATGCGCCAACAGTTGTTGCCTTCTCACCAAGCTGCTTGCCTATTGTCCTGTAGCCCATCCCAGCATTGTGCAAGTCTACAATTTTGTCCCTGATGTCCTTAGACAGCTCTCGGTCTTGCCCATTGTGGAGAGGTTGGAGTCTGATTGATTGAGTGTGGACAGCTGTCTTTTATGCAGATAACGAGTTCAAACAGGTGCAGTTAATGCAGGTAATGAGTGGAGGAATGGGAGGGCTTCTTAAAGACAAAACTAACAGGTCTGTGAGAGCCGGAATTCTTACTGGTTGGTAGGTGATCAAATACTTATTTCATGCAATAAAATGCAAATTAATTATTTAAAAATCATACAATGTGATTTTCAGGATTTTTGTTTTAGATTCCGTCTTTCACAGTTGAAGTGTACGATGATAAAAATTACAGACCTCTACGTGCTTTGTAAGTGGGAAAACCTGCAAAATCGGCAGTGTATCAAATACTTGCTCTCCCCACTGTATATATATTGTTGTAGAATTCCCACCCGTCGGCGTGCGAACGGCCGCGTCTAACCAAATAGCGGTCGCTTCGCCCACCGAACGGACAATCCAGTCGTGACTTTCTGGAACAACGCCAGAAACCAGTCACGGGTGGGTTTTTAATCCCACCACGGCCCAGTCCGTATTTTACCCACGCGAAATAGGGTCAATCGCCGAATATCGATATACCTAAGTACCCGCGCGGGTAACCTACTGAGGGACTGTACCTCGGCGAAGGCCTCTTGGACACGAACCGCTTAAGCGGTCCGTTCCGTTCTGGGATAATCCGAGCGGGTATTATCGCCAGACCTCGCCGGACCCGATTCTATTTATCGGCTATTTTAAAAACCAACTATATTCCGATGGCAAGATGGAGCAGTTCAATGAGGGAATGGATGCAACGAACAGGTTTACATTCACACAAGGCATTTATTATATAATTAAGCACGTATGCAATTAAACAAGGCAAAACACGTATGCAATTATACAAGCAACAAAAGCACGACAAAGAACTACAACAGTCTACTTATTATGTACAGTACTTGCACTTAACAAGCAGTTCCTACTTATTAGACGGGCCCACGGACACACGTACGCACACACACACACACACACCCAAGAAATGGTGGCAGAGGCCTTTAATAACGAGCTCCAGCTCGGAGGACAGGTGAGCTGAAACTCAGAACCTATCTCGAACCTCTCCACCTCGTGTGGTCTTCAAGTTGTTCGGACCCGGGCTCCAGCGAGAGCGAGCTGGGTCCATCGCCGAGCCGAGATCCTTCCCGAGCTCCCGCGAATCCTCCCGCACTCTCAACACGTGCTGGTGAGACAAGGCGCCGATCCTTCCCGTCGATGTGTCGCTTCCCCGAGGAACCACGTCCCGCGCTTCTCAACACGTGCTGGTGAGACGAAGCGCCGAACCTTCCCGTCGATGCTCGCTTCCCTGAGGAACCACCTCTACGAAGAGGTCGATGGAGTCGCACCAAGCCGGGAACCAAAATGGAGAACAAAGAGCTCCACGAACCAAGAAGAGAAAGCACCACTCGCAGCTTAGCGAGCGACCGGCTTAACTTCCTTCCAAACAGGGCAGCTTGAAGCAAAAAGCTCTCCCGAGCCAAGCAGAAGCCGAAGCTCACGGAACCGTCAAAGCAAAGAGCCTCCAAAAAGCCTCCTCCCGAGTAGGCCTCAGCCGAAGCTCGCTGAGGCAGCCGAATCAAAAAGCTTCCGAAGGCCTCAACCCTAACGCAAGCCAAGCAGGACCGACGGTCTGCTAACCGGCTACTCTCAACTCCCTCCTCCAACTCTGCCTCTCCACATCTACCCTCTCCAACTCTGCCTGAACAAAAGAAAAGATCTCCTCTTATCCTTCTCCGCCCTTCCCCCGATCCCGGCGTGACTCATGCCCTCGTGCTCCATCCCCCCCCCCCCGCTCAACCACGGGTGGGAGGGAGTTGTTGAGTCATGAGTCACGGGACGGCAGGGTGGTTCTTCCTCTTCGCAGAAGAGGGGGAGGGATGTCTCCATTATTCGTTCCCTAACTATTAAATCGATCCGCAGCGCATCTAATCGATTTTTGAACATTAAACAATGAAAGGTAGCTATCTCGGGAACAAGCACTTATCGACATAGCTGACGAAAGGAACCTGTATGTTGTGTACAATCGAATTCCCAAATTCGTAACAATATATATACAGTATACGTATATATTATATTATGGCGGACCCGGGGTCGGGGGCGAGAAGGCCATGAGGGGAGGGAACTACCTCGGGTTCCCACCAGTCTCTCCGGAATCGCAGGCCGTCGCACACGGATAACTCTGACGCAGCAGGTCGTAATCGACCGTGAACGCCAATAACTCAATCATGTGACTTAGGGTCCTCCATCTAATGAATTACGGTTATCTAATAATGGTCACGTGATTTAATTACTGGGGTACACGCCCTCGGTTTGACTTGCTCAAACCGGATCACCTTTCCGGATCAGACGCAGCTGAGCGTAACTGCCCAAGGACGTCGCGGCTAGAAAAACAAACAGATCGTTGGGTGATAACGTCCTGGCTAAGCTCGGATACGGACCATGCTGGACCAATGAAGGAAAAGACGAAAACGAGCTGGGAACATTTCTATACAAAGCATATATTTACAATTAGCGAGGAAAGGTATGTGGCACAGTGAATGTGGTTTTTTGGTATGTACAGCAGGGATAGCAGGGAATTTGTGGGGTGCGACAAAAGGCAAGCAACTTACAAAAGCAGACACAGAGCAGACTTATCCCGTCAGAACTTCTACAATCTTAACTTATGCTAAGACAGGTGCCATCACATACACACAAACAAACACAACCCCAATGAAGATTAGATTGCCAGAAAGACAGAGCAGATGAGGACTAACGGCCTCACAATATCTGGTGAGGACTAACGGCCTCACTCCACACTGGTCCAAGATGCAGCGACAGGCAGATAACGAGGAGCGGTGAAGAGGGCAGAGAGAGGCGAAGGAGGGGGCGAGTCAAACAGGCAAAGACAAAGGTGAGGCAGGCAGGCGAAAAAGGAGGGGAAGAGAGCAGACGGCTTCACGATCTGCCTTTTAAAAGCCCCGGGCGAAGGGTGGGGTGACGGCCCGAAGCGACACGCCGTGACCTGAATCGCGCTTCCTTATTGGGCCACGGCGGTCATATCCCTGCCCTGCCAGGCTCCGAGGGCCAGAAGCGGTCTCATGCGAAATGACTGCCTGGGGATCACTATGTTGGGTGCCATTGCCTAAGAGGCATGTGGTTTTGCAGAACTGCAACAATATATATGTATGTACGTATGTATATATGTATATTGTTGTGGTTCTAGGAACCGCATGCCTCCAAGGCAGTGGCATCCAACATATAGTGGTCCCAAGACAGTTATTCCATTAATATACGTTTAGAGAGTCCCTTCCCTTTTGTCTAATACTCTAATGGGTCAAATGGGATGTGCTTTGCGGGGATTTCATAGCTAGGTTTGCTTACACCACTAAACTTCATTTCTACTCTTCTTTTATGCTTATTCCTGAGATAAATCCGAATTTGGGTACTCGCGTAGGCCAGCACGCACTGCGCTGGCACACCCGATCGGCATAGCGCGGCACAGCACAGAGCTCCCGTCCTCAAGCGATCCCTCAACCCAACTTTTACGGCAAGTTATACAGTATGCTCAGCAGCTTGAGATGATCGACTCGAGCTTCCGATGATCTGGGATGAGATTGCTGGTTGCATTGAGAAGGCATACGAATGAATATCTCTTGAAGCGGCTGCACGGATGTTGTTTTTCACAACACAGAAGCAAATGACCCAATATCGGCAAGAGCGTGGATAGTAGCTTGGTGCCGATAGCCACATCGTCAGAGGCCGATAATGTAATAGAAAAACGACAGCCACGTCATGATGTACAGGACACAAGTGTGCAAGATATGGGCGGCGCGTTCTGTTCGACCCATTTCTGGATTTAATTAGATCAGCATCCTCATTTCCCTCCACACCTCAATCTAATTATTATAACCGATCGTTCCCCTCAATTTCTGACACAGAGCGGCTTTTGCCCCACGCACACAATAGCAGAATCGGGCGAATGCAAGCGCTGACCACGTGGGCCATGGCAGATCCGCGCGCACTGTACGGAACGTGCTCGAAGGCAGACCCATGCGTAGTTCGTGACACCTTATTATCGTACATAGCAGGGCACGAATGGACACATCTTACGGTCTGTGCATGGGTTTGCCAGAACATCTTACCTTCTCGCCTCTACGGCCAGTGAAGCTGCGATCGGGCAGAGGCATGCTGTACAGCTCGGGCCACATGGCGCATCACGGAGCAGGCATTGATCAGCGTTAACCAGAGGTGCCCGGGCAGGCATGCAGGACTGACGCCACCCTCGGCCGGTCGTCAGGGTACGGCCCGGGGGTTCTTGCAAGGCAATTCATGACGCGGAGTTCAGTGTGGGCGATTCATATCATGTCGTGAGGTCAGAGCGAGACATTTTCACGGCTTGGGGGCCACCTTGCCGGAAGTGGAATGTTGCTGCTTCTGGCCATCATGGCCGGGCCGCACGGGGGGCCAGGGCCAATCAGAACGCCCGATTCGGGTGAAGACGCGTCGCTTCAGAGTGGCCCCCCGCCCCGTGCCGCAGGGCCTATAAAGGTCGGAACGGGGCCGTTCGTTCTCGCTCTCTTCCCTTCTTCGTCTCCCGCATGTGCTGGACTTTGTCATCGCCTGGACTCCACCCTCCCAGCTCAAGTCCCTCCTTCACGCCGATGGTCGCATCTCGACACTAGCTGCACGAACGAGAGACGATGCGCCAGCTGTCAGGGAGGTATCGCCCAGCGGAGCATCCCCCCCAAACGTATTGGTGGCGCGTTCGGGCAATCAATTGTACAAGGTACCGAGACACCGTAGCCTAACTCCTCTCCCTTCTTGCTTCAATAACTTCTCTTCATCAGGTGTGTGTGTGTGTGTGTGTTGTGTGTTTCACCCACGGCACTGTTGGGAGGGTGGGGGCTACTGTGTTTGATATGCACATGCTGTTGGCGATGACATGAGAGAAATGTTTCCAAAATTCGATTTCATTTGTACTTTAAAACGTGATCAAAATGTAGAAGTGATTTGGAATGATTTTAAAGTGATTTGATGATGTTCAGCACATAGGGTGGAGAGTGATCAATCAATTATCCCTCGGA
>CM068963.1:113447741-113469762 GCA_035128595.1 Eptatretus atami
TTTTTGTACAGATGATGGAATATTTTTGGTGAAAGAATTATTGATTGCAAATTGGAAACCCTGATTAAAGACTGTTGCCCTTTCTACATGGAAAATAGCAAATGAGATGAATGTTTTGAGTGTACATACACTGAGTTTCTGTATATTTTAGCATGTCGTTTAGGTGTGGAAAATAATAAGGAAAGGGATAAAATTTTTGATAACATATAATGCAAGTTGAATGCTTCTGTAAGAACCTTTGTCAGTCTTGTTGAAATACATGAGCCCATGACGTTTACTGATTGATGTTTAAACGGGCTTAACCTTGATTTGCTTGTTTTGAGTGTTGTTGAGAGAAGTTGAACCATGCAATGTACGATTTCGTCTAAATGAAGCTTTGGAAGAACTTCCACCCGAAAGATTGGACGATGGGGAGAACCCCAGATTTGGGTGATGGGCATTCAACACTGATCATGAACTACCCCCTTCCTGAGGAGATAAGAATGAGCAATGTGGTGGGAAAAAAAGAAAAGAAAAAACCACTGAAGAGGTTGGACAAGTCAAACCACAGCAAGGCAAAGTCTTAACGTCGCCGTTGTGTGGTGCCAGGCAGGCCAGGCAAGCCTGGAGGAATGTCCTCAGCCACACTCACAAATTGCTGCTCTGCAAATACATCGTGAACTTCCGTGGTTGCTTCAATACACGACGAAGGCCTGAAGGTCCACACGGCGAGTCATTGCAACATGTGTTCAATGGTGCGGGTGGGGCTCGTGCAGCCATCGCGGCTGCATCCAACGTGCCACAGCTCACTTGGTGAATCAAACTGATTCACAAACTGCTGCTATGAGGCCCCAAACACTGCTGGGGCTGGATCTCTGGGTCACCTCTCGAGTCCTTTTCGTCTCTTCAACCCAGTGTCGGGCCCAAGCTCGTACCTGCCAAGATATACCTTCTCGTCAGCTCAAGGAGTGCCCGACTGTGTTTCCGTGGGTGCTGCCCTACACCCTGACCTGCTTATCTCTGAACTTCGGGTAGCATATCCTTTCGTTTTGTGACACATGCTGATGAACAGGCCATTAATTAAATGGAAACACACTCACTCACCTGGCTGGACACTATGAAATGGTCGTTATCCAGCATTCTTTCTCATATGAGCACTCGCTGCCATTGTTGATTGAACTTGTGTAAACGGATATCTTTTCTCCTCCAGGAACAGGGGGTATGGTGATCATGTGTAATATAATTATTCAAATTTTCTCATAAGGAAAAAGGGGGAATTGTGGGAGAAAATAATTATATAATGTCTCATTATAATTGTTGCTGGTGCTTTATAAATTTAATTTTTTATACTATAAGTCAAATTGGATGTCAGTTATGCTTCCTTTTACCCAAGAGACTTTTGACCTAAATGTTGATAAAAGGACTGTCTGCTATGGAACAAAGTGACCTGGTTGATAACACCAACTTTTGCCTATGATTATGTCATTCGCTCTTCACCTAGTAAACACGTATTGCAGTTGGATTTCTTTTATTCGAATGCTTATCAGCCCCCTCCACTCCCTGCTGAAAGCATATAAATACCAGGAAATGAATCTTAGTTTAGTGTCAAATCATTGTGGATGTATACCATCTCAGTGGGTTGTACTCCATAAGTACTATGTTAATAAAATTATCTGATGTAATGCACTTTCCGTTGGACAGTGAATTAATTGTGGCTTTCATTTGAGTAACAGGATTTACATTGAGTCGGTTAAACCGTTAACAACAAAATTCCACAACAAACCAACATATGACAGGAGACAAAAGGGTACTTCATAAGGAATATTTATTAATCCTCCTGTCTACCTCAGCACAATAATACGACATAAATGTAATACTTACGACTTCCTGAAGAAACTCCAAACTAGATAAGTACTCCTATGGTATCCAAGGCTATCTCCACTCATGGCTCGCAGACTCTCCTGTCACAGCCAACGTGTGGCCCTCAATGGAGTTCTCTCATCCCCTCTTCCTGTCCAGACTGGAGTTCCTCAATGCAGTGTTCTCGGTCCTGTTCTTTTTCTGGTTTTCATCAATGATCTCTCCGACTCTCTGGAAAAATCCTCTTTATCTCTTTGCTAATGCACTCCACCATCTGTCGTACCATCTGTCATCCCTCAGACGGCAGCGAGTCAATCTAATCTGGATAAAATCAGAAAATGCTCCAACACGTGGAACATGTTTTTCAATCCTGACAAATCTCACACTTTCACCAATGTCTCTCCGAAAGGACATTTGAACCCCCCCCCCCCCTGTACTTTCTCAACAATCCTCTTGAAGTCCTCTTCATTCAAGCTTCTGGGTCTCACTATCTGCCATGACCTTTCCTGGGAAAGCCACATTTCCAACCTGGCCTCCCAAAGCCAGTCGCCGACTGGGAATCCTCCATCGTGCAAAGTCCTTCCTGGCCCACCTAAGCTCCTAACCACATACACGCTTTCGTCCGCAGCCTGATGGAGTACTGCTCTCTCCTCTGTGCTGGTGCTCCTGCCTCTCATCTTTCTCGCTTCACAGCTGTGGAAGCCAAGGAATTTAGGAATCATTTGTATCTCCCGTGATGAGGCTGAGTCTTTGGGCTCTCACTCTCTCACCACAGGCAGGTCAGTGATCTTTCTGTCTTCTTCCGTCTCCTCTCTGGTCTCGCCCCCCCTGCTTTGTCTACGATATGTCCCCACCATATTTCTGCAGGGCGCTCAGGTCCGCCAACAACCCCTTCTGGTAAAACTACCAAAATCACAAATCACTGCTCACCTTCACCCTTTCATTACTCTTTTTTCCCACCTTTGGAATAAACTCCCACACTCCCAATCCCATTCTTCCCTCAGGCCTTCAAAACAGCTGTTCACCATCACCTCTTATCTTCCCCATCCAAAACCTCGACCTTTTCTAACCCCGTTAATCCACTCCAATCAACTCCTTCAAATTCCTGCTTTCCTTCCTGAAAGTCCCTGTAAATGTCCATCTTGTATACCCATGTTCCCCACCCCATCCCTCTCCCTTCCACAGATCTCCTAATCTCTCTGTTCCCACTGTGTTTGTCCTCCCCTTCCCCACCACTCTTGTCTCATGCCCCCCTTGCTGTGTGTTGTGTGTTAGCTCTCATATGAGCCTCGACACTGTATACACAAAAAAAAAAGAAAAAAAAGTACAAATGCACAGACAACAATGCAGCTATAAATTAACTCACGACTCTCAGGTGGCTACTTATCTCCAGCAAGCAGTTTGTACTGTAAACCCCAGCGGGTTATAAAATGGGTGAAAGGTTGGCAGTGAGCAGGTTGAAAGGATCAAGACCGAGGGGTGTGCACAGGATTAAGCCGACTGGACAGTCACATTCTACAAGTCCTCAGAGGTGAAATATTTGTATTACCGAAGCATGAAGAACCCGATTCCACAGGTAAAGCTGTATCAGAGACGATGAAGACGGGAACTCAAGCTGTAAAGGACGGTGTGTTATTTGAAGGAAATAAGTGGTTGAAGTGACAAATAAGTACCGAGAGTATGTACCAGTCAATCAGCCACAATGCCTTCTCGAAAATGATGTGTAATCACCGAAATGGCACCAACAAGGATATACAACCTTTGATATCGTCACTGAGATAACAGCAGTGCAATGTCCAACAGGTAAAATTTCACGAGCAAAGGGAGTTCAGCAAAGAAGATACCTCACAGGGTGAATTCAAGAAGCAAATATGAATCTCCAGAGACCAATGAACAACAGGTTGAGTTGATCCGTCGTGGTCAGGGAAGAGGTGAGTCACTGAATCTTCTCAGGTTCAAATATACAGAGGACCCTCGATTCCTCCTTCACTGGGAATGTCGGTTTTGAAATGTTTTGCATCGCTTGAAAATGAAACAGCTCAGGAGAATGTGTCATTGCTTCTCTCCGACCTTCCGTTCTGAAAACTGTCATTTATTTTCTCGTGACTCAAGGAATTTAACCGCCAATATAACCTTCACCAGAGCAGCAATTAAATGTTAAACTTTTTCGGAACAAAGAGGACACTTCATTTGTTTTACTGAATACAAAATGAAAGGCGACTTGTATATAATGCATGAGAAAGATAGCAACTTGGCAAAGACGGATGAGCAAAATGGCCTTTTCCCAAAAAATCAGTGAACACATCCTAAAGAGAGGCATGAGCTACTATTTACCTGCTCCTTTGAATCTGCACTCTTGTCCTGCTTGGCTTCAGTGTCTCGGTGGAAATCTGCCCCAGATTTTTCTTTGCAGGTACCAGTCCATGTCTTGGTACCCTAGTAAATAGCATTAATATCATTAAAAACCATACATACCTGTAATCAGAACTCTTAAGACCAAAGAAAAAAAAAAGAGCCAGGCTTTTATTTACAAATAGAAAAAGAAAATCGGAGTGGACTGAATGGAATATCCAAAACCGAAGGACCTCTCAGACTCAACCAAAACCTGCATTGTCCAAATAAGACTACGTACCTGTCCTGTGGATGCACAACGAGCATGGACACCATTGTGATCCACGTCCACAGTCACATTAATACCTGTGAAGGTTCAGATAAAATTTAATGATGCAGAAACAGAAAAAGGTGTTTCCAGTTGTGACTGGTGTGGTTAATGTATCCTCTGACCCCCACAACTTTGCCAACAATGAAAAGTCATGAAGAAAATCACAAGGTTCAAAGTCTTGTGGGGCAACGTGTCAGAAACTCACCAAGTGGGTCAAGCATGGCTGCCACGTTCGCACCTACAGTATGAAGAAACTCCTCAATTGGGTCACCTGGGACACACCATGAAAACTCACACATCATGTTCATATTCCCTGTATCTTTATTGAAAACCTATATTGGACATTTAACATGGAGAAATTCCCTGTACTTGATCAAACTCATTTATCCAAGAACCATCTGACCAAACGATAGAGTGCACACACAGAGAATGTTGATAATCATGACATCCTTACAATAGCTGGCTGTGCCATCTTCTTCAGTAGCTGACCCACTGACAAAATGGGGACCACATGGAGTTGCACAGAATTGAAGAGAAAGATGGAGCATGTGGACCATGAGGACCACTACAGTGGAGCCCATGAGGTCCTCTAGATGGAAAGCCACTGGCCCAAGCCGAGTTCCAGTGCATGTGATGACCACATGGCGACAGAAAGCCCCAGTGATGCTGAAAGAGGCATGGGATATGTCACACATTGCATTCCAAAAATTATGAGACTTGCCATTGGTGTTATCATATTTAAACCAGTGTGACAATCATTTCAAATTCTCCATCAAAACCATGTTTTACTTACAGCTGGGGAGGGCACTTTACATATGATGTGCTCCACATGCAGTTCTTGTGCCTTGCATTTTGAGCAAATATCATAATTGGTGCAGACTGCGCACTTGCAGCGAATACCAACCCAGGGGCCTTCACAACCATCACATATCACTTCTTGGTGATCAAGGAAGAACATCTCCCCAAACACAACTACCCCAGCAGTTCTTTCTTCTTTGTTGGTGGCTGCAGAAGACCCAGGAACCTGCCAGCTGCTGCTCACCAGAAGATGGAGTACACGGATGAGAATTTCCAGTCGCCTGCTCAGCTGCTCCGTCCTGACGAATCTCCTTCTTATAGACTGCATTGCAAACAATACAAAGATGCCAGTCATTTTGTTTTGGCCAAATCACATTGACATTAGGGAATATGGTCATTGGTAATCATTTGGACAGGGCACCCTCAATGACAAACACACTGCAATTGATCACAATCAAATTGATGAGACATGACCAAATTTCCCTTTGGAGCATCACCATTTATGAAGCCTCATCGGGTTGCTTTGGCGGATTAATACAACTCTGAAACAATGTTTTTGTCAGTGGATTGCGACCTATCCTTTGTAAGGTTCACCGAGCTGCACTTGGACAGGTCTGAGGGTAGAGGGGTAGCAGGTGAAACCAAATCATATTCAGGTTCTCTAAATTACTCCATCTTTGTCTATCCAGGTTTCTCCTGATGAATCCAAAGCTCTATTTGGTCAATAATGCTACAAGTTCTTAACATGTACAAACAACTCCAACTAAAAGGACAGTGAGCTCAACACTTGGAATCAAGAAGTCGTACCTCACTAGAATGGCAGTTTTAGTCAAATCAAATAGATTCATAAATTTAAATTGAACACACAGCTCAGGTGAGTGCACCATCAAGATATATTTCATTTTAGGCATCTCTACCGAGATGACCTAATAGAGCCGGACCAAATGTCCGTCCGTCAACAATTTTTCTTTCCGATCTTGATGAAACTTAGTATGTGGGTAGAGTCGATGAGTGTTGCACAACAATATAATTTTTGTCCGGGTTCAAGGTCAGGGTCAAGGTCACGAGGTCACGAAAGTTATAAAAATCGCCATTTTCAAAACCTATCTAGTCTGCCATTCTATAAGATATTCGGAACTGTTTATTGATTATGATAGCAAAAAATATTATCTTGTATCTAACCAGACAGATTTTTGGAATTTCCGGTCCGTTTGGCCGCCAGGTAACCTGAAGATGGTCAAAAACACCTCCCGGTACAAAGAAAACTTTTTACTTCCAATCTTGATGAAATTTGGTATGTGGGTAGAGGTCGATGAGTGATACCCAACGACATATTTTTTTCCGCGATTCGAGGTCAGGGTCAAGGTCACAAGGTCAGAAAGTTTGTGAAAGTTGCCATTTTCAAAACCTATCTAGTTGTCATTTTAGGAGATATCTGGCAACGGTTCATCGATTATGATAGTAAAAAACATTATAGAGATGACGCGTCACCCCCACACGGGGGTAATTTTTTATATGACATATGTACTGAAAATAGACAAATGGGAAGCTATGGCCAGTTCAGCAAGTCCACATAAATGGAGGATACTCGGCTGTTCGAAGCCCTCCTTGCACTTTACGGAAGTATGCTCAGCAGGAATAAATGCTGCATCAAAATGCAAATTGTAAAAGACCATGGAATTTCAACATTAGCTTCTGTATTTACTTGAATAAAGTACACATGCACGTGGCTCTCAAGCTCAAACATCTCTGCTTTACCTGACAATTCCCATGAAAATGAGTTTGCAGGCATGGACACCATCAAAACAAACAATGAAGAAGTGGTGAGATGGATCACGACATGCAGGACTCACCTTGATGAAAATACTCATCAGGCGGTCAGGACGATTCTGCACCACTTCCTGCACTCGACATCACTGCTGAATGTCACCAGATCACCCTCATCTACATGGGGCGAGGGGGTAAAATAAGAGGGGGCTCAAGCGGAAGACATGTCTGCAATCATAATCCTATTTCTGATCATTCACAAGCAGCAAGCACAGATCATTGGTGGTGCATCACTCATTATCTCTCAGAGTATGGCTTTTAAAAACACGTCTGCCTAGTTTCTCTGAACGACTGGGACTTTTGCATGAAGTGTCTGCTACTTGTAAAATATGGTACAACTAACTGAAAGTTTTGGAAGTGCCAACAAGGTCATTTGTGTTTTAGTGTTCAAATATATAAATTTCATGGAAATAAATGCAAGTTCTAAAAGCTGCTGAAAAACACAAAAAAAATATCCAATAGGAAGTTTACTGCCATTGACGCATCATCTTTCAACCACCTTATCCAACACGCCACATGAGTTCCTCATGACTGTTTTTGGTGTCCTTTTATGATGTCCCTATGAAACAGTAAGCTTCCTCTCTGGAAATGATTTTCAATTTATTTGACTGCCAGACCGGGCAGATTAGACACTTACCTTACTCCTTCCTGTGTGTGCATGCGTGTTCGGGATGAGATTCCGTACATTGCCAAAATCAGATCAAAGTATTAGCATAACTGCAGAACCAACGTACGAGCACAACTGCAAGTTCGTGTTCAAAATATAACGTTCAATTGAAGATAAGTAATTCCTCGATCAGAGACCGACGTCTCTCGACAGTCAGAGTGAACCAATTCCTTAACCACACCTTGTGCTCCGAGCATGGGGTAAGAGATTGTTCCGTTGTGTCAGATTGATTTTGTGATCTTTGTTAATGTGTTCTGATGGCAAAGTTAAGTGGGCTACTCGTCTGTCATGCAGCCACTCGTATGCCCTTCATTTTTAATTATTTTTCACTCCCTCATTCCTTCAAATTGTAAAACTAAATCGACTGTCCTGTATTATAATGGCAAACTGCATTTATTTTATTTTTAAACAAAGAAAAGTGTTATTTTGCTTTTAGAAGGCTCATGCCAAAATCGATTCATCTTCTTTCCCTGGTGGTTAGCATTCCAATCCACATTTGGTAACAGAATTATCTTGCATAATATTTACATTTACCTGTATAACTCGTGTGTCGTGTTCCTTCAACTCCAGTTTGCACTTTATTTCTTCTTTTTCATGGGACAAATAAAAATGAACGCGTGCTGGCATTTCAAAATGCAAGTGCAGTACTTGAGTACCGTGAAACCCCGACATTCGTGGATTTGACATTCACGGTTCATAAAACGTGACGCTGCTTCTACATTCACAGTCCTGTGCTTCACGCATTCCTGGTGTTTTTGCAGACACAAAAACCATCTCCACACCAACTGCACACATCACAGCTCTAAAACCATCTCACACCAAACGCACATAAACCATTCCCCACAAACAATGGTCACACTACCAACAACCCTTGGCATGGCTACTTATGTGCGTGTCCTGGGTCTCATGCTTTCTTCTCGTCCCACTGCCTTGAGCTGCTAACACATAACCCTCCCCTGCGTCCCCTTCAGGGGAGTTCACTGGAGTCTTTCTCATCATCATCACATCAAAGTTAGGTCATATGGGCCTGTTTTCACAGTCATGGTCATTTCTGGGTATTTTGTACCCTTGCATGCTAAATAGCTAAATGAGAGGCTGTAGTATCTCTGTCATTAGGGCCAGTAGTTGATACTAGTGTGGCACAACTTGGACCACTTTTTAATTTGACAAAAAATGTCAATTTTTGGCAGAATGGCATAAAAATTGCCATTTTTTGTAAAATAGCTGTCTCATTTTCTCCAGGTACACTGCATTCACAGTGTATAAACAAATACAAACAGAAATTGGGACTTTTATTTGTTGTTGCATCAATTTAATACTTCTGTACTTTGTCCACAACATATTATTCATTTCAGACTATGAATATTTATTTCACCCTCAATAAATATGTCCACGCTTCGTCCGTCAAAAAATGTCCTCTCGGAAATGCATATTGTAGAAGAATTTTTTTATATAAAATAAGGGTCTTTTTAAAAAGTTTATTGTGTGTTTTAACCAAGTGTGTATATACTTCACTGATATTATGCTAACAAGTTTGAGTGTAACCAATAACCTATTTGCATGGCCTGCACGATTGCCTTACAGGTGTCCGTCAAAAATGTGTCCTCTCCGGAAACACCTAAACTGCCACGAGTTATAAGGAAACTACTTGCTGACTATAAATAAACTATATTCATTCAGATGCTCCAAAAAATTTGGATTTAAGTATTGTAATTAACAATGTTGGATTTGGAGAAATAAAATATAAAAATATAAGTTTGAATTTTTAGTGGTTGTGAGACAAACTTGGTACCCTCATTGTGAAACAGCCCATATCTTAAATAAAAATTGGAAGAAGTAACTGCTGCTTAATAAATTTGTAAGCATTTCTAATGAAACTGTAATCATGTGCATTCGTGTTCACAAAAATCAGGAACCCCCAGGAACTTATCCCCCTTTTTCCCATTGAATCATCCCGACATTCAACAGCACTTTTCTGGAACGTATCCCCCATGAATGGCGGAGTCTTACTCTGTGAAACCCCGACATTCCGGCTGCCACGTATTCGCGGTTTATAAATGTGACCTACTTCTACTTTTTGCAGCCCCTGTGCTTCAGTTATTCGTGTTTTTTGCGAGTGCATAAACGATCTCCCACTAGCCACGTGCAAAAACATTTCTAAAAAATCTCCCACTGGCTGCACATAAAAGCAGCACTAACACACGCATAACCACCTCCAGCCACACACAAACCATCTCCCACCAGCCATGCACATAAAGCAGCTCTACCTACGTGCAAGCCATCTCCCACCAGCCATGCATAAACAATGGTCACAATACCCACACCAACCCTCTTCTATATACCCACAACCGCCTGCACAGCTTACTTATGTGGAACATTTCCTGGGTCTTATTCTTTCTTTTCGGCCGGTGCCTTGACCTGCTGTGGTTTCCTCACGCTCGTGGACTTTTTGCACTTATTGTTCCATCATGGGTCCCAAATGCAAGAGTAGTACAGAAGATGCGTCTGCTCTCAAGAGGCAGAAAAAAACAACAAGTAATGAGTCTGAGCAGGAAGTGGAGCTACGAGACCGCCATCAAGAGGTGAGAGTGCCCGGCTCTGTGGGAAAGCATCATGGTGTGAATGAGTTGACTGGGCATTACATTAAAAAAAAAAAATGTCGCAGCTGCACAGTACCCAGCAACCCAGCATCAAAGTGGTTACCCATGTCAGGGACTGACATAGAAACAATGCAGAAGCATTGAATGTGTGGTTAGATGACAATACCAGAAAAAAGGTGATTTCAAATGATTCTGACTCGAAAAAGGCAAAGCGCATTACGATCATTTGGTTGGGTGGGTGCTACTGCAAACATGAGTGATGCGAAGTGAGCGCCACGCTTCGTGATGTGGGTACGAAGGCGCCCAGTCCCTTCCGAGCTAGCAGGGGATGGTTTGACTACTTCAGAAGCGGTACAGTCTCCACATATGTGAAGCTCACAGGTGAGCGTGCCTCAGCAGACGCACAAGGCAGCGGAAACTTTCCTCTGCTCAACTCAGCACTCAGAGGAGAAGGGGTATGTACCAGATGCAACCCAGTGATAGCAGGACCTCGGTTCAAAGGGGGTGTTGGATGATGTTTTGCTCCCATACAGGAACTCCACAGAAACCTGCAGCACTCAGAAAAACAGCTGCCAATTACCCAATTTTTGTAGCAAAGTGTTCGTATTCAATCGTGGTTATAGTTGTGGCTTTTAACTTTGGGAAAAAGCTTTCAAAAAACAAATTTGCACAGCGTGCTTCATTTTGTTCGCCAATGTAAGCTCGGCACTTGCGCCAGTCTACGAGTGGCATCTGCTTTCAGAGTGGAAGTTAGGCGAACACCAACTCAGTTTTGCTGCAATCCCTAAATGACTGCATGTGCCGGATGAGCAAGTATGAAGAAGTGTAAAATACGGATTCCCTGTGTGAACCCAGCAAACTCCGCAATTTTAAGACCAGATTTTGACAATGATCACCTGACTGTACTGCTGTACTGTAATAGCCATCTGTACTGCTTTAAACAGGTGTATGCACACTGCCAGCCTTTTGTGGAGAGCCTAGACTCAAGAGTGTCACATAAGCATTCTCACCAAGGTAATGCAAGATGAATCTGCTTCCCAGGTTAGGAAAGGAAATGGTGATGCGGGCATGGAGTTGCGAAACGAGGCCCGGGGAGGAGAGTGGAACCGGCGAACTTCTTTCGGAGAAGAACAATCTCGGCAGAGTCCCAGAAAGGCCTTCACAGGGATGTCCCGTTCTCCCTGTCTCTCCATTTTTCGATGCTCACAAACCACATGATCTCTCCACCACCGACTGTTTGATGCTGTACAAGAAAATGCAGTCAACAAATGCTCCTCAAACATGAAAACACCCAAGGGTCAGAAATTGTCTGATCACCCAAAATATTTGTCGGGGAGACTGGGGGTATTTGAGCTGTTCACTTTCTTTTTTTTTCCTATTGCCATAAAGAATAGATCTGATAGTTTCTGACAATGGTGGCCTGAGTGCACTACACAGTTGTGTATCCCCAAGAACAAACATTTTATTCAGTCAGCACAGTTTATGCTAATTCATGAATAAAAAATTGCCTTTCGCTGAACTTGCCCCTGGCTTTGGGAAGGGGTGCCATCTTCTGTTCTTTTGTCACAGCTTTGGAAATGTTTTCACTCTAAATTTTCTGTAACTTTATTGCAATCAAAAACAAACTTTACAGATATTTTCCAATCCGGTTGTTTGATCATCAGCCTATTGCTTTGTCGGGCTATTCAACTATTCTAACAGTAATGAATTTGCCATCTCTGCAAATCACAGCGGAAAGACGAACTACTCTTCTCTCCAGGCTGCTCCAACTGCAGTGAAGGGCCGAAGGAAGTTTCTCATGAGATCCATTTTTGGAAAGAGCACTCGTCATTTGTCTCGAAGATGAATTAAGGTTGGCCTCGTCCAGAAGCTATGTGACCTTTTCTTCAGGTAATCACCATCAATTTTTTTTCCACCAAGCTGCAATGGTAAACTTTAAATTTCCGCACAAATTTTACCAAACATAATCACCCACAGCATGCATCACAATCATCTTCGTCGCTCTCAAGGAGACCATCCTCATCTGTGGAGTCGTCGTAAATAATTTCAGGGGAAACTTGTATCTGGAAATGAAAAGAACAAACAACTAGAAATCAAATGTAAAGCGAAGGAAAATCCAAGATCTCCCGAGGATGTTAAAGAAATCCAAGTGAATAAATTTTGAAACCAAAGAAATAAACTCAGAGACAAGCAGGTTTAAAATTCAAGGAACACTGAATGTGGGACCTCGGGAGACGAACTATCGCGAAGTTGATGTCGCGCCATCCACAATCCCCACACTTCCCACCTGAAGCAAAGTTGAAAATGGCAAAAATTTTTCCACGAGAGAAATAACCCGATATCAATTTTGAGGAAATTCACCGCCCCCCCCCCCCCCCCGTTTTGACCCCTGTGACCTTAAGTCCCCCACCCCATGGGCATGAATCAGGGGTCAATTCCAAAAAAACATAGTTACTATTCCATGAATCCCCAATGTTGATTGTATATACAAAGTTTAATTTTAAAATGTGCCCATGATTGAATTTTTCAGTATCTGACTTTTTTGACCCCGACCCTAGTGGGTGGGGCCAAAAATGTTACTGTGTCGCACCTTCTTGCCATGTAGCGATCACAACCACAAAGTTTGGTGAATTTCTACCCAATCGTCAGAGGAATACCATGACGGACAGACAGACAGACTTACAACACCCCCCCCCACTCCTCCTAATTTTTTCAAAAAACCATGGGGAATATAATTTAGGTAAGGCAGCCACGAGTACAATCGCTATGGAGATGAGAAGTGTTCATATTGCTTACCTGTCCTATAACTGATGAGAGGTTAATTGAATAAATCAGATACTGTGCGCTTGTTAAATGCTGACGCCCTTCCTAAAATGTAGTCTCTGGTTGTTCGACATGATAGATGGTGGCGCTTCTTGAAGGAGATGAAACCAATCACGTCCTCGGAAAGAAAGAAAGAAAAAAAAAAAAAAAAGAAGAATTATGGTTTTTTTTTTTATTTGTCAAACGAAGATGAGCAAGTTTGTCATTTCTGTCCAAACCATCTATCCATTTACATTTTTCCAGGTACTTACCGCCTTTTCATCTCTCGACCAATTCTCTGGAACGGTGAGCCCATTCCTCACCGCAAATTCATATGCCAGTTGTCGACATTCATCAGCACCGATACCATGACGCTGTTCGGACACTTTCTTCACACGCCATGCCAGGTCAGTCTCCATCGCCTCGTTAAAAACCAGGTGGCGTTTTGACACTGCAGCATAGGCCATTTACCGACCCTCACCTCGTGCACGTTTGGTAATGAAGCGCTTCAGAGTGTTTCGATCCAATTTGTAATCCCCGAGCCACAGAAATAATCGCCTTTCAATCAGCAACATCTCCGGCTGCTCTTTCAAGGACGTCCAAGGGGGTTTGACCCCTGCGTGTTTTACGTTTATATACTCTTGGCATGTTTTCTGGTCTTCTCTGCAACAAGAAAATGTGATAAAAAATAAAATTTTTTTTAACGATTTGCTTGAAATTATGCAAAACCTGAAAGTAGTGTACCGTAGTTTGAGATTCATTGGAAATCATCAGGTAGGTTGACTAAATTGTTGGTCAAGTTGAGCAGTGGCTCCACTTGGCCCAAACCAGTGGCGCAATTGCCCACTACTTTAAAACGTGAATAAAATTACCTTTTACCATGTACATAACTTACCATGCACACAATGCTATCAGCAACATACAGAAAGGTGCAATTCCAAACCGATTCCATAGATGGCTCCACTCTCTTGATATTGTTTCTGGTTTACGGGTAACGGGGGGATGGATCAACTACCCAACTGACCCACGAGAGTCCCTGTGCCAGTGGCTAATCTTACCTGCTCGACCGTGTGCAGCAAGCTCGTCTCCCTATTTATCCATGTACGAACCCCGCGTCTGAGTGCACCTGATGCAGCTGCGTACCTGTCCGCCGTCCCGCTCACACTACATTGTCATTGGTCCTTCCGACCTTGATCAAACAAAATGCACCAATCAGGTGATCAGCGAAACGATACGTCACGTGATCGTACGTCACCAACACCAACTTCGGTATTTTAAAGGATATTCACTCGTAACATTTTATTATTAGTATAGTACAGAATTGTACACGATATTACACAGTTACTTGCTGTTGTCGTTAATTGCGATTTTGTAGGAAATTTCATTCTTCGATCAAGAGAAGGTTGATGTGACGTCAGACGATATTAAACAATTCCTCATTCCACACATCGCCGTCTATTTGTACCGTGACAAGAGAGGTACATTAAAAGAGTTTTTTTAAACGCCGTATAAATAAATAACCCGCAGTGCGAATCACCATAGCAACCATTGATGGAAGGTTTCCTGAGATATCCCATAATGCCGTGCGCGCCGCCATGTTGGTTGAAATCAGTTGCCTTAGCACGATGGCGTCAGGAGCTCCATAATATCTATCACGTTCACTTCGTCATTCTGATTTACTGGGCAATGGAAGGATACGCTAATTATTTGGCCTTGTTAGGTCTTATTTACCGTTTCTCGCTTCTTTAGCTTGCCAATCAATATGACACCCGAGCAAACTTTGGGTGGTTTGCAGTTTCCTCCCAGCTTTGTCACATCCATAACATAAACTGTACAGTGTGTTTATATATACTAGTACGGGCCGTAGGTGCGTGCCAGTATGTTGAGCGCTCTCTCTCTCTCTCTTCAAACCTCGAAAAGGCACAATCCGGGGTCCCCAGCATATTCTGGCAAGTTTCAATCGTGCAAAAGAAATAAATAAAAAATAAATAAATAAATAAACATTATTGTGACGTCATAGCACCGTGTCCTGTCATTGGTCGACAGATAAATGGCCGTAACTTGGAACCGCTCGTCGATTAATATCAAACCTTGAAAAGCACATCCGCGGGGCCGCGGCAATATTCTGGCAAGTTTCAATCAGATCGGACCGTCGATCGTGCAAAAAAAAAAAAAATAAATAATAATAATAAAATAAAAACATTCATTGTGACGTCATTTCGTGACGTCATAGCACGCGTGTCTTGTCATTGGTCGACAGATAAATGGCCGTAACTTGGGAACGCGCTTGTCCGATTCATATCAACCTTGAAAAGGCACATCCGCGGGTCCCTGGCAATATTCCTGGCAAGTTTCAATGAGATCGGACCGGCGGTCGTCGAGAAACGGCGGTCGCAGACAGACAGACAGACAGACAGACAGACAGACAGACAGACACAGACACACAGAGATTGCTGGAATTATAGATACTAGTACGTGCCCGTAAAAAAATAATAATAATAATAAAAATAATAATAATAATAAATAAATAACGCACACAGGCCGTTTCTTCGGCTCTCGCGTGGCGTAGCGTGGTGACCGGAAGTTCGATATTATTCGCAGTTACGATTATTCGCAATTTTTTTTAATACCCAATTATTCAATTAGCGCCTAAGGTTATTTTACGCTTTTCGCATGTGTGGCAAGGAAAAACAAAAAGAGAAGAGAAGAGAGAGAAAAAATTTACTTCGCTGGTTCGGAGCATTCCAGCACTCTGATGTCCCGAAATTTATACAACCGTCTAAATATGAAAACGATCATAACTTGGGCATGTGTTTTATCTATAAATGCGCATAAGAAATCGAGAAATTATTAAGAATACACGAAGTCATCACTCTCCGGAAGCCGCGTTACGTTGTATACCGCGTAAATGGGGGAACGCGACTTCTTCCCTTCCCCATCGGCCACGCCACGCAACAACGTGTCTTGCCATTGGTTTGGTAAATAAATGGCCCATAACTTGGGAAGCACTTGTCCGATTAATTCAAACCTTGATAAAAGGCAACATCCTCAGGTCCCAGCAATATACCTGGCAAGTTTCAATTAGATGCGGACCAGTGTTGTCGAGAAACAGCGGTCACAGAACAGACAGACACACACACCACACACACACACACACACACACACACAATCACACACACAGACACACAGACACACACACAAGAGATTGGCTGGAATTAAAGATAGATTATAAATATAAAATATAAATATAGATATATTATGTAAACACTATTTTTCTTTGCGCACGTAAGCGGGCCTTGCACGTACGGGCACAACACTAGTGTTTAGTAAATACATCAACCTGCTGGAGTGCAACATGGAATATGGGCCTATAATGACCACCGTTCATGACTATTTGAAAACACCTTTTGTAAGTACATGCATGGTTAAAAAATCTGATCGTAGAAAGGTTCACAATTCCATTCACAAATATCCTGGGTGAAGAGATCTGCACCAAGAGGGAATAACACCAAGGAAAGTGGGACAATAAATTGCCCTTTGTTTGATCACACCTCAACAATGTGGTCACTATTTCCTGCTCTGTTTTGTTAATGTCTTCTGATCCATCAAAAAGCAGACCCAGAATTCGGCTGATTTCAGCTTTTTCTCGCAATGCTGATATTAATCACGTCTGCTGAAGTAAAGAGTAATCCGTGCTCCTGCTGTAATCCACTGTGATATGCACTTCCAACATTTCACGTCCAAGTCGATTTAAAAGTACAATATTTTATTCAAGAGTTATGAATAGACGTGCATGCTTGGCGTCATGGAATGCAAGAAAAAAAAAATTGTGGAGTACTTGTGCTTACGAATATGGAAGCGCATTTTCAGCACAAACAGCCAGAGTCCCTGAGTTCAAGTTATTTCGATAAGTATGTGTATGTTAGAATGCCATCCCCTAATGTCTATATGGAGAATTTCGTGTGTGCGCTACGAGTTATTTTATAGTTAGGTTTTTTACATCTTACACACTAACAACAACAACAACATCACAACAACAACAGGCGGCGCCATCCTGCATTCAACCCGGTCGCCATTGCCACCTGTTTTTGGCTGAGGGGCATGGGCGGAGCCTCGCGTCGCTTCGGATCGAAGCTCCGCTCTGCGAGGAGGGGAAATAGAGCGGTGTCTTGTTGAAATACATGAGCCCATGACGTTTACTGATTGATGTTTAAACGAGGCTTAACCTTGATTTTGCTTGTTTTTGAGTGTTGAGAGAAGTTGAACCATGCAATGTACGATTTCGTCTAATGAAGCTTTGGAAGAACTTCCACCGAAAGATTGGACGAATTATAATTGAGAGACATTAATATAATTATTTTCTCCCACAATTCCCCCTTTTTCCTTATGAAGAAAATTTGAATAATTATATTACACATGATCACCATACCCCGTTCCTGGAGGAGAAAAGATATCCGTTACACAAGTTCAATCAACAATGGCAGCGAGTGCTCATATGAGAAGAATGCTGGATAACGACCATTTCATAGTGTCCCAGCCAGGTGAGTGAGTGTGTTTCCATTTAATTAATGGCCTGTTCATCAGCATGTGTCACAAACGAAAGGATATGCTACCCGAAGTCAGAAGATAAGCAGGTCAGGGTGTAGGGCAGCACCCACGGGAAACACAGTCGGGCACTCCTTGAGCTGCAGAGAAGGTATATCTTGGCAGGTACGAGCTTGGGCCCGACACTGGGTTGAAGAGACGAAAAGGACTCGAGAGGTGACCAGAGATCCAGCCCCAGCAGTGTTTGGGGCCTCATAGCAGCAGTTTGTGTAATCAGGTTTGATTCACCAAGTGAGCTGTGCACGTTGGATGCAGCCGCGATGGCTGCACGAGCCCCACCCGCACCATTGAACACATGTTGCAATGACTCGCCGTGTGGACCTTCAGGGCCTTCGTCGTGTATTGAAGCAACCACGGAAGTTCACGATGTATTTGCAGAGCAGCAATTTGTGAGTGTGGCTGAGGACATTCCTCCAGGCTTGCCTGGCCTGCCTGGCACCACACAACGGCGACGTTAAGACTTTGCCTTGCTGTGGTTTGACTTGTCCAACCTCTTCAGTGGTTTTTCTTTTCTTTTTTTCCCACCACATTGCTCATCTTATCTCCTCAGGAAGGGGGTAGTTCATGATCCGTGTTGAATGCCCCATCACCCAAATCTGGGTTCTCCCCATCGTCCAATCTTTCGGTGGAAGTTCTTCCAAAGCTTCATTAGACGAAATCGTACATTGCATGGTTCAACTTCTCTCAAAACACTCAAAACAAGCAAAATCAAGGTTAAGCCCGTTTAAACATCAATCAGTAAACGTCATGGGCTCATGTATTTCAACAAGACTGACAAAGGTTCTTACAGAAGCATTCAACTTGCATTATATTTATCAAAATTTTATCCCTTTCCTTATTATTTTCCACACCTAAACGACATGCTAAAATTTACAGAAACTCAGTGTATGTACACTCAAAACATTCATCTCATTTGCTATTTTCCATGTAGAAAGGGCAACAGTCTTTATCAGGTTCCAATTTGCAATCAATAATTCTTTCACCAAAAATATTCCATCATCTGTACAAAAATTATGAAAGTTAGCTACTTCTTTCAAGTCGATTTTGCACAGTTACCATTTTAACATTCATATCTGCTAAAGAATTCAGTTTCCATTCACAAGTAGTTCTAGAGCAACTGCATTATTTATTTATTTATTTATTTATTTATTTCCAGCTAACTTAGCACTTCCGTACTGATGAAGATGGTCAAGTCGGTGTTAGAAATACCTCAACTTACTTAAGTAAACGTCCAATAAGTACCACTTAATCAAAATCGTGTGTTGACCAATCAATCAGAAGACAGATAACACAGGTAATGTGTTAAATTGGCTTGCGGCATCATTGCACTCTTTTCAATAATATAATTATTTTATTCTGACCGATTAACATTTATTTCATGTCATGTTTTCTGTACTCCACATAATTATTGTTTATCCTTTTGTTGTCTTTCTACAAATTGTAGAGGCCTTTATTTAAAATTACAGTCAGGTCAGTACCAGGCTCCTAATCAGTGAGAGCAATACAGTTACAATTCTAATTCCATTTAATTGATTTCATAATTGCTGTTGGTCTAGCCACTCTTCCAGCCAATCGTGTCGTTGACCAAATCTGTCGATCAATTCAATAACGCAGACCCTCCTTCAATATTATGTAAGTACTTCAACTTAATACATTATTATCTTGATTCAATTCTCAGTAACTTTTTTCTATCCTCAATGAACAGATCACAAGGTCCAGAGGTACGAGTGATTGACACATATATTAACCATAAATACAAGTTATTAATAACCAGCGGCGTTACCCACTGAAATAACCGATCATTCACATCTGTCACTTGAAGACCCCAATACTTTAAATTAGGATTATGAGACTTGTATGATAAAAAGGTTTCTTCAATTTGTAATCTCAAAACAAAAGTTAATATTTAATTATAACCAAAAGAAACATGATGGTTCGTTCTCAATGAGGTTCCTTTTTTTTTTAAATGAGCTTAGTCTGAAAGTAATTAACACAGTTACATACACAACCTCCATGTTTATGTATTTTGACACCCAATCCGGTAAGAAGGTGTGTGAAAATCACTTTTCTGATTAAATACACATGCAAACATTTCATGTGTATCACTTGTTCATCAATACAACACAGTTTCAAAGCACATTGTGTTGTGCTGTGGCTAGGTGTGTGCAAAACACACCGGTGTGCTCGGGTTATTATAATTCACAAAATCCCAAATTTCAAAGCTAGGTTGCACATTTTACATTAATTCACAGAGTAATTAAACAAGAGTAGCTTGGCTATTATTTTAGTCAGAGTGATTCTTTTGGAAGTATTTCTCAGGCTCTCAGCTCTGCAAACCCCCCATTGATGAGAGTTCCACGCCGTTGTTGTTGGCATGGCGTCATTCGAGTTGCCGAGCTGCAAACCACACTTGGCTGCCAGAGCATCCATTTGGGATCACAAAGCTTGACAACATGGTTACAAAATTTCTCCAAACAGTCTAACAATACCAAATGCTAACATTGTTTAATTAACCTGATGAGCCTCCATTTCTTTGGTGGTCAATGGAACTGAAAATATCTCGGAAAAATAACGTTTAACCAATCTCTCTCATCACTATTCAGAATTCCATCAACATTTTAAATCTCTGACATTGTCCATCTTGTCCATTTCTCTCTCACCAAAAACAGCAACATGCTGCAATATAACCAACTCACTTACTCAAAGCCATCTAATCATGTCCTCTGACCCTTTTCAATACGAATCCATTTCCTTTATCAAAACAAATAAATACAGTTTAAACATTTGTTTTAAACAGGTGTACAAAAATTGTCAAATCATTTGTCAAATCTCGCGTTAAACAGCTTTATGTCTATCATTGTGACAATAAATATTTTCTTTTATAAATCACAGGACTAATGAAGACAGGCACGCCGAGTTCAACGTCCATCCGAGGGATAATTGATTGATCACTCTCCACCCTATGTGCTGAACATCATCAAATCACTTTAAAATCATTCCAAATCACTTCTACATTTTGATCACGTTTTAAAGTACAAATGAAATCGAATTTTGGAAACATTTCTCTCATGTCATCGCCAACAGCATGTGGCATATTCAACACAGTAGCCCCACCCTCCCAACGTGCCGTGGTGAAACACACACACACACACACACACACACCCGATGAAGAGAAAGTTATTGAAGCAAGAAGGGAGAGAGTTAAGGCTACGGTGTCTCGGTACCTTGTACAATATGATTGCCCGAACGCCGCCACCAATACGTTTGGGGGGATGCTCGCTGGGCGATACCTCCCTGACAGCTGGCGCATCGTCTCTCGCTTCGTGCAGCTAGTGTCGAGATGCGACCATCGGCGGAAGGAGGGACTTGAGCTGGGAGGGTGGAGTCCAGGCGATGACAAAGTCCAGCACATGCGGGAGACGAAGAAGGGAAGAGAGCGAGAACGAACGGCCCGTTCCGACCTTTATAGGCCCTGCGGCACGGGGCGGGGTGCCACTCTGAAGCGACGCGTCTTCACCCGAATCGGGGCTTCTGATTGGCCCTGGCCCCCCGTGCGGCCGGCCATGATGGCCAGAAGCAGCAAACATTCCACTTCCGGCAAGGTGGCCCCCAAGCCGTGAAAATGTCTCGCTCTGACCTCACGACATGATATGAATCGCCCACACTGAACTCCGCGTCATGAATTGCCTTGCAAGAACCCCGGGCCGTACCCTGACGACCGGCCGAGGGTGGCGTCAGTCCTGCATGCCTGCCCGGGCACCTCTGGTTTTAACGCTGATCAATGCCTGCTCCGTGATGCGCCATGTGGCCGAGCTGTACAGCATGCCTCTGCCCGATCGCAGCTTCACTGGCCGGTAGAGGCGAGAAGGTAAGATGTTCTGGCAAACCCATGCACAGACCGTAAGATGTGTCCATTTGTGCCCTGCTATGTACGATAATAAGGTGTCACGAACTACGCATGGGTCTGCCTTCGAGCACGTTCCGTACAGTGCGCGCGGATCTGCCATGGCCCACGTGGTCAGCGCTTGCATTCGCCCGATTCTGCTATTGTGTGCGTGGGCAAAAGCCGCTCTGTGTCAGAAATTGAGAGGAACGATCGGTTATAATAATTAGATTGAGGTGTGAGGGAAATGAGGATGCTGATCTAATTAAATCCAGAATGGGTCGAACAGAACGGCCGCCCATATCTTGCACACTTGTGTCTGTTATTCCTCCTCCTTT
>CM068963.1:113517284-113535625 GCA_035128595.1 Eptatretus atami
GCCCCCGGCTGGTTCCCCTGCCTCACACCTTGCTCAGCTTGATGCAGTGGAAAACCAAGGCCTTCAAGATCAATGGAATCTCCCTTGTTGAAGCTTGAGTCCATGGGTCTATCACAGGCAGGTCGGTGGTCACTGTCTTCTACCCCTTCATTTCTGGACTTCAATTTTCTGTGGTTCCCTTGCTTTGTCCCTCCCAGAAAAATCCATGATCACTGCTCACCTCCACTCATTTGTCCTTTTATCTCACCAAGTGGGACCAATTTCCCCAGTCTGTGCAGCCCCATTCTCTTCCATGGATTCAAGACAGCTGTTCACCATGAACTCAGGTTATCCCCCATCGATACTTATGATCTCTTTCCCTCAAATGACCGCATTTCCAAGTACAGTAATCCCCCTTTATCGCGGGGGTTACGTTCCAAACCTCCCCGCGCTAAGTGAAAATCCGCGATGAATGGACGCCTCCCCAAAAAATCGACTGTCTGGTCTGGTCGGTTTGGCAGTGATTGGGTTTGAGGTGCCGGAGATCGACTCGTCTGGTCTGTTCGGTTTGGCAGTGATTGGGTTTGAGGTGCCGGAGATCGACTCGTCTGGTCTGGTCGGTTTGGCAGTGATTGGTTTGAGGTGCGGAGATCACTCGTCTGGTCTGGTCGTTTGAGGTGCTGGGTATGAGCAGTGCTCGTCCAACGGCGCAAACCTTTTTCCTTCCCGACATATATCGAGCACCTTAACCTTCTCCTGGAGCGTCCCAGGACCTTCCTCTGGCGCTTCGGTTCCTTGCCAGAAGCCTTAGAAGGTGCAGGGCGTTTGGGCGGCATCGTAGGGCTTGGAGAAAAAACGTAGAAAATTTCGAAGTTCACAAGCGAAACTTTGTCTCGTGCGTTGTGTGACTGATCGAGCACCACGCATTATAATTTATTACTTAAATAATTTATATTTTATATATTATTACCGCGATGTACCGGGGGAATCCGCAGAAAAAAATTAGTTACGTTCCAAGGGAAAACCCGCGATGAACCGGGGGCATAGGGATAGGTGAACCGTGATGAAGCGGGTTGACTGTACTCTTTTTTTTTCCAGGATATTGTAATTTCTCCTTCCCTCCCACCTCCCAACTTCTCCTTCACCTCTTTTTTTTGTTTGTTTTTGGTTGATTTGCCCCTTTTCTGTTTCATCCCTGCTTTCCTCTTCCTGCTGTGTTTGTTTTTTTATTTTTATTTTCAGGTCAATTTCAAATTGCTGCATTTTACAGTTGTACTTGTTGGATATCCAATATGTGTCCCTATTCCCCATGTGCTGACTCCACAATAGATTCAACTCCAAGTTCATAATAAGCATTGTAATATCAGATGAGATGAACAAGTCAAACACAACCTCACTGAGATGCCTCGACGTGCTGTGTGCCGTGTGCTTGCAGGAAAGTTGGTAGTGTACTACAGTCCATGGCTTCTTAACCCTTTCCAATGTCATTCACCCCAAACAATTGGTTCCAAAAACGAATTCACCCATTGTGAAGCAATGGATTCAACCATGGCGATTTCAAAACAAACACAGTAGGAAATACTTAGAACTTTTGATGATGAAATGAGGATGATGCCGGAACCTTTTATTTTCATACGAATGGTCACGATGTCATTCCAGAACAAGGTACAAGTCAAAACAAATGGGCTACACTACATGTCTATTTCGATCGACACACACTTGGACGATGAGAAGCAAGGTGATCCTCTGCCCTGCCCATAGAATCCCGCATCTTTTTCTCACAACATGCCTCCATCTAAATTCTACAACGAAACCTAATGTCTTCTCTGCTCCTGCATTTGGGCTGTATTGGCATCATAACAAGGATGATGGATGTTTCCAGGGCTCCTCACATCAGAGATCGAAGTCCAGGAGAGCATTCCACTGCTTTGTTTTGATCTTGACCGATGCTGAGCATCCCTTCTCTGAAAAGTATGTGGTAGCCATGTGAACAAGGACGGACATGTCTTTCCTCGCCAGGGCTTGGTATTCAGGGAATTAAATCGGAGATAGCCTAAAGTTCCCTTGGGAATCAAATACAGTGATGGAAGATTTATCCACAAAATCTGAAGTGACCCCGTGAGATGCCCAAATTCAGTCCTTTTCATGTGCTCGACACAAAGGCATTCACGGTCCTCATCAATTCCTTTGGAGAAATCGGCCTCATTCTCTGGAAAGTACACTTTCAGGTTTCCCCTAGCAGCTGAGATGAAGGAGAATGAGGTCCTTTATCTTCTCTTCCAAAGTAGAAGCTCTTCTTTCCATCCACTCTGCTTCAGGAAGTTGTCCAGAGAGGAGGAGGAGATTGGGACCATACTCTGTGCAGAGCGTTGTGCTGCTTAAGCACTCTCCTTGCTATTGGGTAAATCCTGGACGGGTTGCCACTCCGACACAGTATATCAGCATGCTTGCACTCATTTTGCCAACCTCGGAAGGATGAACAGGTCGAGTTAACCCCACCTGGTATTTATTCAACAGCTGAGTGGAATTTGAACTCAGGACCCCAGGATCCAAAGCCCGCCACCCTAACCATTAAGCCAACACCAGGCATAAGTCCAGGGAGATGAAAGCGGCAAAGTTATTCTCCTCGACATGACTTTTCACAAGTCAATTTTCCATTTGAAGGTTTCAATCTTCCCTGTAACTTTTCCTTGGGTCGACAGATTCAACTTGTTAAAGTGTTCAAATTTGGTGGACATGTAATTCAGTCTGGCAAGCCAATCGTCATCCTGAAACTTCGAAGCCTTCTCCCCGTCTTCTTCAAAGAACACAGACAATTCGTCTTTCAGAGTCAGAATGCAGGAAAGCACTTTGCCTCTCAACAGCCATCATACTTCTGCATGGAACAGCAGCTTTGTGTACGCAGCATCCATATCTTTGCACAGCTGCAACAACAATCAGAATTTCTTGGCAAAGGCATGGATGGCATTCACTATTTTCACAGTATCTTGGAGGACTTCTTTGAGATCACTCTTTGCAGCGTTTTTCCCACAGCACACAAGCCACAGATCCCCGTTTGGCAGCCAGCACTTCTCGAAAAATCAAACAATGAATCGGAAAACGTTTGGAGACACACTTTTGATGTGTGTGACCAGTTTGTTTTTCTCAGTCCCAAACATGGCAGCAGCTCCTCATTGGTCACAAGCATACATTTTGACCAATCCATGCCGCCTCTTCATTGCCCACATCAGTTGTGTCGTAAAATTGTAGTCTGAAGCAAGGAGCTTCCCTCAACTTATGAGCAATTGATCTTTCCAGTTGTCCACGATCGACATATATATCTCTGCTTCATTGTACAATTGGATGGAGGAATTCTCTTTATCTTGTCCACTGCCTTCTTTCCTCCATGGACATACTAAGCAGCAACTTTCAGACATGGCAGGATCACATTTCCTGCTTCGACGAATGTCGAACTTCTTCTGCAATAGGATGTGAGCTACCTTGAGAGATGCCAATACCAGCGTCTTCTCATCTCGGTCCTGGTAAACCATTGTTCTCTCCAGCGAGTTCTGATGTGTGGCTCGATTCTACTACTAGTTGAAAACATGTTCATCAACCAGTCATTCACTGCAGTTAAGTTATTCACCCCCACCTCCACCTGTCTCATTCACCCTAATCCTGATCTCATTCACCCAGGTTGAGAAGCACAGAACTACACTACCTCGCTGAGATGCTTTGACATGCTTGCTGTCTGCCGTGTACTTGCAGGACAATTGGTGGTGTGCTCCTTTGCTCACTGCTCATGCGGTCGAAGCGACTGTGCTATTTTCAGCACACCTGCTGCCCCTGTTTGCACGCCTGTGTGCCGTTCCTTTCGACCTGCTTCCTCTCGTTAACAAGTTTGCCATGGCCTTCACTGCACTCGAGGTCCTCTATTATCTCGTGTCCAACTTTGGTGTACCCTACGATCTCGCCAAGTCTGCCTACCGTGAGGCCGTGCAGGTTCGTACCTGACGCTGGGATGGGTGGGGTATTGGATAGTTGTACAAACTATTTTGAACATCTTGACATGTTTTAATGGTTGAGACTACGTTAGATCAAGCATTGTTGATTTAAATGACTTTTTTTTAACCAGATGTATATTTTTTCATGAAATTGTCGGATGTACAAATGAAAAGGTTTAGTCCAAACCATAAATGAACGTTTTTTTCCTTTGAATACATTGTGTTCTGCGAAACCGTCACTCCTAAGGCAATGATACACAACATATAGTGGTCCTGAGACAGCTATTTAATTAGCACCCCTTTTAGATGGCCCTTCACTTATGGCGAGTGGGTCTATGGGACAAAATGCATTGCGAGGCTTTTAGGCAGGTCTTTATTCCCATTCTTTATTCTTTTATCTATTTTACTTTACTTCATACACAACCTTCTCCATCATGCAGGCCTGCACACAAGCAGCTCATTTGCATATGACATCAAAACACATTCAAACCTTGTGCCATTATCAAACAGATGCTCACCTTAGCTTTTCACGGTACTGGACCCAGCGCTGCAACATTTCTACAGCCACTCCAACGCCTTCCTAAAAATACCCACGTCAACGGACCATAACCCATGCTCACCAACACTCACCATTGATGGCACAATCTCGACCAGCTCATCACAAACTTGCCGCACTACACCATCACTGCCATTGCTCAACCACAGTCCTTATTAACGACCACCATCGCCTTTTGGGACCAGCAGGGATGAGGAAGCATGTTCGTATCGGGGCGTGCGATCAAATACCTTGCCCTTGTTATTCTATGAACTCCTTCGCATGGCAAAGTGTGGAGCAAATGAGGCCATTTCCGATGTGAAATCCTCACCGAGGCGGGGCTAGCACAGTGGTTCATGTCCACTAAATAATGATGGCGTGGGGAAACAACCTCCGCTGTGCCTGTTCGCTCTCAAGTGCGCCTCTGCTGGAAAATTATAAAAGAGTGCTCTGCTTTCTGGCCTGCCATCTTGCCTGCCCTTCTCTCATCTGGCTTGCCCACTCTTCTCTTGTGATCTGGCCTGCCCTTTGTTCTTGGAATTGTGGAATGGTGGAATGGAGTGCAACATTTACATGAACCGATTTCTTTAAACTCAAGTTAAGTCTATCTTCTCACACGTTCTTCCCTCCATTTCAAAATCCCTTGACTTCTATCTTTACACCTTCCTTTCTGCCTCATTTGCCAATCACTGCAATCTCATCGCATCTCCTCCAATCACGCACTTTGGACACCTGCAGTTTTCCTCCTTCCCCTCCTAAGCGACTGGGAGCGCGGATCCGTCGGCCGTGACAGGTACAAAAAGCGGCTGCAAACACTTCTAACTTTTCCTCATCTCTTTTTGCTCTCCAACTTTCCACGGGTATGATTCTGATGGTGCCTGTCATGTTAGATAAGCCTGTGGAAGTATTGGATCGGGTTAACTCTGCACCGTCTTGCTTGTGTTTGTATATAACTGTTTTTCTTTTGCCGCACCTCATGGATCCTTGCTTTCCCCCTGCTGTACATATTGCTTTGTATTAAAACCTTTTTTTGTGCCACATGCTTTTCCTCGCCCTTGCTTCATAAATAAATTGCTTATATTCTAAATGTACCCAGTTTGTCACATCTTTAACTACATTGGTCCAGCATAGTCCGTACGTAGTTATCTGGGAAGCTGTTTTACCCCACGTGATTTGCCCTTGTTAGCCGGTGCACACTTAGCAGCTCCGTTCGGCGGCACCCGATACGGTAAGTTCCACGCAAGTACGCATCGAGGGCACGAGCCCCCCCCCTTGATGCGGCTGTCCACACGTAAGGTATCACGTGAGGTAGTGTAACCCCACAGGATTGGCAGTAACAACTGGTGCTCGTAGCTGCTTGGAGGCATGGAAGGGGTTGGGTGGGAGGAGGGAACGGCGTTGCCCAACAATGCTGGGTACCCTGCTAGTGTTCTCATAAAATGCCTGATTCGTGATGCTGGCACCTCAGGTTAAAATCCCTAATAACTACACTGATTTGTGCATTGTCAATACATTAGTGAGCACATGCACATTGTGGGTTCACAAAGTACATTTCCGTTTGTATATATATAACACTAACATTTAATTATTGTTATATAATTAATAGAAGGTGTGATGAGCATTACGAATATACTAGTAAGTCCATGGGGCCCCAGCCACACTTTTGTTGCATTGATTGATACCCTGATTTTTATTATGTTGAAATCCAAGAACTGGAGAATCTGAGGTGGTAGAAGAGTAGATACAGTTAGGGGTATTGACGTCACTCTCCAAAAGCCAATCTCAGTACACCCAATTGGCAGCGTCTCACGACTTATTCCAAGCCAAAAGAAGCATATCATCCTTGCTTTGTCTGACTATTTATCGATGCGAATAATCAAAATGATTTTATCCAAATTTGTTTGTTTGGTTGTTTTTTTTTGATCCTGCAGTGCCCGGAACATTGGTCATAATTTGCTACCATTTTAAACTTTCAGTGGTTTGGAGGATGTGTAAAACTGGCATGCAGACATTGGATCTTATTATACGAGAAACACCCGCTCTCTTCGGGAGTGGCCTGGGGTTGGGGGAGTGGGGGGTGTTCGGCAGGGGGGGGAGTGGTGTCGAGAGGGGCAAGATGTGGGGAGGTGTGGCAAATATGTTTTCCATGGCTAACAATCCGTCTGCGCAGGGGTCACTAAACACTTGCACTGTGGCACGTACGCAGGAGAAAATTGTCGTCTCCCCCTCGCAAAGGGGGTTAATTCTTCTTCTGCCCATGACCTCAACAGCTCGGTACTACCAACACGTATGCAAAATTTGGTGGAGATCAGCCCAGCCCCGTTAATTTTTATTTTGTATGATTTTCAGATGTACCCGAACACGCGTTCAGAAGTTAATGCCTTATTTAAGATATGTAGGATAAGAATGATACATTAAAAATCAAACAAGAAAGGTAAACATCTGTGAAGGAAGAAAGGTTTGAATCATGAAATTGCATTCCTTGGTTGACTGACTGGAGACAGCTGAGGTTCTGGGTCTACTGTGTTGTTGACCCATTGTTGGGAGAGGTTCTAGACTGAAAGAGTCAACTATTTTGAGGTTTGCAATCAAGATAAAGTTTTGTACAAGGTGTGTATAATTGATATTTCGAGAATTATTTAAATATTAATGTAATGCTTCAGAATAGCCATTAGTTTGTAACTGTTTATTACAATTGTGAGGAACAGACTTGTGAGAAAATGCTCAGCTTGTGTGCACAGCTTGTTCACCCCCATGTGTCCTTCTCCCTCCCCTTGATCTCTCTGCTGTTGGTGTTTCCCCCTTTCCATTTTGTTCCCTTCCATGAGCCTCGGTCACGTACACACACACACAAAAAAAATCTGTATGCTCAAAGCTGCACTTAGAATGAAGTGTTGCTTTTGCAAGTGGGTTTCCATAATGATTTGTGATGTAGGTACAGCGATCGCGATCATGGATCACAATCACTTGACATGACCCGTGCTGCCGTAGATGATCCAGATGTATGGCTGGCTGGCATTGGGCATGGGTTATGGAACCAACTCCTCGTGCCAATGTTGTTCATGGTGTTCTGGCTGGTGTTGTTGTCAGTTCACATCTACTCGTACGTGACGTCTCGGGCCAGGCTGTCATCCGCGAGCGCCTTTTGCTTGTTGTTCTGACGAGGTGACGTGCCCACTTTGCCATCTGACTTCATACCACTCTTATTATGAGAAAGCTTGCGTGACCTTAAACATTTTTTTTTTCATTCCTACACTCTTTCTGTCGTCACATTTGGTTCATATTTTGACCTTTTAAAAGCAGGTTAAACCCTTTTGCATTCAATATGCAGCCTTTGAAAAGCATATTGCATTTTAAATTAATTCTCGTGATGTGCCAATGGTGTCATCGTTTGCATGTCCCACATGACTGACGAGCTAAAACCTAAGGCCGTGATTTCATCCCCACCATTTGTGTGCTCCACAACGGCAGTGGTGGCGGAATGCTGCGGAACTCCATATTCGCTGCTGGGCCTCACGTTCACCGTATCTTACCTCACTCGGTGTGCTTACATGGAAAGTTCTACTTGCAAGGTTTCCAGGCGTTTGCGAATGACAACGTCATGCACAGGTGGGTGGGCGTGTGAGGGGAAGAGGTGGTAGGTGCTAAGCAGGGGGGGGGGAATTCAGTGTGAGGACTCGAGCTCATTTGGTGACCTTTCGCTTCTTTTGCTTAAACCCATTCTGATAATAGGTCAAAAGTTGTGCAGTTTCGAACTGTCAGAGGGTTATTACATCTTGGTTGTGCCGCTTTTTTTTTATTATTATTTTTTAGAGGGACCAAGTGCAAAGGTCGACTTCAGGTGTGTTCTCCAAGTATCTTACAATTATTGGAATTAGAATTTTGTTTAAAAGGTTAGTCTTGCTGACTTTTCTTGCTCTAACAATCCTTTTAAGCATCCATCATTTAGTCCGTGTTACAAATAAAGAGGGAAAGTTTCAGGAATAGGAACAATCGGATTTTGAAAACTTGACAGGATAATGACAATGGATCTCAACAGCATTTTTGGGAATATATTGTCTGGTGGCCAAAGGAGCAAATCCCGATGCTAGTGTTTGTTCCCGGCCTGCATAGGGGCGTTACGGAGGGAGCGACGTTGCTGCTGCTGCGGTACAAAACTGGCCTCATGAACTGCAGGTGTTACAACGGGCGTTCCTGCTTACCATTATCCTTTTCATCGTCGTCGCTCGACGCTGCAGTCAATGCTGGAAATGGCCGACCCCATCGTGTTGGCGTTGGGTGCTTCAAGAAACCGTAGCGCGTGGAAACACTTCCGTGCCATAAGCCTCTGCCTGTTCCTTCTTCCTCTTCCCACTCTACATGACCTACTCAATTTGTCGCTTCTTCGTACTTGACTTCTGGCTGCTAATAATCATCTCTAGCAGCGTGCTTACATCCCTTCAGGTCAGTGGGATACGTGGAACTGCACACAAATTATTACAACCGTTTGTTATTTGGGATCATGGAGGAATCTGAAGTTCATGGGTTTAACACGATTTGTGTCCGATTGTGTAAGCATTTCTTTCTGTACTTGTTTTACCTTTAAATTAAGTTACTTTATTTCAATAAAACACAAATACGAACTGTTCAAACGTGACTTGGACTTTTGTCACCGATTTATCACAAGCAAATTGGACTCGTGAAAACCTTTCACTAACACTGATGTCCACGTCTGAACTGCTGCGATAAAACAAACACTTAATTTGGTCAAAATGAGTTCAAGTCACAATTGCATTGATAGCATATTTTTTCCTCACACACCACCTGTCTGTTGTTGGTCCTGGTGATTGGATTATGAACAGGTGCCTGCACACTCTTCAACTATTTGCTCTTTGTATACGAGGAGCTGTCGCGAACAGCCATTGGAGAACCTCGACGACATCATTTACTGCATTAATGGCGTGTGCCGCATGCTCGAGTTTGTGGTGGCAGTCGGCGTGGTGGGTTACGGCACCGTGGAAACGGTGATGGGTGAGTGGAGTTGGCTAGGTGTTGGCATTCTGTCTGTGCACGCTTACTACAACGTGTGGCTGAGAGCACAGCACGGTTGGCGCAGCTTCTTGAGGCGACGTGAGGCCGTCGGGAAAAATCAACTCTCTACCGCCAGCAAACGACGATGCAGCTTCACAAACTGCAGGATGTCTGCTCGATTTGTTAACAGTGAGGGTGTGGGATGGGGACATGGGATATTTTGTTTCCTTTTTCTCTTGGGCCATCCACCATGTGTGCTCACCTTGCAAAAAATATTGTTCAATTCTCACTTTGTTACATTACAAATGTGGATGCCTGTTTAATCGATGAACAGGTTCTGTTTGTGACCATGCCATTATATTCGTCTCATATCATAAGGTAGTCTAAACCTGAAATACAACCTGCTGCCAAAATAAAGTCTCGTCTCTGGGATGGGGGGATGCAGGACATGGAGGGTGCAGTCATGACACCCTGTGGACATTTCTTCCACCAAAATGTCTGCGCAAGTGGCTTTACCTGCAGGAGACCTGTCGATGTGCCACCAGAGCCTCGGTGCCGGTCTCACACCCGTCCGGCCCACCGAGACCCCGGACGCCCACAGTCAGGGCGAAGGGAATGCAGGCGAGTCTCAGCGACTGGAATCGGCCATGGGCCAAGGCGAGGCCACTTTGGAGAGAAGCACCAGGAGAGGAGTCGACGAACAGTCCGAAGGTGGGTAGGAATAAGGAAGAAGACTCGAAGAAAACTAATTCATAAAGGAATCCAAATGGTGCACTCAGAGAATTCTTGCTGATGTCATAAATTGTGTGGAAAAAAGACTTTTGTTCCATTATAAGCAGAACAGTTGGAAAGTTTACTTTATTAAAACGGAAAATGTGTGCACCTGTTCTACAAAGCCAGGGTGATTGTTTTAAAAAATTGAGGGAAAATGGCAAATGTGGGTATTTTCCTTTTAGCTGTCATACCTGACCGGATGAGTATTAAGTATTAGGTTGCAATGTGGGTGTGATACTAACACACTCTCACCTGAAATTAGCAGAGATGAACTGGTAGCAGTGACAGTCGAGTCAAAATGAAAAAAAACTATCTTTTGCTGAAGGATAATTGATTACCATGTGGATGGAGGGTTTCAGCACACATCACCCCAAACAAGCTGTTGCACCGCCCACTCTGTAACTTTATTCTTACGATCCTTGTGATTCGGTGGAAAAAAGGGCTCCACACAGTCGGTGCAAAACATTCGAAGGAAAAGAATGCAGACGTCTGTGTGGCCGGGATGCAAGTCGTGTCAGTCGATCGATCGCAGTTAAACGACTGACCCACATTACCGGGTACAATTATGCACAAACGAGTGCTGGGTGCCATTGCTGTGGAGGCCGGCACCACCGTTAGACCCGAGCTGTTTGGCTTGATATTGGGGATTGCCAAAAAATGTAAAGAAGTATTTTTTCTATTTCAATCCGATCTAGCATGCTGTGAAAGCACAAGTGTTGCCTCCGTTTTAGCAACAGACACGTGAAGCAAAACCCCACGAGGTGAACTTATGTGTGTTGCCCTCCCTGCAGCACTTATGTAGCTCTTGTGCATCCTTTTGCTCCAATGGAGGATGCAAAGTGTGCACACTATATTGTAGTCCATATCACAGCCATTGCACCCCCATCCGCAGCACACCCGTGCTAGTTAACCTGCTCTCATAAGCACACAGAGCTAAGAGCAAGCAGTATGAAGGTAAAATGTTTTTCATTCAGACTAAACATTCTGACTGCACACTCTCATGGAAATAAAGCATTTGCATTAAAAGTTTTTATTTATGTGGTTTACATTCCAGGCTGCTGTTCAAAAAATGATCCACCAAAGTTTGCATAAACCGAGAGGGTCAACAAACTACTATTTGTGGGGATTTTTTTTATTTTAAAGAATTTCAGTCATTGCATTCAACACTCAGAGAGATCTTCACTTTCTTGAGTTCCTGGGTGGGGTGGGGGTGAGATATTGAATCGCATGGATGAAACATCAGAGTATCGAAGTATTAAAAACTTAAATCCTGTTTAACCTCATTTTTTAAAGCTGTCCTTGTGAGGCATGCTGTACGTCTTTATATGCTTGTTTTGTTTGGGTAATCGTTGAGGTCACTCGTATCAACCGATTTGTATTCCTTTCATTTCAATCCCCATTTCTGCTATTTTCTCCATCTCCTACACCCCAAACTGTTAGTTGAAGTACCCTAAACATCCTTTATCGTTTAATCACTCTCGTCCTTTGTATAGTCCTGTTAACCATCAGTCTTCCATGTGGTCCATTTCCTTCCACATTGCTCTGTTCACCTTCCTCTTATCCTCTTTATCATCCAAGCCAATGAAAAAAAAAAAACCTCGCGCCTCCCCTTAATTACTCCTCACTTGTCTGTCGAAACAAAGAATGTTCAATCTTGTTTGTTTGGGTTCCTCTGTTCATTTTTATTTTTCCAAACTCCTTCCTCCATCCTGCTCTCAAACTCCCTTAATACTCCTTCCCCATTTGCTTCCACTCTTCCTGGTCGAGCCAAATTCTGCATCATTGAAGATGTGCTGTTTTCTTTGGCCCATACTCAGTTTTCCCACCCTGGCCATGACATGTGACAGCTTGCTTGAACATTATAAAGACGAGACTACGGCAGTGTGGCCCAAACTGACATTCACCCAGATACAATCTCTTCCATTGTCGCTTTGTGGTGATTCTTTGTGCAGCTGTCGTCCCCTTGGTCTCGACACTCCTTCCTTCCTTCACTCTGTGGAAGGGGATTTAACTTTTTTTTTTCCAGATTTATCTGCCGATATTGCCTGTGCAACATCTTGACATTTGCCTGACAACAGGCTTGCCCAATCCCGGTATGGTCCCCTAGCAACTCACTCACGTGCTTAAACCCAAAAATTGCAGCTCGCATTAACTGCAACCAAGGCATTCTTTGAACAGCTGTTTATTTGGCCTGTCTCTTCTATCTCTCATTTTTTGATGACAATCTATCTAACGATGGAATAAACTCTGCTCCTCTTGGCTCTCTGTATCATCATTGAAAAAGTGCTTTTCTTGTGGTTTTCAAGAGCTGCCACGGTACACTTGTGTCAATGGCAAGAAATTCTCTTTCTTTATAACTTTCTTTCCTCTCTTTTTATTTCTGCGCGCGGCAATGTCCCTGTGGTTTCCTTGCTTTGTCCCTCCCAGAAAAATCCATGATCACTGCTCACCTCCACTCATTTGTCCTTTTATCTCACCAGTGGGACCAACTTCCCCAGTCTGTGCAGCCCCATTCTTCCTTCCATGGATTCAAGACAGCTGTTCACCATGAACTCAGGTTATCCCCCATCGATACTTATGATTCTCTTTCTCCTCAAATGACCGCATTTCCAAGTACAGTAATCCCCGTTTATCGCGGGGGTTACGTTCCAAACCTCCCCGCGCTAAGTGAAAATCCGCGATGAATGGACGCCTCCCCAAAAAATCGACTAGTCTGGTCTGGTCGGTTTGGCAGTATTGGGTTTGAGGTGCCGGAGATCGACTCGTCTGGTCTGTTCGGTTTGGCAGTGATTGTGGTTTGAGGTGCCGGAGATCGACTCGTCTGGTCTGGTCGGTTTGGCAGTGATTGGGTTTGAGGTGCCGGAGATCGACTCGTCTGGTCTGGTCGGTTTTGAGGTGCTGGGTATGAGCAGTGCTCGTCCAACGCGGCAAACCTTTTTCCTTCCCGAAGCATATATCGAGCACCTTAACCTTCTCCTGGAGCGTCCCAGGACCTTCCTCTGGCGCTTCGGTTCCTTCTTGCAGAAGCCTTAGAAGGTGCAGGGCGTTGGGCGGCATCGTAGGGCTTGGAGAAAAAACGTAGAAAATATTCGAAGTTCACAAGCGAAACTTTGTCTCGTGCGTTGTGTGACTGATCGAGCACCACGCATTATAATTTAATACTTAAATAATTTATATTTATATATTATTACCGCGATGTACCGGGGGAATCCGCAGAAAAAAAAAAAAAATTTTAAAGTTTAACGGGGTTTTCCAGGGGGGAAAAAAACCCGCCGGATTTGAAACCGGGGGCGCGATAGGTGAACCGTGATGAAGCGGGGGTTGACTGTACTCTTTTTTTTTCCAGGATATTGTAATTTCTCCTTCCCCTCCCACCTCCCAACTTCTCCTTCACCTCTTTTTTTGTTTGTTTTTGGTTGATTTGCCCCTTTTCTGTTTCATCCCTGCTTTCCTCTTCCTGCTGTGTTTGGTTTTTTTATTTTTTATTTTCAGGTCAATTTCAAATTGCTGCATTTTACAGTTGTACTTGTTGGATATCCAATATGTGTCCCTATTTCCCATGTGCTGACTCCACAATAGATTCAACTCCAAGTTCATAATAAGCATTGTAATATCAGATGAGATGAACAAGTCAAACACAACCTCACTGAGATGCCTCGACGTGCTGTGTGCCGTGTGCCTGCAGGACAGTTGGTAGTGTACTACAGTCCAGTGCTTCTTAACCCTTTCCAATGTCATTCACCCCAAACAATTGGTTCCAAAAACGAATTCACCCCATTGTGAAGCAATGGATTCAACCATGGCGATTTCAAAACAAAACAGTAGGAAATACTTAGAACTTTTGATGATGAAATGAGGATGATGCCGGAACCTTTTATTTTCATACGAATGGTCACGATGTCATTCCAGAACAAGGTACAAGTCAAACAAATGGGGCTACACTACATGTCTATATTTCGATCGACACACACTTGGACGATGAGAAGCAAGGTGATCCTCTGCCCTGCCCCATAGAATCCCGCATCTTTTTCTCACAACATGCCTCCATCTAAATTCTACAACGAAACCTAATGTCTTCTCTGCTCCTGCATTTGGGCTGTATTGGCATCATAACAAGGATGATGGATGTTTCCAGGGCTCCTCACATCAGAGGATCGAAGTCCAGGAGAGCATTCCACTGCTTTGTTTTGATCTTGACCGATGCTGAGCATCCCTTCTCTGAAAAGTATGTGGTAGCCATGTGAACAAGGACGGACATGTCTTTCCTCGCCAGGGCTTGGTATTCAGGGAATTAAATCGGAGATAGCCATAAGTTCCCTTGGGAATCAAATACAGTGATGGAAGATTTATCCACAAAATCTGAAGTGACCCCGTGAGATGCCCAAATTCAGTCCTTTTCATGTGCTCGGACACAAAGGCATTCACGGTCCTCATCAATTCCTTTGGAGAAATCGGCCTCATTTTCTGGAAAGTACACTTTCAGGTTTCCCCTAGCAGCATGAGATGAAGGAGAATGAGGTCCTTTATCTTCTCTTCCAAAGTAGAAGCTCTTTCTTTCCACTCACTCTGCTTCAGGAAGTTGTCCAGAGAGGAGGAGGAGATTGGGACCATACTCTGTGCAGAGCGTTGGTGCTGCTTAAGCACTCTCCTTGGCTATTGGGTACAATCCTGGACGGGTTGCCACTCCGACACAGTATATCAGCATGCTTGCACTCATTTTGCCAACCTCGGAAGGATGACAGGTCGAGTTAACCCCACCTGGTATTTATTCAACAGCTGAGTGGAATTTGAACTCAGGACCCCAGGATCCAAAGCCCGCCACCCTAACCATTAAGCCAACACCAGGCATAAGTCCAGGGAGATGAAAGCGGCAAAGTTATTCTCCTCGACATGACTTTTCCACAAGTCAATTTTCCATTTGAAGGTTTCAATCTTCCCTGTAACTTTTCCTTGGGTCGACAGATTCAACTTGTTAAAGTGTTCAAATTTGGTGGACATGTAATTCAGTCTGGCAAGCCAATCGTCATCCTGAAACTTCGAAGCCTTCTCCCCGTCTTCTTCAAAGAACACAGACAATTCGTCTTTCAGAGTCAGAATGCAGGAAAGCACTTTGCCTCTCAACAGCCATCATACTTCTGCATGGAACAGCAGCTTTGTGTACGCAGCATCCATATCTTTGCACAGCTGCAACAACAATCAGAATTTCTTGGCAAAGGCATGGATGGCATTCACTATTTTCACAGTATCTTGGAGGACTTCTTTGAGATCACTCTTTGCAGCGTTTTTCCCACAGCACACAGCCACAGATCCCCGTTTGGCAGCCAGCACTTCTCGAAAAATCAAACAATGAATCGGAAAACAGTTTGGAGACACACTTTTGATGTGTGTGACCAGTTTGTTTTTCGTCAGTCCCAAACATGGCAGCAGCTCCATCATTGGTCACAAGCATACATTTTGACCAATCCATGCCGCCTCTTCATTGCCCACATCAGTTGTGTCGTAAAATTGTAGTCTGAAGCAAGGAGCTTCCCTCAACCTTATGAGCAATTGATCTTTCCAGTTGTCCACGATCGACATATATATCTCTGCTTCATTGTACAATTGGATGGAGGAATTCTCTTTATCTTGTCCACTGCCTTCTTTCCTCCATGGACATACTCAGCAGCAACTTTCAGACATGGCAGGATCACATTTCCTGCTTCGACGAATGTCGACTTCTTCTGCAATAGGATGTGAGCTACCTTGAGAGATGCCAATACCAGCGTCTTCTCATCTCGGTCCTGGTAAACCACTGTTCTCTCCAGCGAGTTCTGATGTGTGGCTCGATTCTACTACTAGTTGAAAACATGTTCATCAACCAGTCATTCACTGCAGTTAAGTTATTCACCCCACCTGTCTCATTCACCCTAATCCTGATCTCATTCACCCAGGTTGAGAAGCACAGAACTACACTACCTCGCTGAGATGCCTTGACATGCTTGCTGTCTGCCGTGTACTTGCAGGACAATTGGTGGTGTGCTCCCTTTGCTCACTGCTCATGCGGTCGAAGCGACTGTGGCTATTTTCAGCACACCTGCTGCCCCTGTTTGCACGCCTGTGTGCCGTTCCTTTCGACCTGCTTCCTCTCGTTAACAAGTTTGCCATGGCCTTCACTGCACTCGAGGTCCTCTATTATCTCGTGTCCAACTTTGGTGTACCCTACGATCTCGCCAAGTCTGCCTACCGTGAGGCCGTGCAGGTTCGTACCTGACGCTGGGATGGGTGGGGTATTGGATAGTTGTACAAACTATTTTGAACATTCTTGACATGTTTTAATGGTTGAGACTACGTTAGATCAAGCATTGTTGATTTAAATGACTTTTTTTTAACCAGATGTAATATTTTTCATGAAATTGTCGGATGTACAAATGAAAAGGTTTAGTCCAACCATAAATGAACGTTTTTTTGCCTTTGAATACATTGTGGTTCTGCGAAACCGTCACTCCCTAAGGCAATGATACACAACATATAGTGGTCCTGAGACAGCTATTTAATTAGCACCCCTTTTAGATGGCCCTTCACTTATGGCGAGTGGGTCTATGGGACAAAATGCATTGCGAGGGCTTTTAGGCAGGTCTTTATTCCCATTCTTTATTCTTTTATCTATTTTACTTTACTTCATACACAACCTTCTCCATCATGCAGGCCTGCACACAAGCAGCTCATTTGCATATGACATCAAAACACATTCAAACCTTGTGCCATTATCAAACAGATGCTCACCTTAGCTTTTCACGGTACTCGGACCCCAGCGCTGCAACATTTCTACAGCCACTCCAACGCCTTCCTAAAAATACCCACGTCAACGGACCATAACCCATGCTCACCAACACTCACCATTGATGGCACAATCTCGACCAGCTCATCACAAACTTGCCGCACTACATCATCACTGCCATTGCTCAACCACAGTCCTTATTAACGACCACCATCGCCTTTTGGGACCAGCAGGGACGAGGAAGCATGTTCGTGATCGGGGCGTGCGATCAAATACCTTGCCCCTTGTTATTCTATGAACTCCTTCGCATGGCAAAGTGTGGAGCAAATGAGGCCATTTCCGATGTGAAATCCTCACCGAGGCGGGGCTAGCACAGTGGTTCATGTCCACTAACTAATGATGGCGTGGGGGAAACAACCATCGCTGTGCCTGTTCCGCTCTCAAGTGCCGCCTCTGCTGGAAAATTATAAAAGAGTGCTCTGCTTTCTGGCCTGCCATCTTGCCTGCCCTTCTCTCATCTGGCTTGCCCACTCTTCTCTTGTGATCTGGCCTGCCCTTTGTTCTTGGAATTGTGGAATGGTGGAATGGAGTGCAACATTTACATGAACCGATTTCTTTAAACTCAAGTTAAGTCTATCTTCTCACACGTTCTTCCCTCCATTTCAAAATCCCTTGACTTCTATCTTTACACCTTCCTTTCTGCCTCATTTGCCAATCACTGCAATCTCATCGCATCTCCTCCAATCACGCACTTTGGACACCTGCAGTTTTCCTCCTTCCCCTCCTAAGCGACTGGGAAGCGCGGATCCGTCGGCCGTGACAGGTACAAAAAGCGGCTGCAAACACTTCTAACTTTTCCTCATCTCTTTTTGCTCTCCAACTTTCCACGGGTATGATTCTGATGGTGCCTGTCATGTTAGATAAGCCTGTGGAAGTATTGGATCGGGTTAACTCTGCACCGTCTTGCTTGTGTTTGTATATAACTGTTTTTCTTTTGCCGCACCTCATGGATCCTTGCTTTCCCCTGCTGTACATATTGCTTTGTATTAAAACCTTTTTTTGTGCCACATGCTTTTCCTCGCCCTTGCTTCATAAATAAATTGCTTATATTCTAAATGTACCCAGTTTGTCACATCTTTAACTACATTGGTCCAGCATAGTCCGTACGTAGTTATCTGGGAAGCTGTTTTACCCCACGTGATTTGCCCTTGTTAGCCGGTGCACACTTAGCAGCTCCGTTCGGCGGCACCCGATACGGTAAGTTCCACGCAAGTACGCATCGAGGGCACGAGCCCCCCCCCCT